>LDUD01000132.1:490433-531474 GCA_012184295.1 Dactylella cylindrospora
TATTTGATCTATAGGGGCTGCATGAAAAAGATACATCTCCACCATGACCTCAGACACTTTATAAGATGTATTTGGCGTACTATTCGAGCGGACCTTACAGCAAGGAGACTTTTCGAGGATGGCGCCTCAATATACTGCGAGAAAAGATTCCGATTGCCGAAGACATTGGACTTAGCTGCTGAGACTTTTGAGGGCTACTTCAAAGATACAGAGGATAAATGGGAACGAACCTACGATTTGATGCAGGCCTATATTGAACAGGCGGCTAATATCTTTGATGAGGAAAGCCTGGAGCACGATAACGAAGAAAAGAATAAGGAGAAAAACAAGGAAAGAAAGAAGAAGGCACAAACGAAAAGAGAGGGCGATAACGACGACGAGACGCTCGGCTCGGACGAGGATTACTACGACGACCTTGATGAAGATTCTGATGGGGCGCGTAATATGTCCCGTCGAGAGAGAAGAATTGAGAGAAGGAGACAAAAGGAACTTGAAATGAAAGAGGAAGAAGAGGAAAAGAACAACAAAAGCGAAGACTCTGATTAAGTACGAAGGATTTTTTGAATTCAATACCCGTTCTATGATGTTTAACGTCTTCTTGTTACCTTCTCAGCAAACACGCCGATCAATCCCCGCTCCTACATTATATTTACCCCCCTGCTACTTTCGGCATTGAGACATAATTATCATCCTGAGCGCCAAACAAAAGAATCTTTTCTGAACCGGGTTTGCTTATATTGGCCAATAGGCTGACATGGGAGAATCTCGACTTGGGAATAGATTAATATGGTGTATACGTTGAACATTAATATGATTTCGATAGCTGGAGTCTGCATCCTTTTATATTTGCATTCTCCACGCATGATAGTACTAGCATAGCACCACCACCATAAGGAACAATCCCCTCCCCTACGCATATTTCCCTCTGCATTGAGTACAGGTCCAAGACGAGTGATTGAATATATTCACGAGCAAGGTACCTGTACATTATTTGTTCTGTTCTTGTGAAATAAAACTATCACTTATAACAAAGCTGAATCGATTGCATGAAGGGAAGCACGACGGATATATGTACAAGTGATTTTGACATGGCAACTGATACAACATGACGGGTTAACGGACAAGGATATCGGCTATAGTACAAGAGGGAGCAGGTAGGGCGTAGCGAGTCGTAATGAAGCCGAGTAAAATAGCTCAGGCTTGGTGTAAGAAGAGAGGAGAAGTTGGAATTTTTGGATAATGTGACAATGGTGGAAGGCTGATGGCGATAGACTCCCCCAGATTTACCGCTTCGGCGGCTCTGGTGTGAGGGACGATTTCGCACCAGGTGTGATCAGCTATATTCCGACAGCCAGTTAGCATTGTTCCAACGGCAACCTCCATCCAGGCCCAGATACGCCCGCAAACGAGCAACCGGCATAACAGTAACGGGATCAAACCAACCTCATTCAAATTCTGCTGCATCTGCATCTCCTTCTCCATTTCTATAAGTTGCTGCTCCTCCTGCCACGCCAAAACGTAGGGTACTCCCAGCATCAACGCCGACGTGCTCAGCACCCACAGCGTTTTACCTCCCAGCGATAATCCTGAAGAAACGAAATTGTAGGTGCTGTTGAAGGATGTTGATAGTTGAGCTCTTCGCGACGGGGGGATGATATCCTTGAGGGCTACGATGCGTTCGTAGATTGTTTCGGAGTCGAGGTCGGCGATGGAGGATGTTTCTGAAGCGTCGTCGTCTGTGATGGAGGAGTCGGTGTCGGTGTAGTAGGCGTCGTCGTCGCCTTCGCCGGTGGGGTTTGGACCCGGTTGTTTTTCGTCGTAGTGTTCGTCGGGGACTTCGACTAGTTGGACCATTTTTGTGGGGTTTTAAGGATAATGTTTCTTTTTTAGAGATATAGGTAGTCGGATTGAGGGATTGGAGGTTTGGGGAATGTGTATGGGGGGCGGCTGTGGGTGTTATCGCGTGAGAGCTGGCAAGGTCGATGAGGCTTTGGGTTGAGAGGTGGGATGTCGAGCTGTCGCTTGAAATTTTTTTGTTGCAGCCTTTTTTTTTTTTTTTTTTTTTTTTTGGATGTTAGAGTGACGGCATAGCTAAACGCTCCCGAGAGCAGCTATCGATACAGCAAACCTTGCCCCGAAATCAATCTTGGTGTTCGGGCATTTCCTTGGCAGACTAACGGTTGGATGCGGGGCCGACAAAGGATGGTTCACTTTATATTTAGTAGCTATTATGGGAGCACAACATGGGCGGCTTTGAAAGATGGTGGTGTGTTTGGGGGCTTCTTTACAGGCTGTCCTTCCGCGAAATAGGTCGTGCTTCAAATAGGTTGATTGGTTTATAATCAACCTTTCCTTTTAAAAGCCAACATTATAACAGCTCCAGACTCTTTTATCCTATCCTTTCTCTTAAATTACCTTGTATAATATCACATTAGCCTTAGAATATTTAAGAAAAGCAAGCTTGGTTCTATATTTATTTTGTTACAATGAGATTTCTCTCCGCAGCCTCGGTGCTGCTTTATGCCACCCTCTCAGTGGCGAGTAACGTTGTCGACCTCACACCCAAGAATTTTGACGATATTGTTCTCAAAAGCGGGAAACCAGCTCTTGTAAAGTTCTTTGCTGTATGTTCTCAGTGCCAATGACCCGAATTTACATCTCTCCACAGATGCTAATACCACTTGTTCCCGATCTATAGCCATGGTGCGGACGTGAGTTGTTTCCTTCTAAACAAGATTGAAAACTTGGGGTTCGAGTGTTAATGATAAGAATTTAACTACAGACTGCAAGAAGCTCGCTCCAACATATGACGAACTCGGAGATGCCTTCGCATCATTAAAGGACAAAGTTACCATCGCCAAAGTCGACGCTGATGGTATGCCTCTCATGCTGTTACTTGAGGATAAACCTGCATTTACTAATGCTGATTTATATTATAGCCCACAAGGCACTCGGAAAACGCTTCGGAATCAAGGGATTCCCCACCTTAAAATGGTTCGACGGAAAGTCCGAAGAGCCAATCGCCTACGATAGCGCTAGAACTCTCGATGCTCTTACGAAATTTGTTCAGGAAAAGACAAACCTCAAGCCGAAGGGATCGAAGAAAGCACCGGTCAGCGACGTCAAGGTTCTCACTGATTCGAATTTTGAGGCTATTGCAAAGGACCCCAAGAAGGGCGTCTTTGTCAAGTTTTATGCTCCGTGGTGTGGTCGTGCGTCTACCCTTCCAAAGTTTCTCATTGCAATTCATAAAAGTATATAGGTTTCTAATTAACGCTATGCTACAGATTGCAAGAACCTCGCCCCAATCTATGAAAAGGTTGCGACGGACTTTTCCCGCGACTCCAACGTAGTCGTCGCCAAAATTGACTGCGACGCCCCCAACGGCAAGCAAACCAGCGAAAAATACGGCATCCAGGGATTCCCAACCCTCAAGTTCTTCCCGGCTGATCCATCCGCCGGTCCAATCGACTACGACGGCCCTCGAAGCGAAGAAGGTCTTTTGGAATTTATCAACGAGCACTCGGGTCTCCACCGCGTCCCCGGTGGCGGTCTTAACGAGAAGGCTGGAACGATCGAACTTCTCGACGAATTAATCAAGGAGAAGCTGCCGAACGGACTAGCTGGAATCGCCGCCGATTTGGAAGATGCGGTCAAGCTGGTGGAGAGCAAGTACGGACAGTATTACGTCAAGGTTGCGAAAAAGTTGGAGGAGAAGGCGGATTACGCCAAGAAGGAGCTGGAGAGGTTGAAGAAGATGATTGAGAAGGGTGGGTTGAAGCCGGATAAGTTTGATGATATTACCCAGAGGGCGAATATTTTGAAGAGGTTCCAGGGCTCCGAGGAGGCGAAGCCGAGTGGGAAGGATGAATTGTAAATGAAGAAAAGTGTCAAGTAGGTTAGGATGGTTTTGAATAACGTAACTGGGAGCGTTTTGGAGCAAAGACGCTAGTATGATAGGTTACCCCGAATAGCACTTATGTTTCTCATGAACTTGGAACCTTAGGAGGGTGTAGATATTTCCATACATCGATGGACAACGACTTGCAAAGAATGAAAGCATATGGCGCTATCACAAGCCTCTAGCAATGCTAGCATCAGTTGTACTGAGTTAATCGACTCCACTAAAACGCCACGCTATGCATATACACCAAAAAACCAAATATCGGGTTCCACTCATGAATTACCCGTCACGAAAGAGCTCGTCTTCCCATAAACTATTGTCGCTCATGCACTATTCCGTGTAGGATTCGCTGTTACATTATCGTTCCCGTTCTCTTTCTTCTTGTCGTCGTCTTCAACGGGTATATGCGACGCCATTATCGATTGCTCGAGTGTATCCAACCGGCTGGAGATCTCGTCCACTAAAAGCATACGTTTACTAGCTGTGATTAGCTGCAAATTTCCTTATAACTTCATCAAACTCTCTCTTTCCGAATCTGTCTCACGCATGCTCGCAGGATAAAAGGATGTTGGTGGAAAGACGTACATCTGGTGAAAAACTCTTGCGAGGCCGAGTTGAATTTATCGGAGAGTTTATCGATGGCGGAGTTGATGTCGGCGATGACTTCGTCGACGGATTGGGGATGGGTGGAGGTGGCGCGGCTGGAAGGGCCGTTCATGAGGGAAGCGGTGGAGGAGCGGGGGTTCGACATTGTTGGAGTTTTGCGGGGGTCTGGTTATCTGTTTTATCGGGAGGAGGAGGAGGAGGTTTATAGCTTATGTACAAGTTGGGAGGTTGGTGGATGTGGAAGCTGAGATTGATGTTTTTCAGGCTGGGTTAATATTTGGGTGTTTAATGGTGCAGAAGGCTGGCCGAAGGGGTTGAAATTTGGGTCAGAGTGGGCTGCTAAGCCAGCCAGTTGGGGGCGGAATTTGGTTTGTCCGGGGACTAGCTGACGGGGTTTGTACGACAACGGGGTTGGTAGTTGGCTGCGTGTTGCCGACCGAGCAGCCTTGCTCCTCTCGACCTAATCTGGTCACACGCGATTACACTAGTCGTCCTCCCAGTATATCAATATTTCTTGGTCCGTCAAATATCGCATTATCGATCAAATGTTTGGGGGGAAAGTATAAAAGGATCCACAGCTCCCACACTTTTGGCCTCGCGTCGGGGAGTTTGGGATAATATTCCTCTCTTCTAGTGGGACAAACTCGGAAACTACGTTGGAAATTCCCTCCATTTAGTTGGGAAGTATTCCCAGATATCTCGAGTGGATTCTAGTCGTACTCAGGAGCAGCCATATACTCTCCACGGAGCTGGCTTGGTCTGTCGCATATTTGGATTCGAAGGCATATCTCGTTCATCATCTCCAACACACATATCGCGAAAGTACCAAGCTCGATGTAACGTTATAACTAGAACGATAGAGCACCGTCTTGTGAAAATGAAAATCGACTCTCTCCCCTACGACATCTTGTACCAGATTCTCCTACAAATCGATGACAAAGCGGACCTCGACAACCTCTGCCATGCTTTCCCTGATAGCATCGGTGCGATTGTAACTGAAAAACCAAGGGTATTCGTCGACAGGCTCCACTGGGCTGAAATACAAACACATTTTCTCCTTGCCAATGCCCTAATAAATTTTAAGCAGAATAAAGGTCATGAAGCGGCAGAAGTCTTGCGCGAGATTGACCCCAACGCGGTGGAAGACTATCCAAGGAGGAAGCATTGGAGAAGGCGGGAGGACTACGGTTCAAGCAGTAGCGAGGAGTTTGATTATGATGAGGAATTTGATTATGATGAAGAAGAGGATACAAAGGAACCGCTTTTTCTAGTACCGGAAAGCCTAGATCTAGTAACAGCCGGTCGGATGAAGGAGGTTCATGTCCATATCGAAAAGCTAGCCTCGATCTTTGCTAAGCACCAACTATTGAAGCACCACCCTCCTCCAGAACAGTACCAGCCGCCTAGCACTTCTGAACGACTACGCATCATGAAGGCAATTTACAACATGGAACTTATAATAAATATGCGGTTACTCATTAATCAAGGTATCCTCAACAGCCACTGTGACTATAATCCCCCAGACGAGTTTGAGGGTATAGACCACTCGATCTATATTGGGTTAACCGCGCCTTGGGAGTTTTGGGAAACGACAGAGGTGGCTACAGTTATGGACGTTCTTTGTAAAGAAATTCCAAAGATGGTGCTGGAAGAGGCTTTTGGTGTAATTGATCAGAGTGGGCGGAAGGGGCGGTGGGTTTTCAAATGTCCGAAGAGAGGTGAGAAAATATAATTTCCGTTGCGAAATTACTTGTTACAACTGGCATTAATTCTTCTGTAGGCGTAAACCTTCATATCGATGAGCCAATGGACCTTGTCGATTTCCTGTTTACACATGGGAAATGGCATTTAAGTAATCACATAGATTTGATCGAGTGCCTCGGCTGCAAGGAGAAAGGCTATGAGTTTATAACCGACCTCCTGATAAACGACCCCATGTCTCCAGAGCTATTCAGCAGGCGGGGGTCCACGGACGGGCTAAACAGCGTCCTTCGCAGGAACCTCCTTTCAAGATGTGAAGAGAAACTAGGGACTGTGATACAGATGGCTTTGATGAAAATTCCAGCGGGAAAGAAAAGGACAGGGCCGTCTAGTTATTGCGCTCCACCATTAAAACCACTGGTAAAAGATGGAAACCCAAAGTTGAAAGATCTTAAGTTTGGGTACCAGAAGCAGGATGATAATTGGACAACCTCGGACAGAGTGGCTGTGAAGGATTGCGTCTGGGACGAGAAGAGGTTGATAGGATGGGGATATGTGTTTCCAGAGTTTGTGTATCTAGCAAAGAATAGGCGAGTGAAAGCGACCAGGGTTTATTAATTGCATGTATAATTATATACCAGCTGGAGTTGTCTCGTGAACCCGTGCTCGAACGGCTGGTTTTAAGAGACAAAGCTGGAGAGGGAATATCTAGAGAAGCGGGTCTCTCAATCTTTGTCAGGAAGACTTGGAGAGATGATTGTGATATAATAAGCTCTGAAGCTATTAATAGAATAGGGTTAATAATACCCTTCCCTGCACAGGCGGGAAATAGTAAATACCGTCACCATGAAGCCCAATCAAATCCAGTAGAATATTGTCTTTATGCATTGTATTTACTCATACTACGAACGGTGCAAAATACCACAAACTGGTTGCGTTGGGAGTCTCAGCTGAGTTTTGAATGTTCAAAAATGCAACCACCACCGAAACAAGGCTAGGAATGTTCGAGATTCTACCTCCTAAGGGGGCGCAACTGCATTCCACGGTGACTATCCGTTTTTCCAAGCTCAGATCCTCGACAAGCCCTTATCTTCCTTATTTCTGTCCGGTTCTGAGGAGCTGAGCTCATTTTCTTCTCTCGATTTACCTAGGTACTACCTTTGTATCGCTTTATCTCTCCGTTCCAACATTAATGCATACCCAGCTCTGCGCGCCACCATGTCAAGCCTACGCTCAACGATCGGGTCTATAATTCGAAAGACGGATAAATTAAACCTTCGGCATTCTCAAAGAAAAAGGTCAACTTCAAAATCGAGTTTAGAAGTCCCTTCGCCGGTGGATAGCGAGATCGAGGACACGGTGGATGCAGAACTAAACCTGAGAGCCGTTCAGAAAAAAGAAAACGCCAAGTCTGGGGTTGAAACAGAGTACGACGCCACTCTATTCAATCCGGAGTTCCTCCCATTTGATATTTTTCAAATCATAATTGATAAACTTGTTGTGGAGGAAGAACTTTGGAGATCTTTAGAGCTCAGGAGACTCAACAGCCGCTGGAATGAAGCTATTCTGAGATCTATATGTTTCACCGGGGTTCTAGATCCCCTTTCCAAATATGGATTTGATGGGTATAGGAGCGGAACCTACCATCTCACATATAAACATAAATTCCCTAATCATTCTGTCAGAGGATCACATTGGCACATTGTGCCTGTGATGCATCGGGTTGCATCGTCGCCGCGGTATGCTATGAACTCTTTGACTCTGACTATTCGGAAAGCGGCGGATCGGATAGAAGAGAAATACAATGAATTACTTCCGGCTAAGAAGGAGAATATGAAGCTCATGTCGGAGATTATGATTCTTGTGACGGAATTGGGATTTTGGGATTCGTTTATGAGAGAAGGGGAACCGCTAGCCATCGCCGGGGAGAGATTTACGGCTGCAGAGTTGAATAGCGCAATGCGCACGTCGACTATTGAACATATACGAGAGGCGCAGGCTATAGATTTAGCGTTGGGGATTGCAGTTTACAGCGGTCGGGCGGAAACTTTTCGATACATCATTCACAATCTCCCTGCAGAATTTAAACCGGAGGATATGATTCTGACGGCGATTGTCGCGGCCGCATATCGTGGGAATTTGGTGGCTTTGGAGGGGATGCTTGGACAAGGATGCTCGGTGGGGATTAGTAACGAGTTACAAACTCACCGGGAATTCATACACGCGGATCACTGGAGTCGGTCTTTTCAGCGATGGTTGTTTTTTGCCCACACTTTCTCTCCGATTTCCATGGTTTTATGCATCGCGGCGGCTGGATCCCAACGGCACGTCATCGACTGGGCTACGCAAGAAAGATTTAAAAAACAAATCCCGAAAGGAGTTTTAGGGAAAGCGGTTACCACTGCTAAAGATCCCGAAATTGTGAAAATTCTGTGGGCTGCGTGCGAAAGATTGTCGAATGCCGATAGCTGGCGGATGTTGGCGACGAGGGCGGCGTATACCGCCGCGGCGCTGGGAGATGTCGAGATTGTGGAATTTATGATTAGCAAAGGTGCTAACCCAAGAAGATATGTTAGTGGGGTATGGCATTGCGAGGAGGCCGAAGGGCCTAGGATACGACTAGAGTATTTGATGAATGTGGCTGCTATATATGGGAGGAAGAATGTTGTTGAGATGCTTTTGAAGAAAGGGGTTGACCCTCATTTATCGGCTACGACAGATGGGTATTCTTTGGGAGATGCGATGATTTGTTCGATTAGAAAGGGGAGGATGGATATTGTGCAGCTTTTGTTGGATTATGGGTATTATACATGGGGGAGCGATGGAGGGTCTGAAAGGAAAAATCAGGATCTAAAGTTGTTGGAGGAGGAAGAAGAGGTGAGGCGGTTGGTGGTGGACGGGGGTAAGTTGAAGGAGGGTATTGTAGCTAGGTTGATGAGGGCGAGAGCAGGGCAGGATAAAGTTGGGGATTTCTTTAAAAATTTGTCATCACGGCGGAAATGAGGATGTAGTAGGGTTATGGCTATGAGAATGGATATCCTTATATCAATAGCCACGTTGGTGGCTTTCCTGTATATAATAGTGCTTACAAGTTATATCGAATAAGTGCCTAGATAGTGTATATAGGCTTACCGATCGCTGGTGCAAAGTTCACATATTCATACCGATGTGGTAGCCTACAGTTGACAAAGTATTTTGCACAGCTTTAGAGTCTAGATTATAAGACTAACCTTCCGTTACGAGGCAAGACGGAGATCACAATAGTCAGCGCATGGAAAAAAAAATATACAAGGGATTTCATCCAATATCGGTTCGGAAACTAATATATCGCGTGAAGCCCTCTTGTAATTTTAAATTTTGGGAATGTTGACATCAGATTAGCATAAATGTGTTGGCGATGTTGCAGACAATGTCAAGACAACACAAAATCTACAACAGTAGCAATGGCTTATTTCCATAGTGACCAAGTTACTCGCGACTGGAAATTTCTTGCTACTAGCACTTATTAAGAACAGGTAAAGTATAAATTGAGTGGGTGACTACTATTACATACCAGGTAATCCACTAGTTTTTATAGGAACTATTACAGGATAACTTGTTATGAAATTTTACGGGGATTAGTCAGTTGCACTCTAGACCTCTCTATCTTTAGATATCCCAGCTGTGGGCAAACAAGAAAGAATATTTCAAGTGCAGTAGATCTACCAGACAAAGGCAAACACATAATTACACCTCTAGTATACAGGGTTGAAACCTAGAGGAGGCTTAAGGAAAATTATCCCTCAGATTCCGGAGTAAGAATCTTATATTAACATTTGTGATACTCCCCGTAACATGTTAGGAGTTTGCCATAAGCTTAAGAAAAGCTGCTTAATTATAATACACAGTCCTTGGGAGTCCAGACCCCTGTCATTCTGCTCAACTCAAACCATACTACAATATAATCTTTCTCACAACCCAAGTTTGACAACGCACATCATGCATCACCAACTTCAAAGCGTATATTCTGATCCAGGAAGCTTCCTATAGCTCTTCTGGACCCTCTTTAGACGTCTCTAGGCGGTTATGGTTTAGTGGCAAGTCGATCCATATTCTTACGCTTAAAAACGATTGCATTCTAACATTTGTTCAGGTATAATTCTCGCTTAGGGTTCTATAGATCCAATATGCGAGAGGTCCCAGGTTCGAGCCCTGGTAACCGCCTCAAGCAATTCTTTTTAAGTCCCTAGTTCATGGGCTTGACAATTTTTTTTGCTACCTTGTGCGAGGACTAGGTATCTCAAGAGAATCACCAAAGTTAGGGTATCTGCGTTGGTAGATTTTATAAATTCTATGTGCCTTGGAAAGTTTTGGAGGATTTGGCCTGGTGGTTTGCGATTTGTGCTATTAATGCATGGCACCGGGGCGACGTGAAAATATACATATTAATACTTGTACCTTTATAATAAGTTAATTGAGTACTCATATCAGTGTTAGTGAGGCTTTATTCTAACTTGTAGCGACCCCGAAATAACAAAATATATCAAGTCTTGTACTGGCTTACACAGAAATCCAAAGAGCATACCCAAAAACTAGGTATATGATAATTTGTGGGTATTCGTTCTTGCCAATCACCGCTACTATTTCACTCTATGAGTTTATGTAACCTCATGCACGAACGCCTACACAGCTATGCGCGGCGCGTCATTGACGACTAATAGTCTCATAAAGACCTAGATTCTAGAATTCTACTATTTCAATGGTCCTAGGCCAGGGTCGCCGCGCTGGGTCTAGCTACACCTTAGCCTTTGCGTTGAAAAATAAGTACTCCTAAGGTTTATCTCGTATTCCGCACACGGACTAGATTCCGCGAAAGTATGCGAAAATCCAAAACTAGTTTAGTGGAAGACAATACAATGTAACCTGGTTAACAAGAGTATAGAATTGCACGGATTTTAGGAAGGTAATCGCAAGTGCGCTGTGCACGCCGACCTTGCTAGCTTACAGCCGTAGGCGGTCGGGGTTCCCTAGGGGATATATCGAGCGCCACACCTTATATTCCCTCAGACTCGCAACTCGAGCTTCTATAAGTAGACCGTGAATTAAATTTAGTTAAGTTAGCAACCTGTCTTTTTATATTACGATTTCGGCTCACTAATTTGACACGCATTCAGCACATCACCAAGTTCGATTCCGACTTATAGGTATATATGGAATTCCTATAGTATATAGATAGAAACTTAAACATCCTAAGGTATATTGCTTCTCTGTTTAGGAGCCGCACTAACGTTCCCGTACCCATTGCAAAGTGATTATTGAAAGAATCTAGTCTAATGTCCGACCACCTAGCGAAGAGCCCACGCGTGATACATTAAGTAAAGGCGAATATCCTGGCCGCTGAACACGAACGACGACGAAACACCGAATTCCGAGATTCCCTCACACTTCCAGCTTTCAGAGATGGATCCCATCTATCAGTAGACTCGATTACCAGCAAATTATATACCGTCGTCGATTATTCCCGTCTTAACACAGTCCAAGAGACCGAGGAAAAAGCCAAAGAGGCAGCCGGAATTACCACTCAACCACACGGCACATTCAGTTGGACGAAAAAACTAATAGAAAAGTTAATGGAAGAGAAGGATGATTCTCAGAAAAAGTGGGACGACATAGTTCTTTCTTTAGTCGATTCAAAGGGTCGTCCGTCACCTGTCGTTAGAATCAGCCAAGCACAAATATGCCGAAGCAACTAAAATCAATAAAGGCTACAATCCTCGTTGAAACTCTAAAAAGATTGCACAGTACGAAGCTTCAAAGTCAGGCTCAGCCTAATCTTTATCATTCTGGTTCAAGTCAGTTTTTTCTTCAGACGGGTCAGTCCTACGGTTTCTATTTTGCAGATTTTATTTTACGGATCGCATGATGGGGCGCGATGTATAGACCTGAAGAACCAATGTGAAGCAAATAAAATCGCGTGTCGATAGCAAGCTTTCAGAGAGACTTTGTGGAGTTTGGTTATGAGATCCATTTCTATATTGTCGCGTTGGTCTGTTGTATTTTTTTAGTAGAAATTCAACCAAGAAGTATATTATTGTGTTGTCATGATGACGTCGAATAACCAGCATTGCCCAATACTCTAAACCAATCCTTTGGCATGTAGAATAAGAAAAAAAAAAGGAAAAATACACATGCCAAGGCGATCGTTTTGCTTAGATGGGCGAGTATTCTCCGACTAGGAAGAGAATTCTAAACCCAATTTGGCGTAGTCCGCTACAAACTGAATGACGACGATGCCGTGTCTGATCGATCACATCAGGAATATCATAAAACTTACTTACGCGTATGGGAGGGGCGGGTTAAATTGCATTAATCGCATTCGAAAGATTTATCATATTGGGAACCATGGGAACCCGGAACTGTCATTCATTGCTCAGTTTTAATTTCCTGGTATTTTAATAAAATGTTGCAAAGGAGAAGTATTTGTGCTACGGGTCGACGGGTCACGGCTTGACCTGGTACAATGGTCCAACTAGTTGGGACGCTGCCAAGATTTAAGAGAGGGTGACATAATATAAGAGGCCCGATCGCTGTGGCAATCTGTACACTCTCGAATCATAGTTTCGGGGAGGCTATTTGAGTTAGAGATAAAAGTGTGGAGAGTGCTTGGGCTTCGCTTGCCAACAGGTACAGTGCAATGCGACGAGTTTGAATGTCGCTTCTCCAGCTCGTTTGGTAAGAATGAGACAATATGGGAGATCCAATTGAGAGATTTTCATTCAATTGCTCGATCCCTTCTCGGTCTGGGCCGGTTCCAATATGGTAAAGTTCGGGTGGCACCAGAACGGCCGTCGCAATTTCGTCACTATAATATCACTGCTACGCGACCCAATAAATGTATTTTCGGTTGAGCGAAAACAAATCAAGGAAATTCCAATGTTGGACGATTTCCCCTTGTGACAACCTGTACATTTGTCCCGGTAAGAGAAATATCGAGAAATGGGAAGAAAAGGTCAATGTCTCGTTCGCTTTAGTTAGGAAGTGGTACGGGTGGCATTATGACATAGTGTGTGTTATATAAGAGCAGCGGGACCGCATTCCCGGACAAAGATCTCCGCCGTTCTTCCAGCGTCAACCAAACTCTAAGCCATTCAAACAAATTTACTTAGCTTACTAGCTCGGCATCTACTTACTAAAGATCCATCAACGAATTTTATGAAAGCATACACGAATTGATTAGCCGTATCGCACTTTATTAGCAACACGGCTAGACCTCTCTACTTAAGTTATTAAGGAGAGTTGTCTGGTTAACGAGACCAGCTAGACCAGAGTAATAAAAAAATCTCATTATTCGAAATATACTGGAATAAAGGAGTCTTAAAAATATCATCCTCCTCTCCCAATCCCATTAACCTAATCTCTTTCCTCGAATCCTCTTTCAAAGCATAATCCAAGCGGGCGACACAACAGAACCATCAACATGTCAGTAAATCGTCCTATGGACCCTAAGGCACGAGATGCCGATATTGAAAATAAACTGCGTCTATTTGGCATCTACAATGCCTTTGCCAATGGAAAAGTACCATCAAACAAACAGATTGATATTGCGCTGAATAGCGTACTGGAATCAAAAGCCCTTTCCACACCAAGCGACAGACTGTCCGACGAAGGAAAAGGTCTTGTTGGTGATTTGAAAGAAGTAATCAATGAGGCGAAACTTCTTCTCCTCACCAAAAATTACGATCAAGCTATCCAAGAATTTATCTGGCACGCTCAAGAAGCTGCTAAAACTACAAGCAGCCCATCTGCACCTGACGCTCCTGTATCTAAGGAGCAGGCCAACCGAGACGGACAGAATGCCCTTGCAGGGCTAAGAACGCTCGGAACACTAATGATCACTAATGGACAATTCAGAAAGCTCCGTAAGTATAAGGTCCTTGATGCGCCCTATTCGCTAGAGGTGCTAACAAATTATGCACCTAACAGTAAACGACGCAACGATCCTCCTCAGGGACATCGCTTCAGATGCAGCACAAAACGCTGGTGGAAGGCTCCAGCCTTCTCAGGATCAACTGGCGCAGATTGATACTCCCGCTGAGGATAATACTTGGCACGAAGCACCGGACCTATCTCGCAATGCAATCAGAGATCGCGCCAAAGGTTCTTTCAATAGAAATGCACCCGTCACCACTGAAGATGTTGAGCAGGCAGTTGGAGACGCCACAGCCGCCGCTCACCCGCAAGGTTCCAGAGACCCACAAGCACTTCGCCAACAAGCCATCGAAGAAGGCCAACAGGGAACTAGCTCTGGAATAGATGCTGTAGGTGGTGTCAACACTGGATTAGATCGACTGCAAGCTAGCACAGACGACCAGAAACTAGAAGAGCAGAAAGATAAGGCAAGGGACAAGAAGAATGAGTACAAAACCCGCGCTCAAGACTACCTTAAAGGAAAAGTACCCCAAGAGCGCCGCGATCAAACCATCTATCGTCTAAAGAAAATGGTTGTGGAAATCCAAGGCCATGAGGATTATCAGCAAGCTATCGAGACCTTGCTATATCTCGCGGAAACCTATGCAGGCCACACTAAGAGCATCGGCCAACAGACGAACGATACTGTCTCATCCGTTCGCGGGGATAGCCACCTTAAAACCGCAGAAAAGCTGTTGCGAACAGTTATCGAACGATTCGCCAATAACACATCCTCTGAAGATCTCTTCGAGTCTATCAATGACATCTACAAAGATGCTGATAAAGACCCTCAACTAAAAGACTGGTTCAAGGACGTTGACGGCTATATCCGAAGATGCCTCCAGGAGCAGGGTTACATCCTTAGCGACATCGCCAATGATGAGTACGATGCACTATATGACCGCGGCCGCTTCCTCCTCCGAGATCGCTACCGCAATCACACCGATCGTATCGTCGATGAATTCAAATTCCTTGGCGACCAATTTGCACAAGACCCCCAAAATGTCAGATTCGGCAATTCTGTCAAAAAGCTGTTGAACAACCTTGGAAATGACGAAAGCGGCAAGCCTGTCTTCAAAAAGCACCTTATTACTGATATTACTGCTGTCATAATTCCGAGCTTCTTGGAAACCGTTCGATACGTCCCGGTCCCTCGAATTGAATACACTGACAAGCAAGTCGATGTTATCATTGAGAATCTTGTTATCGAGTCCGACAATCTCATGCCAAATGTCTTGGAATTTGGAAACGACTCGTACTTCCGCTGGGGACGCAAGAACATTTCCAGCAAGAGTAAGCAAAAAGTAATGTTGGCCATCTCCGGAGTTCAGTGCGATCTCAAAGATGTTAGCTTCTACATCAAGAAGAAACAAGGCTTCCCATCCCTCACCGATACTGGCTTGATGGATATTTTCTTAGGCGGTGATGGTTTTAGCTTTACCATCAAGATGTCCACGGCAGATGAGAAGGATCGTGCCCACTTCCTCCAGATCGACAAAGTCAACGTCAGCCTTAAGCATATGAATATCAAGCTCAAGCAAAGCAACCACAAACTCCTCTTCAGCTTATTCAAACCACTTCTCTTGAAAGTTGTTCGTCCTGCATTACAGAAAGTTCTTGAGAAACAGATCAAAAACTCCTTCTCAGAGTTCGACCGAAAGCTGTATGCCATCAAACTTGAGGCGGATAAAGCTACCCAGGCTATCGCGGAGAACCCAGACCCGGAGAATGCCAGGAACGTATTCCAACGATATTGGTCTGCTGCGCAACATGAATTCGCCCAGAAGAAAGAGAAGGTAAAGGAGGTCACCGACGATAAGAAGGCGAATATTGCAATGACCAAGGAGGACTCCATCTTCCAGGATATCGAGCTTCCTGGTGGCACTTCGACGGCGGCTACGAAGTACAAGGATATGGCTCGCCAGGGCGAGCGTTGGGAATCACCAGTTTTCAGCATTGGGTCAGCGAGTGAAACTGGCGATCTACCAAAGCCGATTGGGGTCAGTCGCAAGCCCCACGGATCTGGCAGGGCCCAACTCCGTGCTCCTCGTGATTCTGGAATGGACTATGATACTACTGGTATCAACTATGAAGGTTTAGGGTTTGACAGCCATGGTACCGGTACGACCCATAGTGGACCATATGAGCAACTGCCCCAAGCGACAAAACAGGATCAAAGCGTAATGCGGACGCTAGGAACAAATATTCGATCTGCTCTCGGCCATTAAAAGCCGGCTTGTTTTTTCTTAAAGTCAACTCTTTCCTTTGTAGCTCAGAATTACCCAAACTATATGTTCATTTGCCGTCTGTAGCAAAATATAACGTCTACGGCTGCTTAATACACATTGATTCACTGAGGTGAACTAGTCGGATTGCCTTATTCTCTCTTTTGTTAAATAGCTCTTGCTGGTATTAATGAGTGGTATTGCATGAACAACATCTGCTCTGTTCGTAGACAAATACATGAAAGTACGCATCCGCACCATTGATGGGATTTGACTGGCGTACTGGAATAGGCAAGCTTGATGAGTTTTGGTAGGCTTAAGAGCTTCAAGCAGTGGTCAATTGTGAGATAGGCTCCCCGCCCGGCGTTGGCCGTAATAACTACATGGACGTTTACATGGTATCAGACTATTGATTTCGATTGAAATGACCCAACTCATGCATATTGATTAATTGGACGTTTGTCTCCATCTCATCAAACCACCATACAAATTTAAGTACGAAATGGGAAGAGATTGAGAATCTTTCCATATTCGTCGGACCCGGTCGCTAGGACTAACAGGTTCAGCTATGGAATTGCACCAAATTAAGCGGAGAGGAACGGGGATGTCTGCATTCGTGGCTGACGATCGCTAGGAATTTCCGGAATTTTTGACATGTTGGATTCTGATGCTAGATACCTGACAAGCACTCAAGCCAATAGCTGATATGTAGGCTAAGCTAATCGAAATAACCATCACGGGTTTGGTGGTAGAATCCAAGAAAATTTTTAGTTTTAGGTGGACGCAACCATCGACGTCCAGGACCCCGCAGGCTAGTGTAACGAAACGCCCTGCAAGGCCTAATTCCTTATGCAGGGCGCTGAAACTACTAAAGTTCTCCTTGATTTTTTTTGACCTGGGCGCACTGTGTAACAATCGCTAACGAGCTAAACGATCCGGTCGGGGCGCTCACAATGCAATAGCGGCAACGACGGAATTTGTTGAATATATCGATTTTTAAAATACATACGCTTGGCGCACAGATATGCGATATTGACAGCGGCCATTGCAGCTGAGTAGAGACTGGATACGCTTTGGTATCTGAAAATATAGAATCCTAAAGACAATTCGGTTGATATTTTGAACCAAACCGGCAGGAGAGTACGCTGAAAACATCCCTGTCTTTCCGCATTGCGAATATTTCGATTCAAAGGCCCTTTAAGTAATATCTCTCTCGGGTCAGAGAGAGGATCAAAGAGTGCTCGAGTGTCTACACAGAACCCCCAAAGGGCTCAGATGTATATATATGGAGGTCATAAAATATATAAAACTCTTCTATTTTCTCGACAGACATCCGATCTCAATCAGCAAGTGGTTCTATCTATTCCCCAGTATAGGCAGTCCTGATTACTAAATACCTATCAACTATATCTATATCGCGATCTCATTTAAAATTATTTATTTGACCTTTTGTATACGATTGCAATGAAGCTGGCCTTGATTTCTCTTATCTTTGTCATTTCGGTCGCCACGGCCAACCCAGTCGCCCATTTCTTCAACGGAATCTGGTTCGGACAATGCTGGTCTAATCGATGCTTGGCTACCGTTCGAAGTTACCCTCGCGATTCCTTCCCATTCTGCTATTCCCTTCTCAATAGAGTGGTCACGTCCACAAGATACAGAACACAATACTCCACGACCACCCAGTTCGTTAGCACCACAGTGTCCACGCAGACCAATGCCGCTGAAACGGTCACCACCACCGTGGTTCCTGTAGCTGCTGGAGGAAACAAAGAAAAGCGTGGCGGCGGCAGGAATCCTCTGGCGCACATTGCGTGGGCTTGCAATTACAATCGCTACCGGATTAGCAGCGCCTGCGGGTGCCTTATTGGCAGATCTGTTTCCACCAAATATGTCGTCGCTACAACCACGCTTCCATACACGGTGACTTCAACCCAGTCGGTAACGGCCACAACCAACATACCAACCCTCACCGTCACAACGACCTGCGATCCTGCGACTAAGACCGCGATATCAAATGGTAACTTTGACAGCGCAGCTATCAGTCCATGGTATATCACCCCTACTTCAGGAGACGCCACGCAGGGAGTTTACGCTATTATCGCGGACCCGACCAGCCCGAATCCGAGCCTTGTGCTCAAAACTACTTTACAAGTTACAACTCGACCATTTAGCAAGATTAACATTGTGCAGGACCTCGTGACATGTCCTGGCGTTAGGTATAGAGTGGCCTTCTACTATAAGAACGAAGGGCCCTTCGGTGGTTCCACATATATCGTGGCTTTTATCAACGGCGGGGAAGTTTATAACGTTAACAATGCGCCTCTTACTTGGACTTCAGGTGGCTTCCAATTCTCGGCCGTATCTGGGACGACGCAATTGCGTCTAGATCTTGTGTTGGGAAGTTCTAACGGGGCGCAAAGTATATATATTGATGGATTCACGGTAGCTCCGGTGTAATGTTTATTGCTTTCTACGGGGATGGGCTATGATGTAGGGTTCAGAATTTGGGAAATTGTGTTTTATCAAGCTCCGTATTTAGTGATTGCTAATTTGTCCCGAGATATATCGAACCGATACTTGCCTCGTAAAACCTATTGTTTGCGAGACAACGGGATAAGCTCGATATGTATAGCTAATGTATAATTTGCACTATTATTCACGTATTGGAGGAGAGTTTTATCGGTTTAGTCGTGCGGCCGTCACTCACGGTGCGGCGTTATGGTAAGATGTTATAAAAAATGAGATCCGCACGCACATGACAGTAGTTGTTACACGAAGAATCCCTTGCGCTTTTGAGTTGTGAGAGTGGTATCCCTCTTATTGTGTAACGTGTGACACGAACAGCAAGGGTACCCACCACCTACAGCTGGTTACCGAAATACGGGAAACTAGATTTCAACTTAATTGATGGACTGGCAGATACCCGACAATCGAAAAGTGTGCTACGAACCAAACCATACTGAGAGCGCACCAACATATCGCCAACAATTAATCATTAACCAAGCAGCATGGAACAGCGAAATGTGGAATATTGCCACCCAGACTGGTTTGATAAACGGTCATGTATACGTGGATATACGTGGATATACGTAGAAAATATCGATGTCAATTTTTACAAGTTCTATTGAGCCAACATACCTCATCGTGTAAGCTCCCCAGCGGCGCGATACTCAGATTGGGTCTTTCCTTCCGCAAGTGCGACCCCGACTGCGATTGGAACCTTGCAGAGGCTTCCCGAATACGTGATCCAAGAACCCGAGCAAAATTTAATTTATCCCGCAAAAGATATTTTTACCAATCTTCCTCCCTCTGTTTGTTCCTTGCATGCAGCTGAGGGGATGGATGCTTCAGCCGTTCGCCTCATTGGAGCCAACTCACGCTGGCTCGGTTGTTTCGTTCACTGGGCTGCGATCTAGGCTCGGCCTAGTACCGATGGAAAAAACAGGAGGTTAGTCAAAAAAAAAAAAACTTGTTTGGATCGCAAGGGCTCGTATTCGATCGGAGTCGGCGGCTGAAATCGAGAAATTGGATTGGCACTAATTTACGCATGCACTTTTCGCGATGACCCCTGTTGGGCGAAGTTTAGGTCGCGCTGCATGCTCCTTTTGGATTTGGAGGAGTCGGAATCCGAATCTGGAGTCAGGATGATGCGGGTCAGAGGGTTGGTGGCACAAAGCCAAGCGACAACCTGCAGACGGCAACAATTAGTAAAGCCTCTTAACAAAAAGGCAGTAAGGAAAAAAAAAGAACCGGCCGAGAGCGAGTTACAACATGCCCCCTTTCCGATGGGATGGAAAGACAAATGGAGCCTTTTCACGATTCATGACGAGAACAAAACATTAAAGTCCATCTTACAGTGTTAGAGTGTGTCTTCGCAACTTGCACGTATCTAGGGGGAAAGGATCATGCAGTTCAATGTTGGGGAAACTATTCTGATCGAGTACATCCGATTCGGATCTGGAGCCCTCATTCCCCAAACTTTCCACCGCCCCTAGGCTGCATGCGAGCAACTGCAGCTGGCTGAATTGGATAACTGGGTTTACAAACCGTGACCACCTAGACAACAGAAATCCTCGTCCAGTAGGGATCGCCGGTCCCTTGAAGTGGGCTCTCGGCTGCATATCTACGCCTACTCTAACCTGGAGATCAGTTCAGTTGGGAGTTTTCCTCCGAGCTCAGGCTACTTTATTACTTGGGCGAAAATGCCCTATAGGGGTTAGCTCCACTCAATCGGCTTGAGCTTAGGCAGGCCATGCCACCGTAGAGAATTGAGACGGCGAGAGGCGGTTTTAGGTAGCGAGTTATTACCCAGCCGTTTCTCTCGCCTTGTGGATATTAGTGCGGGTGCGACGCGGGGCTGGACGACCTCTCTCTTTTGGTTAGCGAGGCCAAACCAGGTACCAGTGAAATTAGTCTTCGGATACAACTCTGGACCCTTTACATGCGAGTGTGATGCGTGTATGCGCGTTATGGCCTCCATAATTCTAATTTTATGCAGGTATAATGACCAAGTCTCTGGTCCTCCGGCTGAACATCCCTTGCATCGTGAATGACGAGAAGAGGCTTGGACGGGCAAACCGATGTGGACGAGAAAGTGAGAGAAAAGGGAGCGGGTACAGAGAGAGGAAGACAGCAGTGAGGTCGAGACTATAAAGAGGCCAAAACTCACCCTCTCCCAAATGAATTGATCGGCAATCAAGACAATCCCAAGTACTAAGACCCTCTCAAATATCTCTTTCCCTAACTTGTTCGTCCGGAATTCTATACACCATCATGAAGGCATATATAGCTCCTCTAGCTTTAGCCATATCGGCCGTAGTAGCCAGCCCGATTGAAAAGGTTGCACGCGAAGACTGCCACGCCAATAACTGCCTGCGTGCGGTTAGAGGCAACCCAGGTATCGCCTATCCCTTCTGCTTCTCCACCCTAGGCAGAATCACCACGTCTACCGACGTTAGAACGGACTATTCGACGACGACGACAACGATCACCGAAACAAAGACACAAACAAATTATGACGCGACAGTTACTACTACTGTCGTTCCACCAGAGGCGCCAGCACCAGAATTAGCTAGACGCACGGCTGCGCCAAATACCTCAACCATCCTCAAGGCTTGTAGCACCGACGCAGCTAAGATTAGTAGCGCGTGCAGCTGCTTCCTCGGTACTTCAACTTCGACGCAGACCCTCACTACTACCACCACTCTCCCTTATGTCGTGACAGAGACCGTCTCCGAAACGACTACGACGGATGCGGGAACTCTCACAGTCTCATCGACATGCTACCCTATCGCTTCCCCAATTTCGAATGGAGGCTTCGAATCCGGCATTCTCCCGTGGTATTTACCCCCAGTTTCATCGGATGCTACCGCTGGAAGCTGGGAAATCGTTGAAGATGAAACCACTCCAAACCCGACGCATGCCTTCAAAGCCACTCTTTTGCGACAATCGGGCAAGCCGTTCAACAAGGTCATCCTTGCACAGTCTCTTCCAACTTGCAACGGTGTTACCTACACTCTATCTTTCTGGTACAAGTTTGAGGGCAATTGGGGTGGATCGACTTATCTTGTAGTGCTTATCAATGGTGGTGAAGTGCTTAATATTAATAGCGCACCGAACACGTGGACTCTCGCGACAACTACATTTACTGCTGGTATAACTTTAACTGAACTGCGGTTTGACATTGTTCTTGGACAATCCTCAGGGTATGAGTATGTCTACATTGACGGAGTTGATGTCACCCCGATATAAAGTGGATTAGCTATGGAGTTAGATATATATATGTCTGTAATGCATAATTAATATGATTTAAGAAGCTATGAATACACAGTTTTTCTCAATGGAACAGACCCTTTTCTTTCGAACGTAGGCCAAAAAATCATTAGAACGTGAGGAAAATGAAATCTAGACTCGGGACAAGACCGAGCGTGTGGCATTTTGCTGATAAATCACAAAAATCTGTGTTGCATCTAACAATTGCAATTCACTTTATGACGTCGAGTTGCACAACATTTCCTCTGCAGTACTTCGCTCTCAAACTCTCCACCACTCACAGTCATGTCGGTGAGGAGCGCAGTGAGTCGACTGGACTACATCTGCCGCTCATGCTTGCAGAAACGGTCGATATCTGCTTCTCGAAGACTCAATGATGCCCTACCAACCACACCAGAAACTCAGAGATTGATTCTTCCACCGTCAGTCCCATCTGAACACCGAACCTTCAAGCTTGATACCTCTCGAAAGTTAGTATCAATTCAGGGAGTTGATGCTGAGAACTTCTTGAATGGGATTACAACGAATTCTATCCCAGACGCGAAGAGTGTAGAGGGGTTATATTCAGCCATTTTGACGGCGCAGGTGTGTTTTGCGAGATCAAGTAGGATCACCAATCAATGCTAAATAGCTAAATTCTGTACTAGGGAAGGGTACTGTACGATATATTCATCTACCCGACCAATCACGCCCGGAATCCGGCTCTCTCGAACAATTCAGACGACCCTGCATTTCTTATTGATGTTGCGGCTAATCTAGTTCCAGAGCTTCTGCGACTTTTCCGAAGGTACAAACTCCGATCAAAATTCACCGTAAAAGCCCTCGAAGGGTTCGATGTATGGTCGGTTCCAAATTCATTCCGACTAGGCGATAACCCCACTACGCACCCCAAGGTGGGATGCGTCGACCCTCGGGCGCCTGGTTTGGGACGTCGATTAGTACTTCCTTCCGACACCCCGCTCTCTGAAGAACTGTTCACCGCGCCAGACGACGAGTTGGCGTACAAGCTAAAGCGATATCTACTGGGTGTACCCGAAACGCCGACAGAGATCATATCCGGTTCTGCATTACCACAAGAATCAAACATAGATTACATGTCTGGGATCAACTTCAATAAGGGCTGCTACGTTGGCCAGGAGCTTACGATAAGAACGAAGCATACTGGGATTGTCAGGAAGCGGATCTTGCCTTTTCAGCTGTATACGTCTGCTGAACCATTGCGAAATACAACGCCGATCTACGATCCCGCATTTGGAGCCACGCTCCCAGAGATACCCGCTGGGGGGAATATTTCGCGGGTGGGGAAGAAGGGTAGATCAGCAGGTAAATTCTTCGGAAATGTTGGGAACATAGGATTGGGGCTCTGCAGGTTGGAAATTATGACGAATGTTGTTTTGGTTGGTGAAGGTCCCGCATTTAACCCGGAGACGGATGAATTTAAGGTTGATTTGGGAGAGGGAGCGACGGAGGGTATAAAGGTTAAGGCTTTCGTGCCAGAGTGGCATACAACGGGTACGATTACAAACGAGGTAGTGTAAAATAGGCATTTAAGAGCATGTAAATATATCGTAGCATCATCGAAACTGCGGGTATTCACCATGCGCCGCAACTGTATTATAATGTACATATTTAAGATCCTAGGAAGACATGGAAAGGCATCATTCTCCAGCTTCTTCCGCCTCTTTTCTAAGAATCTCTGCAGCCAGTTTCTCTTGCTCCACTTTTCTTCTTTCGGCTGCTCGGGCTTTCATCCTCATTAATGTGACTGACTCGTAGTCCATGTCTTCCGCCAGACTCCGCGACTCAGTTGAAGGTGGTTTCTTGAAAGATGAGGCTTTAAAGGAGCCGAATGAAGGGGCTGATTTTGCCGCTGGTTTGTAGCCAGATGTCGCTGGGAAACTGTCTTCATTCGACTCTGTTTTCCTTTGCGAAGGTTTAGACTGCGACCCATTACTGGGCGATTTCGGTGTCGGCGGCTCCTCCTTTGCTTTTGCCCGTGATGGCTTCGCGAATGTTAGATCCGGCTCCTGGCCCGTCGCCCACGCCACATCCCGAAATATTCTCCACTCGTCATCCTCTTGCTCCAAAGCTTTCTTATCCCGATGAACCGCAGCATATGCATGTGCAATATTGTGGAATATTAGCAGTGCGCTCGCATACTTCTTCTCCTTGTCGCCGCTCTTTGATGCCACCACACACTCATCGATTTTCCCAAACCGACTAAACAGATCAATCAACCCCGCCCTATCCATCAGTTCCCCAGCACCTTTCCGTCTCCATTTTATCCTCACGGTCCTATCCATCCCTGTAAACTTCGATTCTCCAACCACTGTCACTTCCTCCTCCTCCTCCTCTTTCTTATCATCCACCTCCATCGCTGCTTCCCCCTCCTCAGCAGCAGCGGCTTCTCTCTTCTTCCTCTCGTCCATCTCCATCCTCCTTCTAGCCCCTTCCTCTTTCAGCCTTTCAAACTCTCTCTTCTTTTCATCCAGTTCCACCTTTACCCTCTTCGCATTGCTTTCTCTCGCCTCGAGCTCCTCCTTCATCTGCCTCCGATTGTTATCATACGCCTCCGCCCTCCTCTTCTTCGCAGCCTTCGCATTAAGGGCATTATCGTATGCGGCGCGAAGGGCGACATCGCAGAGAATTTCTTGCGCAGCGGTGAGCAGGTGGAATTTTTCGACGGCGGAAGGGTTATCCTATGTGAATTACGAGGATCGTGTTGGTATATTATCAATGCTAAGCTTTTTCACTATGCAGTGAGGAGAAAGAAACCGTGGCGTTCAGCTTTGAAGTGGAAGCAGGTATGCAGAGGGATGAGTGGTAGTTACGGGATTCTTGTCCGGGTGGTATTGTAACGCGGTTTTACGGTATGCGCGTCGGACATCTTTTGCTTCGGCTGTGGTTTCGAGATTTAAGAGTTCGTAGAAGGAGGTAGGCGAGTTTACAAACTCGATGGCTTCTGATTCTGTCGGCATGGTAGGCAATTTCGCGGCTTTAGGCTTCGTTATCAGGTAGTGAGGTGGATGGAAAGATGGTGAGTGAGAGTTGGTGAGTGAGAGTTAAGCGAGTTTATAGAAACAAATTAGCTGCGACACTAAGCGTACCAAAAAGACCTACTACCGCCATATAGAATAGTGAACAATAAACACTCTTTCAGATGTTAACTGGTATCTACAGGTGCAAGGCAAAAAAATATGTACAAAATATTGTATATAGACACACCGGCAAACATAATTTTACACATTTGCAGCTAGCCAAGTTAGTATATGCGATTCTCAGCTTGTGCTCTCCGCAACTCTCTATTCTTCTTGGCCCTCTCAATCTCCTCTTCCGACTTCTTCTGTCCCTCCTCGCTCTTCCTGTACCAGTACAAACTTGGAGTTTCGCCAGGTTTGACGGTGTCAGATAAATAACCTCTATGAACCGGATCCCGATAATATTCGATATCAGGTCTCGATGTGGGATTGGCTAGTCGGTGTCCATTGGGGAAAAGATGAGGATGCGTTAAGGATTTAATTCCTTCTCTAGTATAGAATCGGCATGCAATCTTCCCACCGATAGCTTCTATTTTCTCGATTGCCTGCCGCGAAGCCTTGTTGACCGTGATGTCGATTGGTACTTTCAAATGATCACCATCCTATAGCTCATCATTAGAACCGTAATTGTCAAATATATTTGAAGCGCAACAGTCATACTCTAGCTAGTAACTTGACGCCATCCTTAATTCCATGGACTGCCCTCGAATCATACAACTCCTTCAATGTGATTGGCTTTGTCGGGTCGATCCTCCCTTGGTCAATCCAGAGTTGTATTGTGGATAAATTCAATGGGCTGTAAGCCTTCACCAAGGGGTTTTTAAACCCTTTCTCCGGGTTTATAATCCATTGAGGCGTCTGTCCTCCTTCAAAGTTCTTCGGCTTTCCTTTTCGTTGGCCCTGACCCTTGTGACCGCGACCTGAAGTTTTGCCTTTGCCGGATGAAGGACCGCGACCAACTCGCTTCTTATTCGTATGCTGCGTACGGATATCTCTTAGATTGGCAAGAATGGAAGAGTGGCGGACTTGACGGATTGGGAATATGAAAGAGGCGGTGGGGTTTGGTGTCGAAGGTGAAAGACTGAGTTGACGGAGGGTCTGCCGTAGGGCCCGGATAGCCGTAGTTGAAGGTATCATCATTGCCATATTGAAAAAGAGGTTCTCCTATCCTCTCTTATCGTCAATTGAGGCGGCAACGGCCTGTCGACGGTTTTATCGTCGGCCTTTAATGTCGGTCCCGAGGTACCCAAAGAGGTGTTGTTGAAATCTGAAATTTCAGGCGGTGTTGCCTGGCGCTAGTAAATTGTTTGTAGCTGTCACACTCTCTCGCGACACAATTCAAGCTTCACCTAACCAACAACCTTTCATTCCGACAGCACCTATTCACATCACAATGGCCGACGCAGAAAACGGCACAAATACCGTCTCGGAGCCGCTGGATCTGGTTCGTCTATCGCTGGATGAAGTGGTCTTTGTCAAGCTGCGCGGAGACCGGGAGCTCAGAGGCAGATTACATGTTCGTACCATTCTCTCCTAGGGTGGCAGCTCTAGAGGAATGAGTTTGTTGCTAACTCTACTACCTATTCGTAGGCGTACGATTCGCATTGCAACCTAGTACTTGGCGAAGTCGAGGAAACGATATACATCGTTGGCGACGATGAAGACGACGAAGAGACGATACGGGTACGATCCAAGCCCCTCTATCACCCCACTTTGTGTCATTCTCCTAGTGCTAATGCCTTAAAAATCTTCTGTTCAGACAGTAAAAAAGAACTCGGAAATGCTCTTCGTCAGAGGTAAGCGTGATTATGGTATTTGCCGTGCCAGACCATAAGCTAATTAAGGTACTCGTGCTCTAGGTGATAGCGTTGTAATTATTGCAACGACTACCTAAACAATCCCGTTCACTGCCTTCGCGATCCTTTCAGAAACTTTAAAAGCTTCTATCTATTTAGCCAGTCATACATATTAGACACTCTTATACCTAAACTTTAATGGTTGCTGCACGCGCGGCCTGAACACTGCCACAGCCGACCAAATCCCCAGCTTTCAGAGGCGACAAATGGTTGTCCTCAACGTTGACACCACATCCAAAATAATCCTATATAACAAAAATCAATGTCATTTATAAAAGCAGAAACTATGAGGCTCATCTGTAGGCGTAGTAGCCGCCTATGCAGAAAATATATATTCATTTCTTTTTCCCTGCCGTAAATCGGGCTATTCTTGGCAGCGGGAACACGTTTGGCATAAATTAGCTAGTCCACCAGTGCGAGATTCTTCACCTAGGCTACCCCACTGATGATACGCGCACAGTCACACGAATGAGGCAGCCTTGGTTGGGAACCTGCAAACCGGGGGGCTTGAACCTATAATATGCCCAGGATGTATTTATTTGATAACCCGGTCAATTCCAAAATGCTAACAGTATTTCTACTCCAATGCTCCTCTCCGCCTTTTCCCCGTTCTTTCGGGGGAGCAATTCAATAACCCTCAACAGCAACAGACAGCCCTCAAAAACATAGATGTCACAACCACAGTGGAGCGCATTACAAGCACAGGACACAACACCGTACATCGAAGATGCTAGATCTCCATGGGCGCACTTACCGTCGCCATCTACGACCGCGACTGCTCCGACCCCCGTGAAGCGAAAACCCGTACCGTACCAAACTCTCGAGGTCCCTATTGCCCAAAAATTAGATGACCCGGTGATACCAGCCAGATGGGGACTGACATGGCAATCACCGGCCCTCTGCCTTTGTTCCCTTTTGTCTGGTATCGCGGTCGCTGCTGGAAACCATGCGTACTTCTCTAGGCTTCACAATACCCCTTATGATAATGTTGAATGGGTGGGGCGGTACTCGTTGGTATTGGCAATTATCGTTAAGACTTGCTTCGCGACGAGTCTTTTGATATGTTACGAGCAGGTAGTGTGGATGGGCTTCAAGGATCGAGTGCAGGGGACGAGTATAAGAGCAATCGATGCATTATTTGGAGCTACACATCAGGTGTTATCGTTGCTTCGGTGGTCGATGTGGGTTTCGAACCCTATGGCAGCGATAATGATTAGTCTCCGGTGGCTTCTGCCGTTAGTTTCGATCATAGCTCCAACGACCCTCACAGTCCAAGTTCGCGAAACAGTTAGCAGTTCCGACTGTCAGGTACCAATAGTCAGACTCAATCTCGACGAAGCGGATACATTTGAAAGCCGAGAATCCGTAACTTATCTCACAGACCTTGCTCAGTTCGACTATACCCATCAGCAAACCTTTCCCACTTCTTTAGCATCCAAGGTTGGAACGCTAACCGGTTTCCTCGGAGAGCCTGTTAGCTTTGCTTCGCCGTGCGGATCCAACTGCTCTTATACCCTTACTCTCGATACGCCGCTGTGGAAGTGCACCGAAACCGACCCGATGGATCCCCGCTCTCCGTGGGAGAGAGATAACAGCACCAGTGCACCATGGGCATCAGTCAATAAAGGCACACCATTCGAATATACCTCTTTCATCTGGTACGTCTCAGCGACGCCGAACGACACAAGCACCTTATGGGTTGGGCACGTATATAAGAGTAATGCCACTGCAGATGCCGGGACTCCCTATAATCAAACGTATACTCCTGAAACATTCTACTGCGACGGACACAATGCAACTCTCACTGTTGAGCTATTCTTCATGAACGGCGAACAGCAAACTCCCAAGGTTTTAAATATAGACTATGGCAACATTGTAGATTGGTCTTACGGCTCAAGCTGGGCATACGAAAACAACGCCTACCCGATCGATCCGGCGCGGCATAGAGCAGTTTACAAAGTTCTTACAGAGTTACTCGCCGGAGAAATAAGCCTAGAGACGAGATCTGGTGGGATTTTCTCGTCGGATACGAAGATTCTGAACATGCCGGCTTTCGTAAAGCCTAATCTGGTGGGGGACGATGATCGTAACGATCAACTGAAGGATTTGATACGTCCGTTGGTGGAAGAGCTCAGCTTGAATTATACTTTATCGCTGCTGGCGTATTCGGATCTTGTGACTACGCAGACGGATAATGCGACCTGTACGAATACGATATATAGCAACGTTTGGAAATACCAACCGAGGAATTTGATAATCGCCTATTGCGCTGGAGCTGCTCTTTCCTTGGTGTCTGCCATATTGGGTGGATTCGCACTTTACAAGAACGGCCTTGTTTCCGAGATATCATTTTCTCAAGTTCTGGTTACGACCAGGAATCCTGAACTGGATGATCTGTCGAAAGGAAACTGCCTGGGTAAGAGCGACTTGTACCCGAGGGGATTGTATAATGTCAACTTGAGGCTGGGTGAATTGAAGAAACAGGATGATAAGATTGGTCAGAGTACTGGTGCGGCGCATGTTGCGTTTGGAGCACCGGATAATGTGGTTGGTATCAGGAGGCGAGGACACTATGTATAGTATACATTAGTGTCTAGCCTGCAGATCTGGTTTACGAGACAAATATGAGCTTTGAGCTCACATGCAATCCTTAGGGATGCTGCATACTTGTTACAATTTTATGATATTGATGTATATTAGTCGCATACGAATGAATGTATTGCATATTGTAGTTAAAGCTTCCACTTTCCCGCTTTCGCTGCCTGGTATATCCTTTGGCCGTTCTATAATCGCAGCGACCGAGGCGGCTGAGCCTACTTAACAAATGGTCCAATGCATGTCGTACCTGCATGTTCTGGGCTAGCCTGCCGCTTGCACGACATTGCGGCTCGTATTGAGAGCTGAGAAAAAACTTTCTTGGTAAGCCACATGCTCTCCGCTTCCCCCACACTCCGAACCTGCCAAAATCCAACATCCCACCTCAATCCCCAGAAACTCAAAATTTTACCCCTCCATTGCATTACATTCGCACCGCAGTACTACCAATAATAATATATACAGTCTTAAAATGTCAGAAACAACAGATGCCTCCGCCGCTCCATCCGGCAAGGTCTACCGAATAGGAACTCGATCTTCCCAACTCGCAATGGTGCAGACAAATATCGTCCGCGATGCTCTGATCGCTTTAAACCCGGATGCTACATTCGAAGTTACCTCGATGAAAACCATGGGCGATAAGGATAAAGTTACAGCGTTGCACAATTTTGGTGCAAAGAGTCTATGGACGTTAGAATTGGAGGCGCTATTGCTGGAGAAGGAGGTGGATTTAATTGTTCATTCGTTAAAGGGTAAATTTAGCTTCACCAATATACTGTTCCAGCCGATGGACCAATAGCTAATGGTATAATGCTACAGACATGCCGACGCAACTTCCACCCGGCTGCACTATTGGCAGCATCCTCGAGCGGGAAGGTATATATCACCATCTCTAGCAATTTTCCACTTTAACAATTCATGAAATTAAATATTTAATGAATCCATCCAGCACAGATCCCCGCGACGCCCTCGTAATGAAAGCCGGTTCTCCATACAAATCCCTCGCCGACCTCCCACCAGGAAGCGTAGTCGGCACCTCCTCCGTCCGTCGAGGCGCGCAAATCCTAAAACAATATCCACACTTAAAACTAGAAAACGCCAGAGGCAACATGTATGCAAAGTTCCCTCCGAACAAACCCCCCACCCCAAAAATATAACCCTCTAACCCAATTACAAAACAGCGACACCCGCCTCCGCAAACTCGACGACCCAACCTCCCCATACTCCTGCATAATCCTCGCCGCCGCCGGTCTAATCCGAATCAACCGCGAATCCCGCATAACCGCCTACCTCTCCTCCCCCACCCTCCTCCACGCCGTCGGTCAAGGCGCCATCGGCGTCGAAATCCGCACCGATGATCCAGAAATCTCCGACCTGGTTAAACCGCTAATCCACCTCCCCACGTATCTCTGCTGCATGGCCGAAAGACAACTAATGAGAACCCTGGAAGGTGGTTGCAGCGTCCCCATCGGGGTTGAGACAAAATTCCTAGGAGAGGAGGAAGGAACCGGAGAGGGGAATAGGATACACATGTTGGCGTCCGTGTCCTCCGTGGATGGGACGGAAAGCGTGATTGTGGAGGATACGTTAAGTCTGGATGAGGAGGATAAGGGGTTAAAGTTGAGCGTTACGAGAGCGGAGGATGTGGGAAGGATCATGGCGGCCAGGATGCTGGATAAAGGTGCTGGGAGTATATTGGAGGCGATACAGAGGAGTAAAGATACGGGACCGGAGGCCGCAAAGACAGCGGAGGAGGAGGGGAAGATGGAGGAAGAGATGAAGAGGTTGGTGGAGGCTAATAGGGAGTGAGTTTCATTGATGTGGCGTATATTTCAGGGTGAAGCGGAAGGCATAGGATGTGTGGTATCAGACATATCACCAGAGTTCGCTCGATTCGGGACTCATATCACATTGCAGATTCATGGCCCTCTACTCCAGTATAGGCATGTATATATATATACTAATCACGACTTACCCAAGCTTGTTAGACTTACATTACGAAAAGAAAGTAATAAGAATCACCAGCAGCAATCCACTTTTTCCATCTATTATACCTGTAACGATCCGCTATCACAATAACGCGCAAGCCTGCTATAATGTACCCCATGAACCAACGCCAAAGTCCTCCAAAATGCTAATATGGAAAGGAAGAAAATCACCAAGGAGAGGGTTCCGGAAAGAAGCATCGGGAATATAGAAACTTTAACTACCCTCACTTCCCTCCAATAGAATGTATCTCAAAATGTCACTTAGTGTCAAGATTCCCACCAGCCGTTTCTTCTCATCCACCACGACGAAGCGGTGCACTCTCGCATTCCTAATTGTGTCGAAGATAGTATCCAAACGGTCTTGCAATGTGCAGGTATGGATTCCGGCAAAGTCCTGCGAGAACCCAAGTTAGTATCTTATCCGTGCATTTGGGAGGGCCTAGAGGGTTTAGTTTTTACATCTGGTCGTTTCAAGAGAGCTTCTCCTACAGTGAGCTGCAATTCGTCATAAATCCCACCCTTAATGAGAGTTAAGATGTCCACAGCCTCGTAGCAATTGAGTACAACCCCTAGATTGGTCGCCACTTATTAGCATCCATACCATCTCCCTTTTATATAATCGTGCATACCATCAGCATTAACAATAGGGACACTCGCGATATCTCTCTTCACAAGCAGATGGATCACATCTAGCACAGGCGTTTCCATGGTCGCCGTCGCCAAATCTTTGTAGCACCCAATCTTCAGATCTCTCAACGGTTTTCGCAATTGCTGCACAGCTTTAACGTTGATTGCAACAAATCTCAGAATACGGTACTGCGTCACCACATTCACCACCATCTCCTGACCAGTTTCGTCATCGGTGTCGACAAGGGGTATTCGGCGTGCTCTAGTGTGGAGCATTTGTTGGCAGGCATCGTAGAGGGGCCGCATCGGGTGGATTGAGGATGTTTCCGGAGGTGAGACGCCGATTCTTCTTTCAACCTCTAATGATCAAATTAGTTAGAATGGGTCAAGGTTTCCGGGAACCACTTAAGAAATACGTACCTCGCAGACTGTTCAGCCTGAACTTATCAATTTCCTTCAAGTCTTCTGGGAATTGAAAGTAGTATTGTATCACATTTATGAAGTCGGTGGAGGTCAAAAGACCAGCAAACTTGGATTGCTTGGAGTCCCATAGCGGCGCCGAGACGATTCCTGTATATCACCAAAGCCAATAAGTATAACCGACCAGTAAGCAAGAAATCCCGCAAGTGTAGCGACAGACGTCTGCACCAGAGGAGTGCAGCCGATCTTGACGGTAGGATGAAATCGTAAAATCGGTGGCGGTTCATACCATTTTGAACAAGAATAGCAAGACTCTGTTTGACCAGTAACGTCGTATCGAGAATACTATACAATCAACTCACCCCCACAAGGTCAGCGGAGTGCATTTCCACCAAAAGGACTCGTGAACAGCCATGTCATTTCCAAATATAATCCGATTACCCCACACCATGCACCCCGCAAATCGACAGATGGTGGTGGTACCCTTGGTACCAGAGTAAGACATGCTTTGACAGTCCAAACAATTCCAAACCGGGTATATACGGCTTCAATTTCCCAAGGATATCCAATGAAATATAAAAACTCTCGATTCAAGAGGGTTGAAAAGTTCCACTCACATCAACCTAAACGAAACGGGTAGAACGTCGTAACTCGTTCTCAGCCTTAAAAACTCTCGAATAGCCTTCAATCCGGCCATTTGTTCCTCGTCAACCATATCCATGCTTCTCGGCAGCAGATTGGGAGCTGGTATCGATTGCAATTGCGACGGTTGTGAAGAAGAGGATGCCGGATTTGCGGGTCGCAGAAATGATGAGGGAGTTGCGGGAGTTATTGACGACATTCTAATGAGGCGGCGGAAAGAAGAGAGGAGGGAAATAAAGTTAAAAAATCTAGCTGGAAATGGCAAAGGAGAGCAGGAACTGTGGCTTTCATTACTTACTTGTCCGAGCTTGTTCGTCAAAGCAATTACCAATGTTTTTTTCTCTCAGTATTAATTTTTGGTATATGGGCGGTTATAGCAAGCGGTGGTGGCGGACAAGGCGAAATTGGTAGGATGGACACCGAAATGAGACAGCTTTTCGCTGCGGCGAGCTAACGACGCAGTCGAGTGTCTTTTGGTGCTAGCTAACCAAAACCGGGGAGAGCACGGACTTGCCAGTGCATTCCAAAGATCCAAATCGATCTGATAGGAATGATATGTTTGAGGTTTGTCGGTACAGGTCTGGACACACCAGAGAAATAATTTGGAGATCCGAAGCAAGCTGTGCTTGTTGTTCCAGACTACTATTGTGGAGGAAGATACGATATGCAAGGGAATAATCAAATCCAGCTGAAGGCGGGGCTGGCTGCTTGCTTGCTGGTGGGGCACTTCCAACACCCCAACCAACTAACACTACTGTTTAATAAGGCCTTTGAGTATACTTAGCTCTCGCCAATAATAAAACGGGTCGCTCGGAGATAACAATTTGCGAAAGAAGCTGTATCCAACATAATAGGCCCAACTACGAATTACGAGATTACGTCAAGGTGGATTTAGACTTGACACTCTCGGGTGAGTTTCCCAAGATACAATACTCCCTGACGTTGACCGAACCTAAATCAAACGAAGAATCTCGGGAACCGGTCAATTGTCAGGGTTAAATTGTAGCTTAGCTTAGGGCACCATAATATTAATATTTATCTGTTTCTTAAACTAGAATATTTTCGGCACTTTTAAAGCCCGTTTCATTCAAAACTAGTTCATAGCTAAGCACCTTGAGTTATTCGCAGCACAGCCTTTTGGGAGCATACGTATCGTTTCCATACTAAATCATAGGAACCCGGAAAGAACAAATGAAATAAGGAAGCAACCAAACTAGACAAGAAAACCCACGAGGACAAACCCTTCCCGATATTTTCATTTTCTCCCGCCATCACAATACCTTAACGATAGCATTAGTGGTACTTTCCAGGCTGGCCGCCATAACCACCACCATATTGTCCCGGTGGCGGAGCACCATACTGTCCTGGTGGTGGTGCTCCGTATTGCCCTGGTGGTGGAGCCCCATATTGACCTGGGGGTGGTGCACCGTACTGGCCCGGTGGTGGAGCGCCGTATTGACCGGGTTGAGGAGCACCGTATTGTCCCGGTGGGGGAGCTCCATACTGCCCTGGTTGAGGGGCTCCGTACTGACCTGGTGCTGGAGCGCCGTACTGGCCTGGAGCTGGCGATCCATATTGACCCGGCGCGCTAAATCCACCAGCCTGCTGTGGGTGAGTTGCGTGCTCGTCTTTCCTGTCATACTATAGTATTTGTTAGTACAGCTCCAAAAAGTCGAAGTGAAAATGTCGAAACATACCGAAGAGTCAATAGCTCCAAGGAGAAGTTTGGTCAACCAGAGTTCAACAGTAAGGTTGACTGGTGGAGAAGCCTTGGCCATCTCGTCGGCTTCAACCTCATAGTCTAGAATACTATTAGCAGCGTGTTCGAAATGAGTTTACGGGACATATTTCCACATACTGGAAGTGCAGTCAATCAAGTGTCCGACACGTGGATTCTTATCCAGCTTGGCCAAGAATTCTCTTGCACGAAGGTCATTTCCGACTTGAGCGAATTGGAAGGAGACAGCTGTAGCCAACTATTAGCAAGATTATCCGACAGTCTCAATGCCTGATCCTACGCACCGCCTGGTCCATATGGTGTTCTAGAGAGCTCATTTGAAGCGTACAGAATAGCTTCCTCGACAGCGTTTTCAGCTTCACCAGCCGGTTGCCTACGCGCAATTAGTATACCAAACTAAATGATAGGGATGAACGATAAAACTCGTACCCATCGGTGACTATCAAATGGTTAGCCTTCTGGAAGTAGGTACTTGGGAGCGAATAGTTCTAAACTTACTCGTAATAACGAGGATAGGCTTCTGCAAGCCGTTCGAACGACCTGGCTGAACGACCAAGGGATCCAAAACCTTCTGTCTCAACGAGGTTCCCATCGGTGTAAGCCCACGGAACTGGATCTGGCTAATAACCTGCTCGATCTGTTGGGGTGTACGAATATTGTTTTGGGCGAAATCATTATTCATGAAACGCAAACTGATACCATCTTGATCAAAGAGAGTAGCAGCAAAGGCGACCTTTTCGAGGATCAATTTGAGGTCCTTGATACGCTCACCACCCTCTTCAAAAGCCATGGATCCACTGTCATCTGCAAGTAATCGTCAGATTAATTCCTTCGAATTTCTTTCTCAACGTGTTGGATCATACCAATATAGATAACAATATCAAACAATGACAATTTGACGAAGTCCATTGCAACTTCCATAGGCACATTCCAGCTTTGGCGAAGGCGTTCTATTTGATCCCTGATTGTTCCGACGATCTGGTTTAACTTGGGGCTTCCAGGAGGAAAGAATGATTGGATTTTGTTGTCGACAATAGTTTGTTGGAGGATTGACTGGAAAGCTTGTGGGTTAATCGGAGCGCCACCCATTGGACCGCCCATGGGCTGTTGAGCCTAATATTATCAAGAACGATGTTAGTTATTTGTGCAACCATTCCTTCGCCATCTTTACTCCAGTATCTCTTTTCCTCTGTGAATCAAACAAAAAAATCAATCATTAAAAGCACAACTAACGTAGTAGCTCGAGCTTGGTGTCGGAGGCTGGCCATAAAGTTGGGGAGGTGGGCTCCCGTATAAGTTGTTGAACGGCTGTTCATACGGCGATGGTTGGGGTGGGTAAGGAGTCGGTTGGCCGTAGGGTGCGGGGGAGTGACCCATGGGAGAGGGTGCCGCTCCATAGCCGCCATATGAGGATGGGTTTTGGTATCCACCAACACCACCATATGGAGACGCACCCGGTTTTGGTGGTATCGCTGGGGCTCCTGGGTACGGGGCAGGTGTAACCTGGTTATAATTATAAGAGGACATTGAGGAAGGCTATAGGGTATGAGTATAGAATCGCCTATCAACCGCCGGCCTCGAGATATATTGTTGTATCGTTGTCCTTCGGGTTGCTTGTCTGGCTTCCGGTAAGGACAGGGGTAGGGTGCGTAAAATAAAATGGCAAAAGAGCACGAAGGAGAAAAGGAAATCCGAAATCCGAAAGAAAGACAGTTTTAAAGGAAGTTCAAGACAATAACTTACGCCATAGGGAGCAGCAGCGCCTGGTTGACCTGGAGGCTTAGCACCGGGACCGCCAGAATAGGCTTGATATTGTGGAGCTTGGTAAGCACCTGGTTTCCCACCTGGAGGAGGCTGTCCATATGCTCCGCCAGGTGGGTACTGTCCGGGAGGGCCTTGTGGAGGATAGCCACCTCCCGCCCCTGGAGGGCCGTAGTAGTTCGGATTTGCCTGGGCAGCAGCTATCGGTTCGATTAAGGATCAGCCCACTCGCTCCTCTAACGTTGCGGTTTTTGCGTTGCGAACAGGATCATATGAAGGTTTACCTAATTTGGAAGCAAGCTTGATTGCGACGAAGAAAAATAGGTCAGCTGTGCCGTGCTACAGGAAACTATCGGAGAGGTATCCTATCTATCCATCAGGTGATAAGGGACGGGAACTTACACCCATAACTATGAAGATTCTTGATTTTCGATTGAATGAGTCTAGAAATGAAAAGAGAGCGAAGGCGATATGTCAGTAAACTAATCCATTGCGGTATTTAAATAAAATAGAACCGGAAGGCCTTGGGGACATGGGCCCGCTAGCATCCAGCAAGTCTTACGTTAATGCTGCGTGTAATCAACTTGGGGTTTTCGACGAGTATGTCAACAAAAGGGTGAACTGATGTATCCAGAGGATGATGTTTCTAGATTGAGAGATAGAACGCGGGATTGAAGGCCCTTATTTGTATTGTTAGGTGTCGGGCTTTTAATTTTGGAACAAGTGCAAGGGCGGAACTCTGGTCTGATGAGGGGCTGACTGAAGGAATCGACTAACGCAGATCTAGAAAGACCTGCCAAATTGTTACAGCAGGCAGGCAGGTTAGTAGCTTGCTAGCTGTAGTAATCTCAAGTTGGGCATTAAACCTTACACACCGTCGGTCTACGGTACAGTTTCTAGGGCGGAGTTGGCGAAGGAGGGTGAGGAGAATATCCGTATATTTTTTCTTATTCGGAGGCTTCTTCGTTTCTGATTTAATCAATGAATTAAAACCCTACCGATAACTACCAGTAATGTAAGAAGGAGCGACATACGTATGCATAACCCAGTCATCTACGCCGAGTGGAGGTGGTGTGTTTGAAACCTTGCCGGATTAGCACCATTTAAAGGAGGGGCAAGCGGCTTCTGAAGGTTGTGGTGGGGTCGATGCATGTATGTAAAAGCAGGCCAACCTCATGATTTTCAAACTAGAAAAATAAAAAGCTGGATTGTACCCCGCCTGCCCTACCACAAGGGCTGTACAATATTGCACCTACGAGACCTTCCGAGTTTCTTCGTCCCGGCTGCGAAGTTAGTCTTGGGGCCGCAAAATAAAATACGATACGAACGGAAACCAGTTACCATTACTACGTCAAAGAAAACCCTAACTCGCCCTGGATGCTTTCCGTGCCATAGTTGAGGGGACTCGCTCTTGTGTTCGAACGTCGGGTTTGCGAGACAAGACTCGCTCCCAACATTTTACAAAGGGGATTCACCTCTTTCATTCGCCGTGTCGCAAATCGCATGATGATCCTGTGGCTTGCTACGCCGCATAATGTCATACATTCAGTGTATGCTATCCCCAGGGCAGTCTTCTCAGGTCACTTTCTGCGTTTTTACCTTGCCGTCTGGGTGGATACCCTAATATTATGAGCAAGTACTTAAGCTTATGATATCTGTGCTAAATACGCACCAATGAGAACCTCGGCGGTATACACTGCGAAAACCTGAAGGATCCAGATTTTCCATGTTGGTGTATGGCGAAGTCTTCCGTCCTGTCATGCATGGTTTGCCGCCACAGCCAGTAAAAAGTGGGTACAGCTTCCACGGCTAACGTTCCGAACGAAAAACCCAACGCAAGTGAGGCATGACGCAAGGCAGTTAAAAGCCGAACGCAGATGCATATGCAGCAAGGCCCTGTGGAAACGAACTTTAGATTATGGTTCAGACTAGCTTATTAATATTTCTTCCAATTGAAACAAATATGCTATACGAATTCACATGCACCACTATCTCTTGACCTTCCACCCGGCGTCGCACAGCCAGCTGCTTCCCAGCCTTGTGTGAGACCCTGCATGCCTATAGGTTGTACCCTCCTGCCTTCGATACTTCCATCTTGCGAGCTCCGAAGAGCTTATCGGCTAGAACAAAGAGCTACAATATCGATAAGCAAACAGAAAGCTCCGCACTACATGCAGGAACCTGCGTCGAGACTCTCTCCAAGGCGGTCTAAGCAGGGACTTGGATAGATTTCCAATTTGAGAATTCTGAAGACGTATGAACCTGGATCTATAAAAATATATTAGAGAATAATAAAGCTCCCAGTATATATTTGGTCTTGAGTTTGGTGTATTTCGCTCCAAATAATTTAAAGGCTAGTCAATTACACAAAGAGACGGGAACTCGCAGATTACACATAAGGATCTCCACCACTACTCATAGGTATCACATATCTTCTTCATCAGTGTATATCACTACCCAGTTGCAAATTCATTTTTTCAAATTGACCCAAGATGTTTCTATCATCCTGTCGTTCCAGGGCTTCGAGAATTCTGCTTTAACTGCGAGTTACGATTAGTTTGTCTTCAGGTCTGCATGGCTGCTAGTTTTGGTTGAGCCAGCAACATCGTTTCTTGGCAGCACGGCACCAACAGTCCTGGTGTCTACTGTGTCTATACGTATATAGATACTCATGCATCCGAGCAAGCTTTGCATGATATCCAAGTGCCGTATATTTATGGCATGTATTATCCCTACCGATGTAATCTAGGACCTCCAGAATTTTAAAGGCAAACAAAACCCGAAGATACCCAGGTTCGTCTACAACTAACACTTGCTAGTTTTCGTAATGTCCGCCGATCTGGAGAATGCCGGATATTAATATATTGCCACCTTTTGGATCCATCGGCGGCCATATGGTTGGTACCCGTGATCGGGGAACCCACTCTCGTTGCTACCATCATCGATCAGCTCTCAAAATAGTTTGACCTAAGCATTTTAGTGTTGTTGCAACTAATCTGCTAAGGAAGGGGACTCGTCGCTTCGCACCAGCCGCCTGGCCCCTGCTTCTTTTGAAATTTAGCAGAGACGCATTGTCCTTGTATTGGCAAAAAGCAAGCTTGGTGGCATTTTTGGACAGGTGCCCAAATACCGGCCCGGTTTTTATATTTCTTCTTTGCCCGCTTTCATCATCTCAAGAAACGATGTTTTTAAGAACCACAAAGGAACAGCTCGTTAGACATTTGAAGGTTTTACATGGCCCATTGTTATCCGAAATGCTGAGGGCGTTTCCCTTGGTCTCCCATTCGAAAGTTTTACATGATGGTTCTGCTGTCAGTCTAAACAGGAGGGCAAGAGACGGCAAGTAAGATTAAACTCCGTAGATGCACGATTTCTCGCAGAATCGCCCAATTTGGAGCCGCTAAACTTCAAACATGGGCGCCTGCCATTTAGGAGTGAGCAAGTCTATCCGTACACTCGGGTCCCGTCTTGAGAAAGATTCCTCTAGCCGGCCGTCTTGAATTGTTTCCTTGTCAGAATAAAGTAATAAAGTGTATAATCTTTTTTTTATTTTTTTTATTAGCGACAAGGGAATCGTGATGGAAGCGGGTGGTGTTGCATGCAGCAACAGCAATAAAACCTTCCGCTGCCATTTCCCCCTCACCTCTTCTTCCCTCCTCGTCAAGGTGTATGTACTAAGTAGTATATTCCTCCCATCCACCTTAATTTTTGTGACACGCACACACCTTTAATCTCAACTTACTAGCCTGCGATTTCTATTTTGTTCGTCAAACTTTTATTTGTTTTATTGTTCAAACTTGCACTACTATTCAAGAGAATAACCATCGTCGTCATCACAAACACTCGGTCGATACAAAAGTAACATTTTATTTCTCACCGCTATCGCATTGATTCGAGAAGTACATTCTTTGTATCCATCGACAAGTCATCATCGACGCATTTTTATAGTCCAGCAGAGGTGGATCCAGTTGGCTGCCAGTTGTTCGTGCAGGCCGACCGACTTGTCCATCTTTAAACAGACCGACCGATACAAACGGGAGAAGGGAAAAAAAGGGTTGTTCGGTTCGAACGAGACTAGAAGACCAAAGCCCATCCCCCATTCGTTTGCCTTACATTTTCCTACTTTAAAAAATCTTAATTTTTTTTCTTTGGTATTCTAAGCCGGCATAAAAAAAAACACACATCAGGAGCCAACCAAAAGGAAAGAAAAAAAAAAAA
>LDUD01000132.1:531651-571006 GCA_012184295.1 Dactylella cylindrospora
ACCACCGGTCAGCCCCTCTCCCGATTCCTCGTCAGCAAACCCTAAATACGTTTCCTTACCGGGTTTCCGATACCAACTTTGTCAAACTGCCTCGCTGCGGCTTCGAGATGGGGAACTGCAGCTCCTGCTGCGGAAGTATGTTTGCGTTTCCCGACGCCTCTTCCCAAACAAAAATCCCGTGCTAACAAACCATTTTCCCGCGTCTTAGACCGATCGGACGGTTATTGTGAAGTTCCCCAACTAGCGGAAAGCGAAAGGGAGGCCGTTTCCGACCTTTTACAATATCTTGAAAATGTTCGAATATCATTCCCTTCCACAGCTTCTTTAATTTTTGACCCGATTTGAATTTCTAACAGCGGGGATAATGTGCTATAGCGAGCGGAAACCGACTTCTTTTCGGGCGAGCCTCTCCGGGCCCTCAGTACGCTCGTATATTCGGACAATGTAGACCTGCAACGAAGTGCTAGTTTGACTTTTGCAGAGATCACCGAGAGAGGTACACGAGTCCCTTTTCAGGTTTACTGCTATTATTAGCATTAATCCCGTTCGCTAATACATCATTTAACCCCCTTGCTTCTAGATGTCAGAGAGGTCGACAGAGACACCCTTGAACCGATACTTTTCCTTCTCCAGAGTTCCGATGTTGAAGTCCAGAGGGCCGCCAGTGCGGCTCTCGGAAATTTGGCAGTGAACAGTATGAACAACCTCCATCTAAATACCGAATCAGTATCAATTACTAATGTGGAATCGCCGAGTAGCACAAAACAAGATCTCAATAGTGCAACTTGGTGGCCTACCGCCCTTGATACGGCAAATGCAGTCTCCTAACGTCGAAGTCCAATGCAACGCTGTCGGGTGTATCACCAACCTCGCCACCCATGAAGATAACAAAGCCAAGATTGCAAGATCGGGGGCCCTCGGCCCGCTTACAAGACTAGCGAAATCGAAGGACATGCGCGTCCAGAGGAACGCTACTGGCGCTCTCTTGAATATGACACACTCCGACGACAACAGACAGCAGCTCGTCAGCGCGGGCGCCATTCCAGTTCTCGTTTCCCTCCTCACCTCGACCGATCCGGATGTTCAGTACTACTGCACGACCGCTCTCAGCAATATAGCAGTCGATGCAGCCAACAGAAAGAAACTCGCACAAACCGAACCTCGTCTGGTTCACTCCCTTGTACATCTTATGGACTCGTCGAGCCCGAAAGTTCAATGCCAAGCCGCACTTGCCCTTCGAAATCTAGCATCCGACGAAAAATACCAGTTGGAAATCGTGAGATCTAAAGGGCTGCCACCACTTCTCAAGTTGTTGCAGGCGACTCTTCTGCCACTCGTCCTCTCCGCCGTTGCTTGTATCCGCAACATTTCCATTCACCCTCTCAACGAATCTCCGATTATCGATGCCGGATTCCTAAAACCACTAGTCGAATTGTTGGGAACCACCGAAAACGAAGAGATCCAATGCCACGCAATTTCTACTTTAAGGAACCTGGCAGCTAGCTCTGATAGAAATAAGCAACTTGTTTTAGAGGCCGGAGCTGTCCAGAAGTGCAAGGATTTAGTGCTTCATGTACCCCTCAGTGTCCAATCCGAGATGACTGCCGCTATCGCTGTCCTCGCATTGAGTGATGAACTCAAGCCACACCTTTTGAACATTGGTGTGTTTGACGTTTTAATCCCATTGACAGATTCTGAGAGCATTGAAGTCCAAGGAAATAGTGCCGCTGCGCTCGGTAATCTATCTTCAAAAGGTAAAATCTCGAGATCCTGAAATATTGAATCTTTTCCATTTCCTTGACACTGACTTGCATCTAGTCGGCGATTACAACATGTTCGTGAAGCACTGGACAGAGCCATCCGGCGGAATCCACGGATACCTTAACCGCTTCCTCGCCAGTGGTGATGCCACATTCCAACACATCGCCATCTGGACTCTCGTTCAGCTTCTCGAATCTGAGGATCCAGTTCTCAAACAGCTCATACTCCAATCCCAGGAAATTGTGGCAACTATCGGACGCATCGCGGAGAAGAATATTGAGTCCGATGATGAGAGTGAAGACGGTGAGGCGGAGGTTGTCCAGCTTGCCCGACGCGCGTCCGATCTGTTGAGCCAATCCGGCGTTGAACAGAACCAAAAGGAGGTCCTCCCAAAGCACCAATAGAGCGGTGCTCCTCTAACGAGGTATCCGAGACCTCTTTTGATGAGACGCTTAAACAGACACCTACAGCCTTCCGGTATCCAAGTTAGGCATTCCACGATTCAGGAATGGTTTCCCGATTATGATGACACCTAGCCTAGAGAAAGATTCGATGTCAACTCCCTGGGATATCACTCCTATCTATCGTATGATCTATTGGGTTGTTCCTCCTGTAGGTTCGCCGAATGGATTTCTCTATTCAATACATGCGTGCGCTACGAAACGTCCCTATGATGCAGCGATTTGAACTTTGACCTAGTGAATTCCATTGCCTGCATGCAGACCTTCTGCCTTTTTTTTCCTGCCTTTTTTTTCCTACCTTTTTTTTTTATCTGGTTTTGCTATTATCTGAGTTGTAATTGAGCAAGGAAGTTGGGAAGATTGGTGTCTTTTGTTGCTTTTTCGATCATCAAGTCGCATTCATTGTTGCAAGGTTTTTTACTCATTTGGCTCAGTTAGGCTGTGGAAATTTTGCCCTTTTTTTTGTTTTTTCGGAGCCTCGCCGCCCTTCCCTTTACTAATGATGCTTTATCAGACGATTCTCCTACCTTGGTCGTTTTTAGATGACGGTTAGTGCTTTGGAGACTTCTTTTGGGGGGGGATTGGGGAATAGTTCGAGGAGGCGATTACACAGAATCATACATGGCATCGCAAGATTGGTTATAATGAAAAGAATTGGCAGGATTGAAAGGGATTTGGAATTGTTTGGAAGAACTTTTCTTTGGTCTCCTCTGCCTGTTATATTTGACCAGATCTTTATTCCCTCTGTTTCTATGTAAATATATACATTTTTCTCTACACGATTAATTGAGAATGACATTCACAGATATATTTATGCTAGACTATTGTCTTTAGTTGGTTGGGGAAAGGAAGGAAGGAAGGGAAATACTATGACAAGTGCAACCATTCGGTCAACTCGTAGAGGACAATTGATATTGCCTGGCCAATGTAGTGTTATTCTAACACAAGATCTAACAATGCAAGCAAAGCTTAAGAGTATTTACCCTTAAAAAGCAACAGATGCGATCCTGTACAAAACTGTTAGAATATTTGTTATTTTGGGGTGGCACGATTATATTCATGGCGGCAGACCACCCGCATGTGCAACCATGGACGGTTCAAAAACAAAAAGAAAACAAAAAAGAAAGCAGGCAGGCTGACAGCGTTCGTATTCCCTCCCCCAGTGGGAGTTGGGCGCTGGAGCGACAGCATAGCGTTTTGCCAAGGACTGGCGTAGGCATTGTCCGGGCCAATCAAATGGGTGGCGGAACACCATATTAAGGTTCGATGGGGGAATTTCTGATATACAGTACGGAGAGAGTAAGGTCAGAAAGGGGGGGGTGGGCCATGGCCAGGCAGGTTTCGTGTAAAATACCAAGCGATTAAACTTTTGGGGGGGGGATGGAACGAAGGGAACGAAGGGTGGGAAGGTTGGCATTTGCTTATATCTTTTTATATGGGAAAATTCCCCGTCGATCTAATTTGCAGTGGGAAAATAAAATAAAAGTAAGAAAAACAGGCTCCCCTTTCGACTTTCGCATGTTCTTCATCAACCTTTCAACACCATCGTTTACTTCCGCGGGCATCGATGCATCATGATCTTGGGGCTGTCGGCAAAGACTACATTCATTGCCCTCGGGCTGATGACGGTGCTATGGATAATTTCACTAACTCCAAAGGATTCCTTTATTACTGTCGGTAACTCTTCCCTTTTGTTCATGCGATTTTAAAGAAAAGTGGATCTTGAATCCGGAGAATAAAAAGAAAAAGAAAAAGAAAAAGACTAACGAAAAGCTCTCGCGTGCCCATCTAAACCAAACAGAAGACAAAATGCCTCCTTGACACGAGTAGCAGTCAACCTGAACAAATTACCGACGATGATGACGGTGAACCAGTTGCTCCGAAATTCGAAATCAAGAACAAGGTGGCGGTCATGACGGATACAACCTTTTCGAATCGTCACATCCCGCTAGTGATGCACTTTCACGCGGTACTTGGCCCTGATTGGCCGATAGTTTACTACACCTCTCAAGAAACCTACGAGGAGCACTTCAAGTCCAACCCCAACGCTTCCGCTATTTGGACGCGAGCTGTGGAAGCCGGCAATATCGACGTTCGCATCCTCCCCGATCGGTTCGACTTGACCTCCCGCCGGGGTGTCAATCTGTACCTCGCGAGCCCCTGGCTTTGGGAGCAACTTGCTCCCGCCCAGCACGTTCTCGTCTTCCAAGCCGATGCGATCCTCTGCGCCAACGCCCACAAAACTGTTGATGATTTTCTCGAATACGACTTTATAGGAGCCACGCTATCCCGGGAAGGAAGGATATACAATGGAGGTTTGTCGCTTCGAAATCGCACCATGATGTTGGATATTCTCTCCGAGGGAAGCGACTTTGCCAAAGAGACGGCGGTGAACGCGAAGGAAGGTGAGGATGTGTGGTTTTCGAGAAAGATGGACGCGAGGGGTGCGAGGTTACCGGAGAATGATGTGGCTATGCAGTTTGCTTGCGAGTATTATTTCCACATTGAGCTTATGAAGCAGCCGTTGGGGTATCATAAGGTTCATAAGAGGTCTCCGAAGAAGATTGGGGAGATTTCGAAATGGTGTCCAGAGATCGCGTTGGCGGCTCCTGGGCCTTTGGGTAGACATTAAATCTGATTTTTCACCAAGGGAGTTTAACTCTTTGGACTCTGTTTCCTGTTTTATCAGATATTATATCTTTCTTACCGAACAAGGATTTTTCGGGGGAGTTTTTGGTTTCCTTTGTACATTTCCTTTTTTCTACGTGCTTTCTTAGAAGCGATTATACGGGGCATACGAGCATATGAGCACGTTAAGCATTGGGTTATAATCTTAATACACCTTGACTTGAAGTTATGCATGTATCTATGCTTTCCTTTTTCTTCCTTTAGCCTTTTGATGGATGATGGTCTTTGCCTCGGGTTATTAACGGTCAGTTTAAGATACAATTAACTATAACACTTTTTATGCTTATATCAACGTTCTCATCGTACTTCTCATGAAGAATATCCTGTTCCCTAGATGGCATCAATACATCTTTTATTTTAATGCCGCTAGAAGAAATCCGGATTGAACTGTCATAGATAATAGCCACTACATCTAGGATATCAGCTGTTAGGTCAAGCCAGGGCATTAATCATAGGTGAAACGTAAACATTCCGAAGGATATAGTTTGCAAATATTTAAATCCGAAGACTTGCTGCAGTAAGAAGCTTGTTACATTCCCAAAGACACAAAGAAATTAACCTCTCCACAACTAAGTAGATAGCATCATCTCAATTGCAAGCTTTCCAGAAAATAATTATATCGATACCGTGTTCACTTTTTACAAGAGCTATATTCCGTAATCATCGAACCTTGAATGTTTAATTTTTATCTTTTCTTAGACTAGGTTCATCTGTCTTGAACCCTGAGCTCTTCTGCATATGCATGTTGGCCTTACCAGGTTTAAGCGTCCCTTCACCGCCTTCGCGGGTCCAGTCACCCAGTAATTGTTAGATTCTCGCATGCTACCCAAGCGGAAACGTGCTAGGTTTAAATTGGTAGCGGGGTAAACAAACTACAAGTTCGAGTCATAACTTTTAAATTTGGACAATTTCCTCCCATTCCGCCTACGTAATTTACTATTATTTTATATTATTGAAGGACCATGATTGAGGCTTTGCAAAATATAATTATAAATGAGTAAAGAAAAAAAATGTGTTCGAGCTTTTTGAACAGCGTGTTAACCTTGTTGTTTCGTTAAGGTTTTTTGTGGTTTCACTGGACCCACCGACCCAACCAAAACCCCCCAGCACCGGTTCGATCATTGTGCAGCGGATTGCGATATGATCACTGATCATTTAATATACACTCGGACAAAGACCAAAAAAAATAAAATCTCGATATTAACTTGATTAGTTTGCCAAGAGAAGCAACGTCGCATTTCGGACAGATCTTCATGAACATCAGGGTATACCGTAGGAGCGGTTGAGCGGACTATCGTGAGCAATTCGGCACACAGAGGCGGGGCTGCTAGGCCCGCTGGATTATAAAATACTCTTGTTCAGCAGCGCCTCGAATTCGTCTTGGTCTTTTGCGCTCAATTGAATTTTCCAGCCTGCCCGCAGCCTATCACTAGCTATTCACCACCTTAACAACACAGAAATAATCTAGTCCTGCGTATTGCACTTTTAGCCACGGAATTAGATATACCATCTTCAGCTCTATATTTACGAATCAGAAAATGCCGACTCCCGGGAGTATAGTTGTAGTTTCTGGCGGTAGTGCTGCTAATAGTCTTGTACGAATTTCAAACCCTTTTACTTCTAGTATCGATACTATATTGACCTCTTCGTTTAGGTGGATGTATTTAAGAGTATAAGTGCCGGGAAACCTATTTCTTATATAATTGGCATATCTGATAATGGAGGTATGGAGCATGGCGCTGGATTTTTTTAGGGCCTGTTAAATTATATTAACAATTGATACCTCGCAGGTTCTACTTCTGAGCTTATTAGTAAGTCCTACGCCGAAGAATAGAGAAGTTACTGTTTACTAGTGCTGCGATTTTAACTGCTTTCTTCGCTTTCCTTCCCTCGCATTATAGGAGTCTTTGGTGGCCCTGGAATTGGTGATATTAGAAGTAAGAAACTATATCCCTATCATTCTAACAATTACATTATTGGGGTATTAAAGGAATGTTCCGTGATAAAGGTCGCTTGGTCCGTCTTGTACCCGAGGATACAGAAGATGAAGAAAAGCTTCGAATCAAAAGATTGTTGAATTATCGACTACCGCCGTCACCTGAAGATGCAAGGTATGAGTGGAATGAGATTGTGGAGGGGACGCATGAGAATTGGAATGGCATTGCGTCGGAGAAGAAGGAGCTGTTGAGGAGTTTCTTTATCTTGGTAAGTATTCTTGCCAATATTCTACTGAAAGGAAACCTTGCTATTTAAATTCTCTAACGAAGGGTATTAATGTCATCTAGGTGGCGGGCGAGATTACAAAACGCACCCGCCCGACCAGCAAGTTTAACTTTCAACTCGCATCCCTGGGAAACCTCTTTATCACTGGCTGCCGCCTATTCTTCGGATCTCTGGAGTCTGCAATTTTCCTATTCCGATCCATTTGTGCAGTTCCGGAGTACACGCATGTTATACCAGCCCTCAACAGCAATTTCAGTCATCATATAGCCGCCGGGTTATCTAATGGTGCTATCATCGCGGGACAGAATCAAATCTCCCATCCATCTGAAGAGCCGTTAGCGAGCAGTCAGCTATCTGTTACCAACGCAGCTCTTCTGGAAGTCACAAACCAATTCCTGAGCCATGGAATACAGCCTTCTCTATCTGGTACTACCACACCGTTAAATCCAGGATATTCAACGCCAGTGGTATATCTTCATGATCATGATGAAGTCGAAGATGCAAACCTACCCGGTTCTTTACCGGCGTTGAGGCGCGGGAATATAGTATTTACAAAAGAAGAGGAGGCGGAATTACCAGCCAGGATTGAAAGGATATGGTATATCAATCCATACGGGCAGGAGATTAGACCGCACGCGAATCCGAAGAGTTTGGCTGCGATTAGGGATGCGGAGACGTTGGTTTATAGTATTGGGAGTTTGTATACCAGGTTTGTCATCCATTTCTCCTAGCCGTGTCCGTATGGCTGCTAAGTTATTAGTATAATACCCTGCCTTATCCTTCGGGGAATGGGCGAAGCCATCGCTACCTCATGCAAGCACAAGATTTTGATCCTGAACGGATCATTCGACCGTGAAATCGGCCCTGGGACCACGTTCACCGCTTTGGATTTCGTTAAAGCAATTGTAAACGCTGGCGTCGAATCTCGTGGTATTGTTTCAGGCGACGAATTTAAGAGTTTAACCAGTGAGTTGGAATATAAGAAGTACGTCACGCATATACTCTACATGGAAGGGGAGGGAGTTCCAAAGCTCGATGCCGCCAGGTTAAAAGAGCTTGGGATCGAGTGTTGGAAGGTGGCTGGGAAGAAGAATGAGAAAGGTAAGGGTATGTTGTTTGATGCGGCGTCGTTGGGGCAAGCTTTGGATATGATTAGAGGCAAGAGGAGGTCGCCGAAGCAAAGACGGTCGACGGTGGATTCTAGGGTGGGATTTCTGCCGGCTCTTGAGGTTTAGGTGGGGAATGTTTGGAGTTTCTAGGACGCAGAATTGTATAAGGCTTTAGTATTGGCTCTGGAAGGTGCAACTTGGTCGTATGGATATTTTGAATTTAGACAAACAACGGCAACTTAAGAATAGAGGTCTATCTAGAAATAAAACAAGACGCTATGGAAGCTCAACAATAGCTATAAACCACTAATCGACTCTGATAGGCATAAGTTACTAAAGCTATGGTATACAGGCCATGCCAGAAGCACTGCGCTGAATCCAAGTGATTCATTTTATACGATCCCTTCACCGGGGTAGGCGAAGACGCAAATTCGGAAGATCATTTTCAGCGGGCGCACGGTGCAGTAAGTCAGATAAATTGAGATCTTTCCATAGGGGTTCTCTTTCACGTTGTTGGGCTCGAGCAATGCCAAATGCAGCTGTTGAATGGCCTTGTCAGAAGACTCGAATATATGAGCTTGAATAAGTGGAGTTTTACCATGCTGGTCAGGAATAACTAGAGAGGAGACTTAGCCAATAAATCGAAAATTTGAAGTAGAGGATAGAGAAAGCTTACCATCATCTTCGTCTTCAGGATTTATAGGTTGATGCTCTGGTGGGAGATACACCTCTAGTTGGTGTGTTAGCCTTTGTCCATCCACTTTGGATACTAGGAAGAAACAAACTTACCATCATGAGGGAGCTTATCTCGACAATAATCCTATACAAAGTTATAAGTACAAACTCAATGAAACCGTTCTTGAGAGGGTAGTTGACATACCTCATACTGCTCCACTATGCGAGGTAGGCGAAAGTGAACATAGCTAACAACGCGAGAGCTGGGTTATTTCATGTTGCATTTTAAGTGACTATTGGACACTTTGATAACATACGTCCTATTTGAATCGCGAGACTAAAGCCAGGTAGTCAGTATCTTGTCCTGATCCGCAGTCGAGAGGAGAACCTACCATTTTGAAGTACGAATACTCAGATTTCAATGTTGCGATATGTACAAAACGATAGCTGGGATCTTGGAAGGATAACACAGCTGGATGTATGGAACTGGTGTTGAGGCGTGAAACAGCGTTTGCTTGTCCAGCGTAAACAAGCTCCAAGTCATGTGAGGGAGATCTAATCTTATCAGATCAGATCATTCTGCGTTGACTGACAGCTTAGGGCTTTCTGAAATATTTCTTGGCGCACAAAAAAATAATTTTGGTTGTCTTTCCCTATTTCGATATTCCCTTCCATCCAACCCTTCTCATCAGAACCTGCAGTCCAACAGACCGATAAGCCATCCCGATATCTCGTCAACTTCATCGACATTCGATATTATTAAAAGTCAACTTGTACGTTTTTCTCAATACCCATTTGGCGAATTGATCGAGAAGAGGAAATTGGGGGAATTGTGATTCTGATAAGCTGGGATTCATATAGAAGCTTCGACTTTTACACACTCTACAACTGCAAAAATGGCTCACGATCAAGTTTGGTACTCCCGCCCAAGGACTTTTGGAAAGGGCAGCAGATCATGGTATGTTGAAATATTATTCTATTCTGTCACCGTCTCGACTTGGAAGAGGGATTAGGAGAGGAAGCTGGAAGGGAACGACGGGATTATAGGGGAACAGGAGGAAATGCCGCCAGAGGATATCGACGCTAACTGTATGGATTTTTGATGAGTATAGCCGCGTCTGCGCCCATCAGGCTGGTCTCATCCGCAAATACGGCCTCAACATCTGCCGTCAGTGCTTCAGAGAACGATCCAAGGATATCGGTTTCTCCAAGGTTAGCAATGAGATCCATGCCCCGCTGACAGCTCGTTGAGTTCGATACTAATTATTCGTCTACTAGAACCGGTAAATTGCCAAAATTAATGAAGGTGATGGGTGGAGGATTTTATTTTTTATTCACGAGCATGATTCCCTATATACGATACGAAAAACCCCGATCGAGAAAACCTACGTTCTTCTCTTTCTCCTGACTGCTATTCGAATGATGTGGTTTACGATTCTTCATTCATAGCATGAATTCGACCCGACAATAAATCACATATTATATTCCTTCTATCCGTTAGAGAGAAAGGCTCATCATATTTCATTTCTCCTATGTCTTATAGCTTCTTGATCGTTTCCTTTTTCGGGTGTTCATTCGGATTAGTGTTTTTGTTCTATGCATAGGTTTATTATAATGTGAATTCAATTTCGGTTATGAAGAAGGATTGTGGTTCTAAATATGTCCTCCCCTAACATTTTATAATATGCGTTCTCATATAACTTACTGGGGAGAAAAAAAAAAGAAAAAGAAAAAAAAATTGAGATTGTAGCCAAAGTTCTAGTCTCGGGCCCAAACGCCAGCATGGGCTGTCAAAATAACTACCCGCTTACAGCGCAGCACAAAGTTTTCAATTTTGGGCCGCGGGCTTCGGATTTTCTGGCAACTATTGCTAGATGCGTGGTCTAGGCTCGAGACTCTAAAGTTCCTGTGTACAACGCAAAACTTCCAACGGGAATGCATGGTTTGATGCATGTACATTTCGTGGATTGACGGAGTGTAAACCTAGTGTTTTATTGTAAGCAGCTGCTTCTACCGTATATCATGCACTTAGTTGGCACAGGCTAAATCTTTTTACGCAGCTGCGAAGGCTGAGGCTTGGCGCTGCGACAATGCAACAAGCCAAAACATGTATGTTAACTTCGTTCCCTTCACTTCTTGGAAGTTTGTAGATGTCGGGACGATTGTAATAAAAAAGAGGGCCGACGGACACTACCTAGTACAAAGGCTGCAATTATTCTGGTATAATTCAAGAGCCCTTTGGCCCCGTTGCTCATCTGTCTCAGTTCCTACACAATACCATTCGCGGCGACTACGCGCTTGAACGACTCAGACCCACGTTCGAACGATTCTTAGAAAAACAGAGAGCCCACATGAATTGGGGATAAAGTCAACGCAGATATTTTTATTTCCCATTGATACACGACCAAAATTTCGGGTATGGAGCTGGTTTCTAGGCTCCTTCCTCGAAGGCCTAGGGTAGCAGCTACAAAAAGAGTCCAAGAAAGGAATCAAGTAAAAGATGGGTATTTGGATAAGGGATCTCCTAAAAATACGCTCCTCCTGCTGAGTAGGCTGATATCTACTCTGAACCGGTGCTCGCTATCGTCAACCGCTCTCAGAAAAGCCTCCGATAGGAAGGTGGAAGACCACTCTTTCGAGGCATCATTTCTGAAAAGCATCGAATTCACGACTTGGGCTATTCGATATTCACCATCGTACCCCAACGGCGACCTTTTGTATTATACCTTCTTCGATGACCGCTCTTCCAATGATCTTCCTCCCAGAGGTTCCTTCGCCAACTGCGTCCCTCCCGGAAAAATATTGGCAATAGCAGATCCCACCGGAATAGGTAAGAACCAGAAATCTCGAAAAAGGAGCTAAGTATCTAATTGCGAACGTTCGAAAGAAATGCAAGGGCTCTCAGCGGTTGCCTTCAACTATCTCAGCCAAAGCAATTCATGCGGGTTTTATTACTTAAAACTAAGTTCCTACGAAGGCCAAAACAGCACATTCCGAGGAGCGATGAACTCACTAATTTATCAGATTGCAAATGAACTGGAGTCGGAGTTGAGAGAGGCTGTAAATTTTGCGCAGAAACCTGGTATACTTCGTGGGAAACAAAAGAGCTTAGAATCCATGGGGCTTTCCAAAATTATAAACCTTCTAGTGGAGGCATTTTCTCTCCGGGGCACTCGGGGCCGCCAGTGCCTATTCATAGATGGGCTGGATGAACTCAAGGACGACAAAGAGATTAGAAACATCCTTGACGCTATTCAAGCTGTTGCATCTAGCACCGAAGTCGGGGTATTTCTAAATTATAGGCCTCACAAATCGATTACACGGGAAGTGAAATCATGGGGTGTGAAAGAAATAGTAACACCAGACGCTCTTGTCAAGCGGCAATCCACTAAAGAAATCGACCCACTCACTCCATATCCGTGCGGGAGCCTATCTCGACATGAGATTCCATACCTACTTAGGCATCTGTAGGTCGATTATTTCTTGAAGTTTTTATTTTTCTTTAGCTGATCCGTTTTACACTGGAAGTCGTCCTCTGGAGCACATCCGAACCCCCCTGAGCGAGGACCCAGAGCTCACGGGATTTGTATTTGAATTGCTGATGGCGGCTCAAGAGCCTCTAACAGTTACGCAGATTATAGATGCGACCCGATTGTATGCTTTATCCGTCGGATACCGACACGTATATATGTATTCCGAGCGAGATCTAGAATATCTGTGTGGCCCCTATATTAAGATACACAAGGATAAGACAGTAACCTACACTGATAGATTTACTAGGATGTGAGTTTTATCTGATATAAGTATAGTGGATACTTCGAGAAGTTACATACTCACATGTGTGAAATGCTTAGATATTTTCCACACGAGGACTTCAAGTTACGAGACCCAAAAATCCACTATATGATAGCTATGTTGTGTCTATATTACCTTCTTGAGGCGGGCAACGGTATTAAAATCAAAAAGCCAGAGGCTAGTCTCAGTGACCAATTTCCATTTCTACTTTATGCAGCTCGGCACTGTATCTACCATATAGAATCTGCATTGGACATCGGCACGTCGATCGAAAAATCAGGCAAGCCATATCTGTCGTGTCTCCATCAAGGAATCAACCAACTGTTCATACAGCATGGAATCTCCACGAGGGTGGCTTTGGACTCGAGTATTGAAACGTTGGACGAGTTAGAATCCTGGAAATTTAAACGTCTTTGTCCGGGTCTTAGCCTGAATGCGTACAGGTTGCAACCCCACTGGAGCTACTGCCCGCATCTGGACCCTGAAATTTGGCTAGAAATAATGTCTGCATATACCGTCCTGTTTAATCGAGCCTCGGAAACAAAAGCAGATTATTCTCCCCCAGGTGAAAGGAGTATGCATGAAAATGAGGACCAACCGAGTGACTCATTCTATATAGAAACTGCTATCGATGCTCGGGAGCTAAATTTACCTAGCGACAGTAGTTCGATCTGTGTTGAGAGCCGAACCGATGAAGAAAGTGGAGGAGGAGGACGACGATCCTCGCATAATTACGAAGATACGGAGGTGCTCTCGAGTTTGCAAGTTATCGTAGGGCTTGTCATCTACCTTGGACAAGCACGAGGCTTCTGGGATCTGAGTTTGGATTCATCTGATATGCTAGAGTCCGGTTCTAGCCAAACTATGGAAACGGACAATCCACAGTGTAGTTCGACTGTTTCTACAGGCCAAAGTCCCTCCTCTCAGGCTGCTAGGGCTAAACGGGGCCGAAGTGGACCTGGCAGCCAGCTAGGAAAGCGGCCAAGAAGGGACGAAGGTGGCGATGGCTGCGACTTACCACCCAGCAGTGAGATCAGGCAGATTGAGGAATTGCATAGACTCAGACGTCTAGCTTGCCCGTTCGCCAAGGCCAATCCCGATGATTATGTTAAATGTTGGCCAATTAACCGCGGAGAGTATGAGCTAGCAGGGATAAAGTCAGCGAAAACTCCAATATACTAGCACTAATTGCATCTACTGACTTGAAAGCTATTACAGAGAACACATTGTACGATACCATCATATACCGAGCCCTGAGATGTCGAATATTAAGACCTGGGAGGCGCTATTCGAAGAACTGATAGCTAAGGTCAAGCCGTCTGATTGGCCATTGGAAAAGGACCGCCCAAGTAAATGTAAGTTGCGCTAATGGAGTACCAATAATACGCCCTGAACTGATTGTTGTACTGTAGATTGGAATTTTGAAGAAATGATTCTTAATTCTCGGAGATATCTCGCCATGCAACGTAGGCAGGCGGAGGAGCGTTCTGCAACAGAACGACTGCAGATGAACTCAATGGTGCAAGCCCTAGAGGCGATTGGCAGAGCTGATGATGTTGTGGCGGAGCTGCATCGACTTACGGAACTCGTCCGTCAAGCTGCTGGACCGGCTTTGACTGCGGCTGAAGCAATACCAGCAACACAAACTCACAGCCGATGGAGCACTAGGCCTGCCCAGGAGCTCTGGCATTTGTTTTCCCAATTCGCGCCAGGGGTTATTCAAACGGCCAGTTCATTCCCTACGGTGCCAGCACTATCTACAGATGCTGAAGACCTCCAGCAATTTCAGCTCATGCCTTCGGATTTCCTAGGATATTCTGATCTTGGGTTAACTGGGAATGAGGATATTGCTTTCCTACCTGACCTGATATACGACATGGGAGCAACAGATCTATTCGATATGGTCTTTGCAAGCTCTGAAGATAGTATAAATTCCGACATCCTGCCGAACCCCGCTACCGGCCACGTCTTCCCAGCACTTCAAGTTACCCCAGGTACTAGTACCGAAGGGTCAAAACAGGGCGAAGGAAAAGGTAAAGCGCCAGATACGAACTTTGGGCCGAAGAAGTACACCCTTTATGTCAAACGTCGGCCAGTAATCAAATCGTTAAAAGAAACTCCGGGGCGGAAGACCTTTGAGTTTGACACTATTATGGATTTCGGACTAGGTTTTGAGGGATGGTTGCACGAAAATTTCTTGGATCCTCTATTTACTTGGAATGAGTGGGAGTTTTACAATCCGAGGCACCAGGAGAATCTCACAACTTTTGAAGAGATTCGTGAAGCGTTGGAATATGAGCATGCCAGCGGAAATTGTGTTGTCGCTTTTGACCTGATTCGGAAAGGGTAGCACAGCTATCCCAGTAGTCTCGGGATAGTTTTTAGGTTTCGGAATTAGAAAGAAGAGCTGGACTCGAGTACTCTGTGCTAATAGAATTGGGGTAGTTGACAAGGTAATATATAATGTATAAATATAAGAAACCCTCGGAAACATCTGTATTCAGTTATTTCCCGTTTTCAATACTTCACCACAATCTACTTCGAAGCGCTTCTCATAAGCACTTAGTTTACCTTGTGGCTTATGCTTGGATCCGTTTTGGGCTGTCCTGCAATTTTCAAAACTTAAACCTGAACAAACACTTTGCGCCTGCACACATATCAACAAACTAATCAGATAGTTTCAAGCTACTCGCAGTCATGGGGAAAGGTATTTCTCATTTTATCCATCTCTTCTCATATTTGTATCGATGCTGACTCCTTGATATCTCTAGGTACCGATAAACTCTACGTAAGTAGCAATTCTATCGCATCTGCAAAGCCTTGACATCTATGATCAAATAGAAGACCCGAGCCTGACTAAATCCTCCTCAACGGCGACAACCTGTGTCGCCTTAACCACACCATAGGAAACATCTCCAGATCACCCAATCCGAATGGTCCAGCTCCGACTCCCACGGCGCCTCCCGCGGCGCCCGAGCCTCCAACAAACCTGACGCGTCCTTCCGTCGCCTCCCATACAACTACTGCTCCCTCTCCCTCCAACCCTACGAGCACCCCGTCTGCACCACCTCCGGCACCGTCTTCGACCTCACCAACATCCTTCCATGGCTAAAAAAGCACGGCACAAACCCCGTCAACGGGTCCAAACTCGACTCGAAAGACCTGATAAAGATGAACATGACGAAGAACGAAGACGGGGAATACTGCGACCCCGTGACTTTTAAAGTTTTCACGGACAACACTCATATAGTAGTGATCAAGACTAGCGGGAACGTGTTTGCGTACGATACGGTGGAGAGGTTAAACATCAAAGCTAAGAATTGGCGCGATTTGGTCACGGATGAGGAGTTTGCGCGGAAGGATATAATCACGATACAGGATCCGCAGAATTTGTCCGGGAGGGATATGTCGAATTTTAAATATTTGAAGGATGGAACGTCGACGTTGACGGATGAGCAGGAGGCGGAGAGGGCGAATCCGTTGAATAATATAAATTTGGGGAATATGGGGAGCAATGCCAAGATTTTGGCGGCAAAGGAGGCGGTCGCGAAGGCTAGAGAGGCGAGAGCTGTCGCACAAGCTTCTAGTTCAAAAGCTATTGCGAAGGGTGGGTCATCGGCGTCGAGTTCTAAGACCCAGTCCGTGGCCGCGAAGCCAGCCTTACCTTATAATGCTGCGAAGCATACGACTGGGAAAGCAGCGGCATCATTCACATCGACCGGTGTTAGCGTGCATACATCCTCCGAGCGTGCTCTTCTTAGTGAGGAAGAGTATATGCTGAAGCCAAAGGTGGTCAAAATCAAGGGTTACGCTAGGATATCGACTAATTTAGGCAATCTAAATGTTGAGTTGCATACGGACTGGGCACCAAAGGCGGTTTACAATTTTATCAAGCTAGCGGAGAAAGGGTATTACAATGGCACCATATTTCACAGGAATATCAGGAATTTTATGATTCAAGGTGGTGATCCGACGGGTACCGGAAGAGGAGGGTCTAGTTACTGGGGGAAGAACTTTGAAGATGAAGTTCAAGGTCCTTTGACACATGATTCGAGAGGTGTTCTCTCAATGGCGAACAAGGGAAAGAATACTAATTCTTCGCAATTGTAAGTCTTATTCCTCGCAGTTAACCGAGTTTCTACTGCTAACGGACTTCAAAGTTTCATCTTATATCGTGCACAGGCACATCTCGACAGAAAGCATACAGTTTTTGGCAAAGTTGTTGGCGGAACGGACGTCCTGGACCTGATGGAGACTGCCCCAACGGACTCCAGCGATCGGCCGACCAAGGAAATCAAGATTGAGGAGGTTGTAGTATTCGTCAATCCATTTGAAGAATTCCAAAAGGAGAGGGTTCAAAAGGAAGAGGACGAAAAGACAGCAGAAGAGATCAAGAAGGCGGGAGGTACTGAGGATGACAGAACTACATGGACGGGTAAGAGGCTACGGACAGCTGGTGATGCAGGCGGTGGGAAGGGTGGTGGTCTAGGAGTCGGGAAATATCTTGCTGCAGCAAAGGCTAGTGCACCTGTTGAAGACGAGGATGAGATTGTGGAAGTTATCGAAGAGGAGTATTACCAGGAGCCTGTGAAGAAGAAGATGAAGGGTGGTGGAGGATTTGGCAATTTTGATAATTGGTAGCTACAGGCTGCAGTGTTTTATCTTATATTAATTTGAGCTGCTGTATATTACATATAACCAGGATGACCAAGCTTATTCTCAGCAACATGCACGAGTATATCTTATGTGTTGTAGGCGACTGCTACCCTTGTGGAAACGAGGTTTGGCACCTTTTGAGGCAAAAATGCATATAGAACCAAGGTCAAGGGAGTATCCGAGATACGGTTGCCCCTCGATAGAATCGCTCGGGTGTAAACAACAGCCGTATACATGATAATATACGAGAGGGTGGTTCCATGTTGCATTCTCTTTCTTGGTCATGACCTCACAAATGGGTATGCTGGTGTACAAGTGTCTATTTTTGGGGGTGTGGTAGAAAAGTCAAATTTGCCATGGTTACGCTACCCTTTTGGCCTGCTGCTGCCCTTCTCTTCCTCCTTCTTCGTTCCTGCGCTGTTTTGGCCTTGGCAGCACCACTTCTCTTTCGCTCTCCTTTTTTTCTTCGGGTTGGCTTTGTGCTTTAGCCCTTTTTCGCTGGGCTCCTGGGCAGAACTGACTGCATTGCACCAGCCAGGGCAGGCTGAGATTTTTTTTCGCTTTAAACATTCCTGCTCAATCAACAATTAATTGCTTCTACCTTCACACCGCATCTTCCCGAGAGCTAAGCATTCCTTCAACGTTCCCTTGAACCCTCTACCTTTCCCAAGGACTCTCCGACCTATATTCTTTGCATCTTGCAAATCAATTTCGACTGGTTTTCCCTGCTGTGGTACCCGAAATTCCTACCCGGACACGACTGCTCGTTTTACGACTGCTTTAAGGAGGAGGGGAATACAATAATAGGAACAACGACCAAAGGGAAATTCTACCAAGGAAAGGGGTTGCAAGGAGAAGAAAGAAAAAACTAGGCATCGCAACCATCAATCTCTCCAACATTTTAACGACCGTCGTCACGAATACTCAAAATACCTATATACACTATCCTTTCTAACGACTCTCGATTTATTCTCTCCTTTTAAACCCGTGAAGTCCTCCCCTTCACGGTTTCTCACCGCAACAGACAACACCCAAATCTCGCAACAATGGGGTTCGGAGATTTCGACCAGATATGTCAGAAAGTGAGCTTACCGCTCTGCTCGCTCGTCGGGCCCTACGGCCAGGAGAGCGTGGTCGCCACGATCGGAGTTGAAGCTGGATGTTATTCGAGAACTATCGAACTGGCAAATACCATCATTTTCCAGGGTGCTTCCGACTTTATTCACATCACCGCGTTAATTATGACCGCGATCATGTTGATTCATGTTAGATCGAAATTTACCGCTATTGGTATGGATGACCCGATTCGGGATATAATATTTAGCTCTTATATATGAGCTTGAAATTGGAAATAGGCTGACCGATGAACTTTTGTGAAACTACACAGGCCGGAAAGAGATCACAACATTCTTCTATCTCTACATGCTGCTTACTGTCATCTCCCTTTGCCTCGACGCTGGTGTCATTCCTGTTGGTTCCCAAGTCTATCTATACTTTGTCGCCGCCCAATCCGGTATCATCTCGGCCCTCTGCTGGTGTCTCATGATTAACGGTTTCGTCGGTTTCCAACTCTACGAAGATGGCACCCGACTCTCGGTCTGGCTTCTCCGACTGTCGTCCCTCCTCATGTTCGTCATCACCGGGGTTGTGGCTCTCGCTACTTTTAAGGGATGGGCTGGCCTTGGCCCAACAAAGACTATAGGACTCTTCGTCGTCCTGTACCTGCTTAACGCCGTCTTTCTGGTTGTCTACGTGGCTTCCCAGATCTTGTTGGTCGCTAATACCCTGCAGGATAGATGGCCGCTTGGTGACATCTTGTTTGGAGTTCTCTTTTTCAGCGTTGGACAAGTCTTGCTTTATGCTTTGAGCGACACCATTTGCAACGCCGTTAACCACTACCTGGACGGTGTCTTCTTCGCAACAATTTGCAACTTGTTAGGTGTCATGATGGTTTACAAGGTTAGTTTGGTGCACTCCATTTCGCGTAGGCAAAAGAATAGAATTTTGCTAACATATTTGACAGTACTGGGACTCCATTACCAAGGAGGATTTGGAATTCTCGGTTTCTGCCACCATGGACGTCAAGGAGCCTCTCATGGACGAGAACAAGTTCCACAGCACCTACGAACCCGATTTCCACGCACCTGGAAACAGATCAAGCGCCTATCAATACTACTAACCGCCTTTTACGTTTGTCCTCCGGTTACGATATCCAATCTGTTCGATTTCATCTTTTAATGACCCGAATTACATGACACGACAACGATTGGTGCTTTCTTTGCGTCGCGCGGTGGCGAGTGCTATCGGAGAGGAGGTAGGAAGTAGAAAAAGTTGTATTATTAATTTCTTTAATTCCTGTGCGAAAGTTGGCGGCTTTGGGTCTTAAAGTCTTTTGATAGTACCTATCAAAACGGATACCCGCAGAGTTTTCAGCATTCCCTCGAAGCATGAGTACAGCTCACCAGCTAAGCACGTTTTTTCTCTTTTTATACACCTCTTTGGGATATTTTGTAGGGTTAATTGTCTCTTCTTTTTTTTGACCGGCTGGAATATGGAGTTGAAAATGGTAATTTGTTTTGCTGCATCTTTTTATTCGTATTTGCTTCTTGTATTTTTGAGCATTTTTGGACCATTATCTTCTCGCATGCGCCGTTAATACCTCGGGCATCATATATTTTACTGGAATAGTTTCTTAAGGACATGTAGATAGATAGATACAAATACCATATGCATATGATCTCTAGATGCTGGATTGTGCGAACGATGTTAGAACTCTTAAGCTTTACTTGCTACCTTATGGTTCCCCTCAATTTCCATTTCTCGCACAGGAGCCTGCAATTCGAGTTAAACAGCTACAGAGCGTAGCTTGCTACTGAGGCAGGTTATTTCCTGAAAGATGTGGCGTACAAGCCAAGTCTGATTGAGGTTGGTTGGTTGGGTTCTGTGGAGCACCCACAACTTTTAACTTCAACTGGACTCACCATACCAAATCCTCAACCTAGACCTTTACATCATCAGAAATTACATTCAACATGCCGCCAAAACGCATGACGGCCAATCCCGCCCGGCCAGCGCGTTATCGCGCTGGAAAACCTTTACCGGGCGATAGATCAGAATCCTCAGGCGACGAGGACGAGGATGAAGACCAACAGGAAGAAGAAGAACCAGTCGCACCAGCACCGCGACCTCAAGCCGGACAGGTCATCTCGACGGGTCTAGCAAAAGTCGACCTAAACAAACGATTCCAAAAGACCAGCGACGACGAAGAATCTTCCTCAGAGGACGAATCCTCGGAGGCAGAACAAAGCGAAGAAGACGAAGCAGCAGAATCCACCTCCCGCCGTCCAGCTCCCTCCGGCGACTACGAATCCGAAGATTCAGACTCCGACTCCGACGACACCTCCTCGGAAGACGAAGCCCCCAAAAGAAAACTAATCCGCCCAACCTTCATCCCCAAATCCAAACGCAACGTCCAATCCTCCACCTTTGCCGACCCGTCCACCACCGCTCCCTCCGAATCCGCAATCGCAGCCCGAAAAGCCGAAGCCCACACCCTCGTCGAATCCGCCATCCGTCGAGAAGCCGTCGAGCGCAACTCCAAGAGCAAACAAACCCTCGATTCGGACGTAACCTACACCGAGCCGCCGGACGACACCGATGATCTAGACCCTGCGGCGGAAAGAGCGGCATGGAAACTCCGCGAGCTATTAAGGATCAAAAGAGCCAGAGACGCAATCGAGCAGATGGAAAAGGAACGCGAAGAAATCGAAGCTAGAAGAAACATGGACGCCGACGAACGACTAAAAGAGGACCTAGAATTCGTAGCGAACCAGCGACGGGAAGCCAACGAGAAGAAGGGCAAGATGGGGTTCATGCAGAAATTCTACCACAAGGGCGCATTCTACCAGGATGGGGATTCGGAACTTCTAAAGAGGAACTACGCGACGGCAAAGGTGGAAGATGAAGTTGTAAACAGGGAGTTGCTGCCAAAGGCGTTGCAGGTTAGGTCGTATGATCAGTTGGGGAAGAGGGGGAGGACAAAGTGGACGCATTTGGCGGCGGAGGATACGACGAGTTTGGCGAGGGAGGAAGGGTATGGATGGCATGCGAATAAGAGGAAGGGGAAGTTTGAGGAGTTGAAGGGGGTTAGGGATGAGAGGTACATGTCGGATAAGGTTAGGGAGAGGAGGGAGAGGGAGAGGGAAGGTGGGGATGTGGAAATGAGGGATAGGCCTGATAGAGACAGGCCTGATAGAGACAGGCCTGATAGGGAGAGGGATAGGGAGAGGAGAGAGGAGAGAGGGGATAGTTATCGTCCTAGTGGGGATGGAAGGAGGGATGATGACTATAGACGACGAGATCGAGATAATTCAAGAGATAGGAGAAGAGACAGATCTCGAAGTCCGAGGAGGGATAGATATGATCGTAGAGATAGGGACTACGATTCTCGAAGGGATGGGAGAAGATCAGATCATGACAGGGAAGACCGTCGTGACGATCGAGGTGGTGGGTATAGATCTCGATGGGACCAGCAGGATAAGCCTGATAGGAAGCGTGGAGGTGATGATGCCCATGCTGAAGAGAAGAGGAGGAAGATTGAAGCTTGATCCGATTGGGGAGCTATAAGATATGATACCATGCACTCTGTACACTATAATTTGGGCAATCAGAAATATTCGAAGGTTAGATTGTGATCATTGTAATTTTACTATATAGAAATCTAATATCCGGATATCAGAACTCCATAAACGCCAGGGAAATGCAATCGCTAACAGCAGCAGTCCTCTTCCAAATACCCACCCCCTTCCATCCCTTAACCCACTCCCATCTACCAAATCCAATCAAGATCACATCATCTACCCACCTACCCTCAACGCCTCCCTCTCCAACACCTCTGGCTCAAACTTTATCAAAAACACCGTCTTCCCCGGCCACATCTCATTCCCCGCCGTATGCGCCGTCACCTTTGCCGGAAAACAATGCCCATCCAACACCGCCTCAATAATCCCCGCTATAAAAGCCCCACAATTCAACTGACTCATCTCCTTCGGCACGCTTATATACGTATTCACCACGGGATCGTTATCGGAAATCATATACTCGTCTTCGTTTTCTCGAACTTTTTCGAGGGTGTCGGCGCCCTTTTGGAAGATTGCGCGGTAGAGGGTTCCCGTGATGAATTGGAGGATGCCGATTATGCGGGTTTCGCGTTTGGCGGTGCGGCCTTCTCGCCAGAGGAGGAGTTCGAGGAAGCGTTGGCCGACGGCGTAGCCGTGGAGGTTTAGTCTTTGTGAGGTGGTGGTTAGCGTCTGGGAGATGATATTGGCTTTTGGGGGGTGGAAGGTGTAAAAGGAGTGTTACTTTTTTTCCAGATCCTGCACGCCGTATACTTTCTTCTGGGCGTGTTGAACCATCTCACCGAAGAGGAAGGCGAAAGCGGACTTTGACAGTTCGGAGGTTTTAGTGCGGTTTAGATGTCTGTCGTAGATTGTTTTCCGGGTGAGGGAGTAGCGGAGGTTGGTGGAGGTGGTGAGGTTGGAGTACTTTGGAGTTGGAGAGGTGGCCGAGCTGACCGATTGGGGTGAGAAGGGCGAAGGATCGCGGTTCATTGCGAAGGTATTTTTTTGCCTGAAGCTGTACTAATTATTCGAGGGCTGCCGCGGTGAGCTATGTTGGTTTGTTGGTAGGTCGAAGGATTGTTATTGGAGCTTGGTCGGAGAGTACAGTTATCACGATAAGCTTGGTGTAAGGTTGAGGGTTTCGTTTGGTGGTGTTGGAGCTTGACAGGCGGATTTGGGAAAGTAGCTCTGCACGCCAAGCTGGCTGTTCTGATGGGCCATCACATCCACCCCAAAACCCAACCATGCATCGGAATGAGCGAAGATAACTTTCAACAAGGACCAATGGCTTTAACAGTACCAGGGCCAGATGTATATCTCGGACGTGTTAAATATTTGGGAAATCCCCACTCAGGAGCCATTAGGTGGTTCGATACTACATCTCACATCAGAACCAAGCGCAAGCGAACGCCGAATTCCTTTGCATGTAAAACCAGGAACCCAATCAATATTTTAGAAGAATCAAAGTTTTAAGTATATGTACAACGAGAACGCCTTCAAAACCTGTCGGCGGGGGAGGAGCTAGAATAGATGGTCATGCCATCCGCAAATCCCAGCTAGTTCAACCACCGGTCTTTATATATCGACATCTTTCCGTCAGTGCGGCCCAGCTATTCCGGCTTCCACACTTAGATCTTCTCGCCAACTTCTCCTAGCTAGTATCTCCACGAATAGGCGTCAGATAGCAATGCCTTACGAGCTCCCAGCTGCAAACGCTTTTTCTGCCTCATCTCTCCTCCTTCTCTTCTCTAATAGCGATCGTTTCCTCTGTTCTAACTGTTCCATTTGTCTATCCTCAATGCCATTTAAATACCACCCAGCTCCGGCGGCGACGGTAACATACAGAGGGTATGCGATCATTTCGGTTTGCGGGATGTGTGGACGCATTTGGATTCCAAGCTGGACAAAGCGGACGGCGGCGCCTGGGAAAGAAAGACAACAGGTGTTAGCACGCGAGGTGGTTCCGACAGAGATGCAATTGGTACGATCTCGGAGCTAGAAGGATATAAGAGTACCAAAGAAGGCGTATCCTAACAGCGAGGACATGGCGAGAGCGGTATGTTGCGGATTGGTAGTGGACGGGTGGGTTGAGGGGAGTCGGCAATCGTAGCGAAATTTCGCAGGAAATATACCCCAAAGAGACTTCAAGCGATACGAATCTCGGCAGAGATTGCCCCGCTCTTCAATTGGAGGTCTATATGACGAGGAAAATCGTGGAGGCGGATGGTTATCTTGTCGGAGGTTATTTGGCCGGCAGAGAGAATGAGAGAAAGAGTTGTGTTAAATTGTGTCAGTCGATAACGTTGACATTTGGTTGGTTCGGGATGCTCGCTTAACTCGGTTCGTCCAAATGAGGGTAAGGCTACTTTTTTTAATATTTTATACGAGGTGCTTCATTTCAGGATAAAAGAGGCGTACTGTGGGCTCCCTCAAAATTTCGACCTTCTGGAAGGGACAAAAGAGGCTCTCCTTTAGGCTTTTTTTTCTCAATGCTCGCGTTTGGTTTGAAACGCAGGCTCGGAAAGAAGTTTTATCTTTTTATAGATATCATTGCCAGCTATTTTTCCCTCTTAAACGTCTACTCTCCCTTGTGCTTTTTGGAGTAAAATACTAGTCCAAATGCCCTTAACCTCAAGAGCAACATTAATGGTATAGCCTTGCCTTGGAAGGTTATTTCAGCACCATCACGCCTTGCCACTGGGGCCGCCAAAGTAAGGGGAGGCGACCCACACACTCACACGCCCTGGAAGAAGTTTAAAAACAGGGAATTCCACTTGGGCAAGCTTTTTCTCATTCGCGATTCATCTTAAACGCCCCGCCGCTACTCGCTCGCTTTTTTCCCTTTTATCGAGATCAGCTTGGTCACAAATAATGGCCGGCGACAACTTTAAGGTTCGGCCCTGGCCGATCTTTTTGCTGTCGTTCGTCGGGTTCAGTTTGTTCATTTTCAACGTCGTGATCCTTTCCGGAGTCGACGTAAAGGGGAAGATTACCAAGAAACTGATTCCCACGAAGAACCCCTTTCCATACTTTCAGGTACCATCCGGGATCCGCGTCTCCCGCACCCACGTTGACAAAGGAATGCTGTGCTAAGCTCTATTTTCCAATTTTAGCCACCCGATGAAATCGATGATGCGAACGAATTGCCATTCGATATTGACCAGCACCCAATCGTGGAGCTCACGCGAGACCAACTCCGAAAGTTCGACAATCATGTTCGAGGTCAATCCAAAAATTTTGCCCACGTGGTGCAAAAGTATCGACGGAAATATGGACGACATCCACCGCCAAAGTTCGACGAGGCGCGTTCCCAAGTTGTGATCACGCCGAGGAGAGGACAATATGCTAACCAAAGCGTCCCGAGGAATATAGTGGTACAAATTCGCAAAAAAACGGAATTGCCCAAACTTGGACGACTTTGACCAGATCATGGACGATTTGCGACCTTTTTGGGGTATTCCGCCTGCTGAAATTAGGGCAATGGTCAGGGCGATGGATAGCGAGGAGAGCAAGGTCGTCATACTGAGAGTAAGTTCCGCTGACCACAACCTCGTGCAGTCGAGTGACCATTTATGATTGATTCTAACGAGACCTACAGATCAGGGACCACAAAGTCGCCGAGCCACGTCGACCGGAACCATTGAGAACACCAGTCTTTACGAGAATGCTCCAGGTTGTCGCGCCGTACTTGCCCGATATGGATATCGCCATGAACTTTCTTGATGAGCCACGAGTAATCGCAACATGGGATGAGGTACAAGCGAAGCTCAGTATTGAGAAGAAGAACCGAACCATGCCTGCGGAAACACCCAACGAGTTTTCGAAAATTAGCTGGGATACTGGTACGAACCCAATCGCTCACCCTGCGGGCACAATAACAGACATTAACTGGGAAAATATAAACAGAAAACCTTGATAAACTGAAGCTCGATTTCGTTGGCTATGGAGGAAAGATGTATATGGACTTAGCTGCCAAAGCGTGCCCACCAGAATCGTATGCCCGCCGTCCAGAAATCGACGTGAAACAGGTCGAGAACACCTACAAAGACCCAATCGGCGGCTTCATCCGGAATTTCAACAGATCATCCGACCTTTGCACCGTCGGGCCGACACTCTCCCAGATCCATGGCTTCCTTTTCAGCTCTTCAACAGTCATTGCATCGCTAAAGTTAATTCCAATCTTCAACGAATGCAAGGTCAATGTCAACAACGACATTCTGTTCCCTGCAAACAAGTACTACGATGAGACAGACGATCGATACGCTTATGATCCTTCTACTGATATTGAATGGTTCGAAAAGAAAGACGTTGCCATTTGGCGCGGTGCGACAACCGATGGAGCCCAGGTCGCCGATAGCTACCACCGTCTCCACCGCCACCGATTCGTAGCCCTCACAAATTCCACTGCACTCGGCAGCGACACCAAAGTAACAATCATGGCTGCAGTCGACGAGGACAACACTAGCGGCGAATACGCTCAGGTCTATTTCCATCCATGGCACTACGCTGAAATGGCTACGGATATCGCCTTCCACGAGATCTGGGGCTGCGTTCCTGACTGTAACTTCCTCAAAGATAAGCTCTCCACAAGGCCTGGTCTCGACTTCAAGGAAACTTGGAAGTTCAAGTACCTCCCCGATATTGACGGCCGCTCTTTCAGCGGAAGGTGGTATGCCTTCTTGAAGAGCAAGAGCATGGGCCTTAAGGCCACAATCTTTAGAGAATGGCACGATCAGAGATTATTCGAGTGGGTGCATTTCGTGCCCATGGATAATCGGTTCGACGATCTCTATGCTCTTCTTACCTATTATACCGGTTTGGAGAAAGGAGCAGAGGGAAGCGATGGAGCGTATGTACCAAGGCACGATACGGAAGCAAAAAGAATTGCGGATAGGAGTAGAGAATGGGCAGAAAAGGTTCTGAGGAAGGAAGATATCGAGGTATGCACTCCCGCCTATCATACTAGAAAGTGACAAACTATATACTAACTCGTGAGCTCAATAGGTTTACATGCTCAGACTCCTCCTCGAGTACGCAAGAGTAGTCGACGACAATAGAGATAATATCGGTTACAGCGGTGACGGAACCGAAGTTGACGCCGCCGAAAAGAACAAGTGGGGATGGGGCCGGTGATGCCCATCCCCCTACTTTTCGGGAGGCAACTCTCCAATAATACCCTAATACATTATACCTCTTTCATACCTGGTCTACGGAATGCCATCATCTCCTTCAGCGCTTTAGATACTTTCCATATTTGGCTGGCGTACTTACATTTTGGTTGTTTTTACTTTTTTTTTTTCAATGTACTAATTTTTCATGGTAATCGGTGGATGGAAATTTGGATCTAATGTAAGGTTAATGATCATACTCGACCGGAATATACGACAAATGGACATACGAAAGAATTTGGGGCTACTCTGTTTACAATTCAAATCATTTGGTAGGATTATAATGAATCTTCAAACCTTAATTGTCTATACAGAAATCCGAGAATATCTAGAAACTTTTAGAAATGCAGCATCTTCCCTGCACAAGGTCCATGAGAACGCCAAACTCCTCGCTATCCCGCATCTATATGCAATTTCCCATCAAATAAACCACATCATCGTCCTCCACCTGATATTCCATCTACATCGACCCCGCCAGCGCAGCAAACGGATTATTCCCAACCCCATCCTCAATCCCACCATCCCCATCAACCCCAACCTTCGCATTAACAACCTCCCAATCCCCCCTCCTATCCTTAATAACCCTCTCCCTTTTCCTACTATCCTCCCCCTTCCTCTCCAACACCTCAGCCACCGCTGCAGCCCTCTCCTTCCCCATCTCCTTCCTCTTCTTTTGCATCTTTGATTTCTGCCCTCTCTTTTGAATCCTGTTCGGGTTTGTGGATTTTGTGATACCCGAGGAGAGGGTGCGGTGGATCACGTCGAGGACTTTGCGGGTGATTTTTTCGGAGGCTGGGTCGGTTAGGGAGGTGCGGGTGGGAGAGGAGGGGCGAGGGGCGGTGGTGATGGATTTGTCGAGGTTGAGGGAGGGTGAGGAGGCGCGACGGGCGGCGCGGGAGTGGAGTGATGGGGCTATTGTAAGGGAGAGTTAGTATCGTGATTTCAGTTTATAAGGGAAGGTATAGCTTATGGCAGAGTTTCAGAATGTCAAAGAGTAATAGTAGAAGTCACTCACCTTTCTTTGCCTTTGCCATAGTAATTTAAGGGTCGAAGTGAATAATTGGTAAATAAAGGAACTAGCGACCCGGTCGACGTTTAAGGGGAGGTTATGCGACAAACGTGGAACGAAAGTTCTCTTTGTCCGTCTTTATAGTTTAGTTTGTGGAGAAGGTTGAAGCTCTGGAATTTTTTATGCTGGCAAAGTCGCACAGAAACTTTTTTAGATGTCGCTAGCAGCGGCTATTCCCGATTGGGACGATGAAACAAATTGTAACATTCCACAACACAAAGCTCAACGCTTTTTTATTTCTGAAGTTCCATTGTGAACAGTGCATTGTGCACTATATATCATCGGTTTGAGCAATTGGGGGTGATTTCTATGTTCCCATCCATAGCTACAAAAGTAGCCGTAACGTAGAGACAACGAGTGACGCATGATTTTGTTGTTCAGGGTGATAGTATTCTCCTACTCTTGATCCTCATTGATTCATGTTCCGTTCCGAACCTTCGAAGGGACGGGGTCACGACCCGTCATCCTATGCATATATATGATCAATCTACCAGCCCAAGGTCTAAAATATACCCAATTGAAATTGCGAGACGATATTGATACTACTAAGAATCGAACACACAAGCTCAAGAAGACATGATAAGGACATCTCCGCCCACTCCCAGACCCCGCAAGAAGTCCGAGACTGACAGAGTTCTCCGGCCGAGAGCAGAGCAGTTCGCCAAACCGGCTTCAACTCAATCAAACACATCTAGGAAGCGACAGAGACCAAAAACCCCAGAGACTCGGAAAATTCGACGTCCGAGTCCGCCGCTCACAAGGTCACAAAGCCGACTTGATAAAACCCCACTAGCGAAGAAGCGTAAACTAGAACATGATGAAAACGAAAATGTTGGTGAAGACATCAATATGGAGGAAAATCACCCTAGTGATCAGATGGAAGATATGCAGAATACTTATGAGCTCGTTTCCGGGTTGAGGGCAGGTAGTGGCGCCTCCACCTCCACCTCAACCTCAACTGAAGAATCGGAACCGGACACTAGTACTAGTTCCAGCAACTCCGATAGCGATTCTGGCGGTGGTCCGGGCGAGGAGGGTGAGGAAAGCGAAGAAGAAACAGGAACCAGCACCTCCGGCGAAACTGCATCTCACAGTCCAGACGAAGCCCTCACTATCAATATTTTGCGTGATATCCGAGGCTACGCAATTCCCGGCGTAACAATCCACGTCCGCCAGACCAACAAATTGGGCGGCATCGCAAACACCGATACCAGCAATCTCTGCTACATCAATTCCGGACTCCAGGCGCTAGCCGCGACCAGCTACGCCACCACAGTCTTCGACCCCATTCACGAGCTGGGAGAGTTTCTAGAAGATTTCCCAGCTCCCGTCACCGACGAGCTGCGGTTCATATTTGCGGATATTAACTATTGGTATACTAACAATGCGGAAGAAGGGAGGGTTGTAACAACCCCGCACCCTTCTAATTTGGAACTTCCTCCTAGTTTTCTGCCTCCTGGCGATGCGGCTGCGAGCTACTCTGATTGTCCTCAGAGTGATATTAGGGAATTTTTGGAGACGTTGATAGACCATGTTCAAATGGAGCGAACAACAAGAGCTAGTGTTCTCATAAGCATGGGGATGGTTCCGGAGGATTTCGCCTTGGCTCCATTACCCGTGGAGGGCGCGCAGGTGACTAAAAACTGCTGCTTAGAGTGTGGATATACCTATATGGAAAACAATAGAAAGCTATTGTTCGGGCCGTTTTTCAAACCCTGGGAGGGCGAAAGAGGTCACTGGGTATGTACCAATCTTCTTTTTGAACTGAGAACTTACACATGCCAATATTTCAGCAGTTTCTAATGTGACCCAACTCTAGACCGAGTTGAAAAATACTTTGGATGATTTCATATCCTTGAAGACGCGACTTCGAGGCTGTCCGAGGTGCATTCTAATCGATTTGCGCAAGATATACCGAAAAGGAGTGGGAATACTTATAAGGCAGGCGGAGCTCCGTTCAGGCCACGATTCCGACAGCGAAGGTGAAACATACATCGGTATACAGTACTCAAAACTACTAGATCGCATCACCAAAATTGAAAGAATTCTCCAAGGATGGAGTGCCAATACCGAAATTCTGGTCACCTCGGCGGACAGGGACGCAATCAAAATGCCAGCACTAGAAGCCGATACGACACCCCAAACAACATTTTCGTTTTCGCAAGCAATATCAAGCCTTCCCAAAGTACTTATACTCAATTACGATATCGTAAGCAGTGTAAAGGTCCGCCACGAAGACGGAACCGTCGAGGGCGAACTGAAAGAAAACTATATGAATCTAAAAATACCTCCTGTGATATCCTTCGCTCCATACACTGCGGATCATGACAACCAAGACGTTGAATGGAATTCGCTGAAAAGAATTAGACCGGATGGTAGTACTTTCAAGGCAGGAGAGGAGTATCAATGCAGGTCAATAGTTTACCACCAAGACTACGGATCAGGCGGGACTTTCGGGCACTATATTGCCGATAGGCTACCCTGGGTTCCCATCGAAGGAGAAAAAAAGCAGCCATACGAATGGTGGGGCTGCAACGAAGGCTGGACGGATATGTTTATCCGGGATCAGCCGTTCCCTCAGCCGCATAGGAAGAAGGGAGCGGAGGTTTTGGTTATATATGAGAGGATTGATGATGAGGCGGAACGGGTAGAATTGGCGAAGGTGGAGAAGCATTTGCAGGACATCGATAAGGAGGTAGGTGAGGGTAAGCCGTATGGATTTACGTGGGATGACCACCTTTGGTGGTCGGAGAATCCTCGGGATCGGATATATGACGAGGGTAACTCGTCTTCTGATAGCAAGACCTGAGGTGTAAAGTAGTCGAAGGCGCCGGACGTATGCACAGAATAGGAGGCTATGGATCTTTGAGTGTCGTTCAGGCGCTGGACATTATAGCCCTCTGACGTTGCGAGAAGGCTGTGGGAAGTATTAAGATAGTATCTTTCTTGATCCAACGCAACGGACATGAGATTCTGCTAACTGTGAGTATTAATTCTATATTGATGATACATGATTATTTACATATTATTTAGAAGGTTTAAATACCCGCATATTTCAAAGTTTATTGACCAGCTTCCATTTTCATTCTCTTGTCGCCCAGCTGCAATCGCCAAAATGTAATCAAATAACGCCAGAATACCGTACCATATTTCCTATGCCAATGCCCAGAATTGATTACTCCAAAATGCAAATCATATCTCCCCAGATCTCCGTTAATAGGAGTTCAAGCGAAGCCTTTCACTGCCTCCAGAAGGTCCAACGAGCGTTTCCTTCCACAGTCATAAGTTCTGCACAAGCACTCATAGTAATTTGCTTCACAACTATTATATTTTACGGGCCGAGTTAGTCATACCTATTTCCCCTCGATTTCTTGTGCCCTAGCATATGGGTATCACTTACTGAACGGCCGGCATCCCAAACAATATATGCCAAAAATATTCAAATACCCGTCCACTACCTTCATCCTCCTCGTTTGTCCGAGTCAACCAATCTCTAGCTTTCTCATAAAACTCTTTCGGTTTTTCCCTAATTCTGTCTTTGGTAATGGCAAACTGTGCGCAACAGGCTACACCAACAGTCTCAGGTAGTGGTGTGTCGTTGCCGTATAGGATAGTCCAGAGCTCTTTGAAACCGGGTTCAATTGCATCTTTACCGAATTTCTTTTTCGTGGGGTGTAGTTCGCCCGGGCATCCGGGAATGCCATTACAGCGGAGGTTGACGTAACCCTTTTCTACAACGTTGCTAACACGTAGAAGCTGTAGCATTATCGGAGCAGAGTAGTTGGAATCGTTAATGGGTTCGTTGTGCCAAGCCCTATTAGGGAACCATGTCAGCGGATCTACTTTAAAGGAACCCACTAAATGATGGGAGGGCCACGGAAATCTAGTTTAAAGATTCTGGGAGGGTAAAATTCATACCTTGGATATCCATCGGCATGAGAATGGAGAAAGACGTTGATATCAGAGAGATCATCGTAATAATCGATGATATAAGTCAGATACGGCATCGACTCTTTACCCTTATTTATAGGAGTATGCAGGTATTCTTGGGATTCTGGATCATCAACAGCGTATATTGCTGGTCGCCAACTAAAATCAAGCTTTAGTGTTTGGTTTTAGGGCTTCTAACGAATGGCACCTGGGGGACCACAAAAATCTTTGGAGGCTAATACATACTCTGGAAGTTGTTCTTTCACCCAATTAGTATTATCCTTCTTTATCCTCCCAATGATCACCGTCTTGGTCGTATCTACATGCGGTTCCTCTACTGTCGTTTGAGGCGGAGGGGCCTCCTTTTGTTCTTCGGTTGGTGGTGCGGCTTTGCCTGAACTCGGGCTATCTGTCGGTGTAGCTACGTCGATATGATCTTGCTTCCATTCTCCTCCATTTTCTACTAAACTTGGTATGAAGAACGACCGTCCCGTGAACCTATACAGCCACACTATTATCAATAGTACAGCAGCAATCGCACCGATTCTCGCGAGACCCGGCCTTCCAGAGTACAACATCATCCTTAGTAAAGGGCCAGCTCCCGACGATTTTTGTGTGCCGTTTAGAATGCCACTCCTTGGAAGCTATCGGGGTGAACTATCGTAACATGCGTGGAAGAGTGTGAGAGAGAAAATCGATTCTAGGATGGCGGGCAAGCTGTGGAACAAATGATGAGAACTGCGTAAGAATCAACACTTTGGCGCACAACCATCCTTGGCTTAGAATGCTCGATACGCAAAGAAATGTTCTGCCCCTGAGCCTTTATTCTTTGTGGACTGGGCGGCAAATGGAATTTTCAAGGAGGCACCACGCCAAGTTGGCCAGACGGTCCTGTTGTAAGGGTTGCCCGGGCATCCTCCATGCAAGGACTTCGCATGTTTTGCCTCTGAAAATAGCTCTAGCGCTGTGCCGCCGCTCTGCAGGGAAAAGTGGAGCCAACAAATTTTGTCGAGTCAGCATGGGATCTGTTGGTCTAGTTTGTGTTTTAGAGAATGAACGTGTAACTCGTAGCGGCTATTTCAGCCAACCGATTGGCTGATGCAATTGAAAACCTTGGGGGTTGAGGACGAGGAGGACAACACATACGGACGGACCTCGGACGTAGAACCAGGTAGGTGGTTTAAACCAGTGCTACAGCCCTGACTGGTGGGATATCCTCAAGCTTGGAAGCTAGGAGTGAAGTGGCTATTCACGTCTGATCCGATAAACGCGAATCTAGCAAATACGCCCGTGCCAATTTATTTATTTTTCAAGAGGATATGCCTGCCTGGTCAGAGGACGCAGGGTCTGCCGGGTTGGGAGTCCCCAGAGCATCCCAAATTTCCTCTTCTGTAGCCCTTTCCCTCTTTCCCTCCTTTCTTTCTTTCCATCTAGATCCCAATGCTATGTTGTACCTGTTATTTATTTCTCTTTTCTAAATTTCCGTTCCGTGGACGCTGGCGCAACTTCTCTCATTCGTTTTGTTTGACAACATTTCCCCAATTTTTACATACACTCGTTTTATAATTTAATGCTATAATGGGACGAACCCATACCTTTCGGCTGTTACACAGCTTTCTGCTTGTTGGGCTTGTTCGCAGCCTCAACTGTACCGTCGACCCGTTGGTCGCCCCGTACGGGAACGTTACACTGAGATCTGGAGTTCAGTCGTTTGGCATCCCTATGACACTGGGAGGTCAAAACTTTGCGTTGAAACCTACGTAAGTACACCCAGCGGAGAAGTTTCCTGGGCGAGCGAAAATATAGAAAGGCATCCAGACACTAGTTAATGTACTAACTTCAGTCAAAAAAAATATATAGGAGTGACCAAGCCATAAGTTATATATTCAGCGTTCCCCGTGATTGCGCAGATGTCGAAGACCCACTAGCATGCGCCAAGGACCCCAACGAAGGACAGGTAGATGAGGTATCAATCGGCGGTATCTTCGACACAAAGACCTCTGGTACGTACGAAGGCCCGCTCCGCTGGGCCAACATCGGCGGTGGGCAACAGGAAACTACCCAACGAGAGCAACGTCACTACGGCTACGAAACGATAAAATTCGGAGACACCTTAATCAATAAATTTCTATTTTTGTCTAGCGATAAGACATTAGCAGGAGATTTTAACTATCTGGGACTGGAGAAGAATTCATCGCTCCTAAATGCGTTGTACGACCTTGGGAGAATACCTTCCAAAGTTTGGGGCTTCTGGGGAGGATGGACTGGTGTCACAAAGGAAACGATGCAGGAGGGATCTCTAGTACTTGGTGGATACGATGATGCTAAAGTTAGTGGAAGCTTTGCATCATATAAAATGATAAACGACGAGAGGAGGTGCAATTTGAGACTCTATGTTAAAGACATCAAGGTCCGAATGTTAAACGGGGTTGAGACTAGCGTTTTTACGGAAGGCATGACTATGGAAGCTTGCGTTAGCCCCACCTTCAACTCGCTGTCACTACCACGAAGCATGGTGGATAAAATTGCAGAAGCCGGAGAATTCACAATCGACGACGCCAACCGATCTCTCGGCATCTACGTATGGGGGTTTACAGTACCTGCCTCTAAAAAGTATGCTCTTCACAATCCAAAGACTCACGAATTAAGATCTGACTTAAATCACTGTTATATAGCAACGGTTTTAGTCTCGTCATTGAACTTGAGAATATGAAAATCAACATACCGAATCATCAACTTTTTCATCCGCTCCGATATACTACAGATAACGGTTACAAGATCGTAAATGGTTCGACGGAACAGGTATTTCGAGTCAACGCTCTACAGGACATCAATAAAAACGACTTATCTCAGCTGGGTTGGCCATTTCTTTCGTCAGCATATATTCTTGTGGATCCAGAAGACCAAACCTTTAGCGTCGCCCAGGCAGTCCAGTCCGTAGTTACCAGGACAAGCATTGTACCCGTTATGGCGTCGGAATGCGCCACGATACTAACCTCAGTCACCGGGACTGCAACTCCATCGAGAAATGTCCCAGTTGTATCGTCAACCCTCCAAACATCGGTTATCCGAACGGATGCCCCTGCCGCAACTTCAACACAGTCCTCCGAACCAAGCAGCAGCCCGCAAATACAGACGGGCGCTATAGTTGGCGGCGTCTTAGGGGGGATTGCAATTTTAGGATTATCAGGAGTTATTGGATTCTTCTTGCATAGGCGATATCAGCTCAAACTCCTCGGCGCTAGCGGTAGAAAGGGGTTTGTGACGCCAGCTCCGCCGTACGAAGCAGATGGTAGGGAAGTACAAGGATACAACAACTATAATTACAGCCATTCGAGTTTTGGCTATTCCACGCCTCATAGGAAGCCAGCAAGTATATATGAGATGCAATAACCCGATGGGTGAACGGATACCTGACCAAGAGAAGGATTTACCCTGGTGAGGTGTTAATCGAGGAGACATACATGCACCCTTTTATTGTTTAATTTTTATATATGAACCTTTCTACCTACATCACGACTACATGATACCATAGCGCCCTGTTAGATTTGTTTTTGTTATTTCTTATATTAATCTTTTCGCCTTATTCGATCTTCAAGATATCGATCTTGTCCTTGTACACAATTGTATAAACTGTACATTTTATATTTATACCTACGAATAATAGAGTCTCAAGACAGAAAACTCTGACTACACAGGTAACTGTGGTATGGACCCAGCACGTATGGCTCCACCTCAAGGGTTATCGTTCTTTGGACCGTTTGAAACAGTCCCAGACCATGTTCTTTCATGCTTTGTAGTCTGGAGACACCGTGAAACAAAATACCACGTTTGCTCAACACAATCCATTCAGACAGCCTGGCCCTAGCGAGATTTACGGATTTCGTGTAACACAGAAAACGTACTGTGCATGCAAGTAACCTTAGCTCTTGTTACTACCTGAGCTGCGAGTTGTATTCAATAATTACAGTTCAAAGTTCTACTTTCAGCGCGGGGCGAAGAGAATATACCAGCAACCAAATTCATGCCAATATGACTCGTCGTAATTATCCGCACATCGGACACCGAGCAGGCTTACCTGGCCGCCGAAGGCCTGCCGTTGGACTGCGGATGTTTGCGACCGAATATAAAACCATCGCCAAGACGAAACGGAATATTAGATTTAAGACCGAACAAGAGCGCTATGCCGCATATCGTAAGGAGCAAGAAGAGAGAAATAAACTACGGGAAAAAATGAGAAGGCAGTCTCATTCATCAAAGCGATTGAGCCATGGCTCTAGTAACAAGCCTGGTTATAGACTCAACCCCCCGGATACTGTCAGCCTAGCCTCGGTAGGACATTGGTCGGGAACCGCCATAAGCACAGATTCGTCAGAAGCCGGTATTCCAATGAAGTTCGATGGCTCATGGGCTCGGAGGATCATAGGAGGCTTAGCTCACAGATATGAGAAGAATTTGTGCTATATCACGAGCGTGCTCCAGGTAAGAATCGGCAGAGAGAACTCATTCCGTACCTTACCGCGTATTCTCAATATATGTTTGTAATGGAATAGACGCTCTGGTATAGATCGTTTACAGTCGCTTCCAGAGTATATATGCCAAAAGTTAACGCCAAACACATAATAGGCTCTCGCAGCTACTGGTTTCGTCGAATGGGTAAAAGAAATCGACACCGAAAACATTGATAATATAGCAGAAAGAGAAGGCCTGAAATGCCACATATACCTCAACCGATTATTCTCCAAAATGAACCGCCATTACGCAGAACCGCGATGGAGATATTCCATTTCCAGGACACCTCATCCCGTGTATCACCTAGGCTTACCTGAAGGCAAATACGGCCGCTTGATTGAAAATTCTCATATGCGTACTAAACCAATCAAAAATGGCCCCTACAAAGTTTTGGACGCGAGTAATGTCTTCGAATTCGTCAACAATCTCTCCGATAGGATTATCAAAGAAAAAAAGCGGGTTTTGGGCCGTCGCAACATAGATCCGAAGCATATCAAGGGTCGCACGACCACCAGTCCGGTACGTGGCAGGGCGTACATTAGATACGGATGCCTCGATTGTGGGTTTATAAGCACGGTCTTCAAGTGGGTGACGATTTATCCACTTCTTCGTAATGACGAAACTATTAGTGAAACTGTAAGCTATCATCTGAGGGCGGCACCGCCAGGCCTACCTAACCTGAATTTTCTCATGTCTACTAAAGTCCGATGTAACATGGCTGCATACGCTAAAAAGTCCGGATAATCCACACTTCGCATATAGTATACAGTCGAGGATGCCTTGCGGCGCCGTTTCGCGACCGTCAGATATATAAAAGACCACCGGTGTCAAAGGTGTATAGCTCTAGCGGGACTCCAAGTTTGTGAAGAGGCAATAAAAAGGGTTACAAGATTCGACCCCTCCCGATCCGAATCAGAAGCCTTGGAGCAGCTCCAGGACCGCAGAGACAAAATAATTGCGATGCTGCAGGTCAACAAGTTCACGCCCACCGAATGGAACGCCACAATCCTAACTAGACCATACAAGAACATTAAATACGGGTCACAGGCAAGCGGTGTTATGCTTCTTTCGAAAATTCCGAAATTATTTCTGTGCGTATTTGAAAACACAATTAACCTCAACGGTGAACATAGCAAGACCATTCTTCAAACCCAACCAGAAATCAACTTGAATTGGCTCCTCATCGATCCGAGTCAAGTTAACAATACTAACGTAGATATTCTCAAACCCTTCCGAACGGCCGAGGAAGAAGAAGCCCTCCCGCCTTTGCGGTATCACCTTCGAGCCGTCATCGTCAGCAGGTTCACAAAAGACCCGCTAACTGGGATCAACCACGCCATCACATATCGGCGAGAATGGCACGGCCATGATCAGCAAGAATGGTGGTATTGTAACAGTGGTTTTACTGAAGAAGTAACCAGGGCGGATGTGATGCCCAGCCAGCAGGACCCTCCCAACGGTCCGAAGAGTAAACGGACGAATCCAGAGAGGGGAAGGGATTATGCGTTGGTGTTTGAATTAGCGGATAACAAGCACCAGAAGGAAGAAATGAAACTGAGGGATGATGCTGAGGTGTGTCCGGACTGGAGGAGAGAGTATGAACACGATTGGTTTGCCGGTGGCGATATCGATGACCCGGATACACAGGATTCATTTAATACTAGTGAAGAAGCTCATTCAAAGCTAACTTATATCACGAAGAATTGGCTCCCTAACTTGAGTGTTTTTCAGGCTCTGCAGGGAAGACAGACGGGAATGGCTAATCCACTTGACCTTTAAATAATATATTCTATTGAATTTATCTTTCTGTTCATCAACTCCCGTACATAATAATCTAACACTATCAACACAAGTATAGTAACATCCTCACCTTAATAGCTTCTTCGTAAATTCCATGACCACCACATTTTAGCAGCACCCATATTTCGGCTATAACCCGCCATTTGCCCAGTATTATTGGTAAGGCTAGTCAGGGGCATATAAAATTTCTCATGTGGTGATATGAAACAAATATCTACGATTGCCTAGACTGTGGTTATAGATGAAAGAAAGTCCCCAGACTAAAATAATCTTTAGACTAGCCCATATTTTGTGAAGACTAAAACTGCGTGTCCGCGTCCGTGAAACTGTCATTTCATCATACCATAATATTACGCAATTAGCGTAGTCCCTCGATTAAAGCATCTTTGTAGACTTTCCACTACAATTTGCGTTCAGAAAATTACTGGCTCAGCGCAAGTATAGTAGAAGATTTCGCTGCCGAGCTACACCACCCTTCACAGATAGATCATATAATATGCAGACCCAGGAGCTCATGCTCAATCCAAGACACGGCATCGGCGGCCGCACAAAAACCATACTCTCGGTGGTCTTAAGCCAGACAAGGGGTAAAACAAACCGGATTGCAAAATCCCAGAACTCTAATATCAAGCACGGTCTTCGAGCGTACCGGCGAGCAAATAACAGAGGTAAGTCTAGCCCGATATGGCTGAAGAGTTTATCTATTCCAGAATACATTACTAGGTTCTCGATGTGTTTCTAACTTTCTGGTGCCATGGTGGACCATCGACCTAGACCTAAGAGCCAGTGTGATCAAGGGATGGACCAGCTTTGGTGTAGGTAAGGATGATGGCGAGTCCGAGCCGGAGGATGAGCCTTTAGGCGAGGAGGAAGAGGAGGAGCAGGAGGA
>LDUD01000132.1:571136-586542 GCA_012184295.1 Dactylella cylindrospora
GACAGAAGAGCCTGATAAAGACAAGGAAGTAGATAATGAGGAAGGCGAAGAGGAAGACGACACGGGCAGACAGATGATCGGTGGCCTCTCGTACATCGGTGTCGAACCTAATCTGTGCTATATGAACACCGGAATCCAGGTTTGTATCCAGCCTCCCCGCCTCTGCTAGCTCATCACCTAGAAATTAAAATATTTTCAATTTAATTAAGCAGCGCTGACCAATCCGACCGGCTTGTATCCGACTTCGAAAACAATCTAGTCACTAGCCGCGACGGGATTCGTTGAGTGGCTCAAATCCAGTCCAGCGATAGGAATCGACGAAGATGACACTTCAAACACGCTCAACGATGTATTCGATTGTATCAATCGATATTTCACCGAGAACTCAAAAGCATCCGACAGGGTTACCGTAACTCCAAATAGAAACGAGGTGCATGTTGATGATGTATTTGACGAGTCTGGCCAACAACAGAGCGCGGTAGAGCTGATAACACACCTGAATCGAAACGTTATCGCCGACCGCGGTGGGGACGAGGGTGACAATATATTTCTAACGACAACTATCTTACGGAGGACTTGTCTGGACTGCGGTCGAGCTATAAAGGTAGTGGAGCAAACACCTGCTCTTACCGTACGGAAACCTACGGTATGTTGCCCTCTTGAACCATGCATGAAAATTACCACATACAGTTTGAACTTTCGCATTAACGAATGAGGCTGCTGCAAGTTAACTTCTGAGTACGACACCATTGAAACATCTCTGCACGAGTACACGGAATATACTCCCGGGCCGGGAGACTATATGTGCTATAGGTGCGTCCTGATAGGACTGCGAAGGGTGATATCGCGAGCACTAAACGATCAAGACTCACTTTCCGAGGAGCAAGAGGAAGAATTGAAGGCCCGGATAGCAATCATCGATTCTGCTCTCACGAGTGATAATTACGACGATGACGACATGCGCGAAAGGCTCGGTATTAAAAGAAGCCAGATTAGCTACGATTCCGCCTGGACGGATCACAGAATGATTGAGAAATTACCACAAATCCTCATCTTGGAGTTCGCCAACGTGGCCCGGATGGACAATACGGGAATGCCTTTAAATAAACTGCTAACAAAAGTACGATACAGTCCAACTCTGGACCTTAATGACTTTATTGTTGGACCAAACGTAAACATGACGAGACCTCTTAGATCACTGCGGATTCCTGATGATCCCGCTAACCCCCAAGTTCCATTATACGAGCTCAGGGCGGTTTTGATACACGCCGGAAAGACTATGGTCGGCGGACACTGGTATTGCGTCCGTCGGGAGTGGAAAGGAAGCCCAGATGGTGAGCAGTGGTGGCTCTGCGACGACAGCGAAACTTATCGAGTCAGAAGAGAGTGGGTGTTCGGGGAGCAGGAGGATCCAAAGTGCAATGGCACAATGTACGCTCTTATTTACGAGCGACTACCTGAAGGCGAAGACATTCCGGGAATAAAGGAAGAGGTTATCGACGAGAAGGATATCGATGATTCTCAGTTTGAAAAGCTCTTCAGGGTTCTTAAAGGGGTTGAACCCAAAAAAACCAAGGAAACGAAACCCAAGGCGCCACCGAAAAAGGTGACAAAGAGAAGGAAATCTAAAAGACTTACAAGACGCAAGAAGTCGAAGAAGTAGTCGAAGAAATCGGAAACGCCCAAAAGGACAGCCTATGATTTTCTTGAGAGATATATGCTAGTGAAATCTGGCCAGATCGTAAGAAACCCATAAACCTCATCAGGGTAGGGATCCATAGCAATATCTAAGGCGCAAAATCGCCAATGTAAACCAAGTAGCTTTGTTTCTACCAATATTGTAAACAGGATCCAGAACAGAACGCCTTGTGCGTCAAGTCGTGTCCAAAGTGGAAATTGGTGTAATCATGAGTGCTCCTAAAATATGTGTTGAGGTGTTGCAAGCCAAAAAAGCCTGTTCTGGGAAAACGTTCTTTGTGACGAAAGCGAGCTCTAAAAATAGAAGCATACCAGCGAGCATTGGGTTGTTGATATCATCGGAGCAGCGGACAATGCAAGTAGAGGAGAGGAGAGAGATATGCTGCAGGCAACAGGAATGAAAGAAAGAAACAAAGAAAGAGCTAGAACCGAGCTGTACCTGAAGAAAATGGGGAACAAGAGCGTGACCATATGATCATATTACCAAGCGGATCCATCGGCTGAAGCATGAAGGTTAACTTTAATTGTCCTTCCAATGATGGGCCCCGGATTCCCTTTTTTTTCCCAGCCCCGAAATGCAAAAGCAGGCAATTCCATCATGTGTGTTTGACAACTTTTTTTTTTCCGCAGGGGAAATGGAGCCAGCCAGTCTAAGCAGCTTCCTCGTCCAATGGCCGTTGGTGGAAGCCAAAGTGGAAGTGGATGAGGCAGCTAACCAGGCTCTGCTCTCTGCTCCAGATCAATTAGAATCAGCACTGCATATAACCGGCCCACAGCGGCGGGGACCCCTCTCGCTCGTTTCACGTTTATAATTATACCGCCGTGTCCCACAAAAGCTAAACGAACGACAAACCCAGCCTAGCTCTTCGCTCTCTCTCTCGCTCTCTTCTTCTATCTTCTCCACCAAAAGCATTCTTCTTTTCTCTTACTCACGCACTACTAACTCACCACCTGCTTAGTTTTGCATCACCACCGATTAGAAGACTCCCGCGTGTACACTTTTGGGATCAAATCCTACTTTCTCTTTTTTTTTTTTCTTTTGTTTCGTACTCATCCTGCAAGGCGGTCGTTATGCTGGCAGCGGCTTGAAACCAAAAGGCAAACCTTTCCTTATTTTCCGGTGACGTTAAAGCGAACGAAAGAAAAAAAAAAAAAAAAAAAGTTTTGGGGGGTGTCGTATGCCTGGCGTTTACATGAGCTTAATAATCCCTCCCACCGCCAACTTGACCTTCCAGCTGAGCTGCATACCAGAGGGACAGAGGGACTAGAAAAAAAAGAGATCGTGGGGCCTGAAACATAAGCCTGTCCAAACCACCACGACGGCACTTGCTCTTTCTCAATATCAAACACGATCCTACTGCATTACTCCCACGCTGTCGGGTTATATTTTTCCTCCTCCAAACCATTTTTCTTGCTTCCCTTTAAATTTTACCATCCTTTAGTGTCTTGTATCGTATCGTATTGTTGTTTTGAGAAAGTCGAGCCACCTGTCTGTCATTCTACTTCCTGCTTCCCGGTCGATTGTGCATACCAAGCTCAAGAGAATTCCTGGATCTCCCTTACTATCCATCCTATCCGCCCGACAACCCCCCTTGTAATATATCACCCAACAAGATAAAAAAAACTTACACCCACCCTCCAAGCAGGGAAAAAACAAAAAAAACTAACCCCGCCTGGACGTTCTTTTTAACTGGTGTTAAAACTGGCGAGCAAACGTCTCTCTTTCGGCCTCTCTAGGCTGCTAGGCGGCACGACCACCACGGACGCAGGTGCCACCCCTTCACCAGCCAAAGCCGATAGCACTCTAGCTCCCAAGCAGCTATCCTCCGGAACCTCCACCCCTAAATCCTCAACTCCTCCTCCGGATAGAAAGTCGCGAAGGATATCCTCTGCTACCGTCTCCTCGTTCATGGCATCTGCCAAAAGCACCTTGTCGCACGCGGCGGGGTTTGACGAAAAACCCAAGAAATCGTTCAATGTGATACACCCCCCACCAAGCCCAACAAAGACACCTGGAGGTTCCATCGCACCGTACGGGACGGAACACAACAATGCAGCTGGAGACTCATTCCCGACTGCCAATAACACATTCCGTGTAGGCGTCTCGGAGGATAAGAACCGACGGTGCAGGCGGACGATGGAAGATACCCATGCGTTTTTATACAACTTTTTACCGCCTGCCCCACCAGCTTGCATGCTCAACAACAGCTTGTGTCAGGATGGCGACAGAAATATTATATATTCGACATTGGACGAAAACAGTAAGGGTGAATCCGATAATGGGTATTTTGCGGTCTTTGACGGGCATGCGGGTACTTTTGCCGCGGACTGGTGTGGGAAGAAACTTCACCATCTCCTGGAGGATAGCATTCGCAGGAACAAGGACAACAGAACTATGCCAGAGCTGCTAGACCAAACTTTCATGAATGTCGATAAGGAACTAAAGGATCTCCCGGTTAAGAATAGCGGATGCACTGCCGTCTGCGCAGTTCTAAAGTGGGAGAACCGACCCGCCGATAATGCAGTTCCGGACTCGCCAGAATCTCCTGGCTCGAAGAAGAAGGACCCGAAGGAAAAGCCGACAAAGAGGGTTCGAGTTTTGTACACGGCGAACGTGGGGGATGCAAGGATAGTTTTATGTCGCTCCGGAAAGGCTCTACGGCTTAGCTACGATCATAAGGGCAGTGACGAGAACGAGGGTAAACGAGTCGCCAACGCTGGCGGCCTCATTCTCAATAATCGCGTGAATGGTATGCTTTCAGTATTTTGTCTAATTGTTTTTGCGATGCATATCTTAGCTCTTGGTACATCCGCTAACACCCGCTGCAGGAGTTCTTGCTGTCACACGAGCACTCGGCGACTCTTATATCAAGGAACTCGTCACGGGCCACCCCTATACTACAGAGACGGTTATCCAGCCCGATGTTGATGAGTTTATCATCTTGGCTTGCGACGGGGTAAGCACCTCACCTTGTGGATCATCGTCTTTTCAATGTTGCTAACTTTTCTCAATAGTTGTGGGATGTCTGCTCCGATCAGGAGGCTGTGGATCTCATCCGCAACATCCACGACCCCCAAGAAGCATCCAAGGCCCTTGTCGACCACGCGCTTGCTAGATTTTCCACCGACAATCTCAGCTGCATGATTGTCCGACTCGACAAGCCGAAAGAGCTAACCACCGCTATAGGTGTAGGGCTTGGACTCGACTTCCCCCCAGGCGGTGATGCTGCTGGAACCGCTGTCGACGAAGATGTTGTCATGGATGATGCCGAGAAGAAAACCAATGCTTCAAAGGTGGAAGAGGCGAAATGATCGGAAATTAGCCTTTAACGACACTCTTTCATGTATAGCTCCATCGATTCTAGCATTCACTTTTTTGTTTTTCAAACAAAGCCTTGTCTCTATAGCTCCTGATGAAGTCAACAAAACTTTCCTTCATATTTCCACTCGCTTCTGCTCCTCTTCTTCGTTTGATTACTGCAAAGACCAAAAAGAAAACATTGTAACGGCGCTCAAGGTGGCATTTTGTATTTCTTGTTTGGTTTATTGCTGCTTGGATATTTACTCTTCTTCTCGGATGATGTCTTTTTTCTTCCTTTCACTTTTGTTTCTTATTGGTCTGTTTGCGTCCTCAATCTTTTCGATGAATTGTCACGATAGTGAAGCTTTTTTGTTTTTGTTCTTTTTTTCAGGAAACCCTGCGAGGTTTCTTAGATGTTCACATGTGTGATATATACTATGGATGGCAAGCCTGTTTTGTCTCTGTACAAAAGTTGATAAATCTCACATACTCTATTTTATAGACTGAGCAGATTGTGTGTGTAGCCGAATGAAGTATACGCCAGCACCCATTAACACTAAACTGAGCTAGAGCTGCAGTGAGAGCCTCAGCGTTACCCGAACTAGATCCACAAAGCCGCAATCTCGATGAGAGCCTCGACTTGAACTCGAAGTAGAGCTGCAACGAGAGCCTCCATAGCCCCACCCATCTTATATAGTGGCACAATCACAGATCAACGATACTCGCAGCATTAACAGCAATTCACCCTCTCCGCTTTCTTGCAGCACTCGGCGTCCTTGTAAACAGATCATCAAATCTGATTTTCTCGAATAAATTTACAAGAGGCTGTGGGTTCCCACTTTTACTTTAACGCCTTGAAAAAATATAATATATACATTCAGCACACCCGCCAATATCGTACAATCCAGATCCACACCACCCATTCCTCCCATCTGTATCTGCAAACCCCCCCAATTGAACCCTCCCTTTTTTTCAACCCCTTCGATTATTTAAACCACCCAGAATACCCTCCAACCCGACTTATATCCTCCAACTTTCCCGTTCCCATCTTCACCACCGAAAACTTCAACATTCTCGGATCCACGCCCAGCGTATCCCTTACCACCTTTTGCGTCTGCGGGTCGCAATCGAACCTCATGAGGAAGTAGTGACCAATCTTGTGCGTGGCTTGATGCTTTCGGACCTTTTTGGGGAGGTAGGTGACTTCCCAGTTGTTGATGCCGCGGATGACGCCGCCGTTGGAGATGACTTGCATGCCGACGGTTTTTACGACTCTGTTTTGAGGCGGGTGAGGAGGTTAGGAGTGAGCTTATGGGGTTAGATTGGGGGGGAGAGGGGCGGAATGGGGTACTCTTTGATTTCGGCGAGGCTGCCGGGGCGGACCTGAGGAGCTTTAGGTTAGCTACGGTTTCTGTCAATAGGGTTTATAGATGGAGGACTTACAGCGGCCAGAAGTTCGTACAGCATGATTGCAGCTTTATTTGTCTTTATTCTTGCAATCGACGCTGCATCTACCCGTCAAAGATGCTGCTGGTGGTAAGTTTGAGAGGACGTCGTTAAGAAAAAGCAACGTGACGACAAAAACCCAAAAGCCCCAGGCTGCATGATAAGATAAACCCACACAACGCAAAAACGGTTTGTTGAAAAAAGAAGAAGGGAAAACGTTGGAAAGTCTCCGAGGTAATCTTTATCGCCAACGTTTCCTACATTCCGATCCCTCAAATTTTTTCGGACGATACCGTTTAGGACGAAGTTCGCACGCAAGCTCCATATATACCTTTTATACCCTGGGAGAAAAAATATAATCAATCAAGGTCCATCGTGTAGTCAACATCTCCCGGCTCAATTGAAGTTTCCTCAATCGCAATCTCGACACCCCGCTGCTTAAGCTCCTGTCCGTCCATTATCAATCCGCTTCAACATCTCACGAATATCAAAGAACCAACGATCCAATCATGGCATCCACATTACGCATCGCATCGCGAACCCTTCCAAGAGTCTCCAGCTCCATCTGCAGAGCTGCAATTCCATCACGAAGTCTCAATGTCCATCAAAGCTGTAGACAATTCTCACGAACCGCTGCAAAATTTGAAAGTTCGTTCTTCCCCCTCCCTCCATATCACGCCACCTAGAAGCTCCCACATAGCTCTATATATCACCACCCAATCCCTTACAACCCCTACAAAACACTAACCCCCCCACCACCCCATAATCAGTAATCAAACGCTACACCGAAGACCACGAATGGATCTCCGTCGACACGGACACCCGCATCGGCACCATCGGAATCACAGAATACGCCCAAAACGCCCTGGGAGACGTAGTCTACGTCGAACTCCCCAGCGTCGGTGACGAAGTGACCGAAGGCGACTCGATCGGATCCGTCGAGAGCGTGAAATCGGCGTCGGATATCATGTGCCCCGTCAGCGGGGTTATTCACGAGACGAATCTGGCGCTGGACGAGACGCCAAAGTTGGTGAATCAGTCGGCGGAAGGCGGGGATGGGTGGATTGCGAAGATTGAGGTGACGGAGGTGGGGATGGAGCAGTTGGAGGGGTTGATGGATGAGGAGGCTTATAAGGTGCATACTTCTCATTAAGTGGGTGGGGGGATGGTTTTGGAGGATTGGGGTGGGATTTACGTATATAATTGTGGGTGAGGATGGAAGGGGGTTGATTGGTTTGTATTATAGGTCTTAACAGCTTAATATTTTACGGAGATGGTATAAAATTTAATGGATTCAACACCAATGCACTGACTGTTTTTTTGCAGATACCATTCTGTTGATTCCTGTTTTATCTTGGCTAGTACCTGTATAGAGTACACTCTAGCTGGAGCATGGATAAAATAAAATTATTTGATTCGTTCTACTTGTGGACCGTCACCAGTACTAGCTTCGTACTGTTGGCCGTAGCAGCACCATAAGCATAACCACCAAGATGGCCTAAAGACTAGTTGATGTCGTCAAGCCATCCTAGACTCTGGAGTCGTACCAATTGATCGCCCACTTCATGATCTGCTTACGAGTGCCATCCATCATTTCCTTATACCCCGAGTTAGTCTTCTGGCCAAACATGAACATATGGGCGTTAACCTCATCCGTCGCCATATCGTTGAGCTGAGCATGCCACCAGCCTCTCATATCTTTAGATCCCAGATCAATATCCGCCGCTGCCCTTTGGTCCGGAGACGCCGCCCCACTTCTGCTGGGTGATGACGGAGCCGACGACGATGCAGCGTTCGCAGGTTTCGGCGGAAGGGAACAAAACGTTCGAAGACCCTGACCTCCAACTTCCATCGGTTTTCCACTCGCTGACTGCGAAGGCTTGGCCGCCTCGCCCAAGACAGTATAAAAGTTGGCGATGCCGACACCGGGTACGGAGCACGCCCTCGTCACCCTAGTTTTCAGATCCTCATTTTTGAAGAGCACTCCAACAAACTGCAAATGCGAGGTAACCCAGCTGTAGCCCTGCGTAATGTTGTCCCTGTTATAGTATGCAGCTGTGGCGCCAGCTGAGACCGTAGCTGCGACTCCTGCAGCCATTGCCAACTTGCCGGCCCATCCCCAGCCGCCACTTTGCGGAGCTGCCTGTGCCGCAGGGAGAGCAGCAGCTGGTGCGCCCGATGACGATGTGGCTAATGTGGCTGGTGTAGACTCTTGGAACCAACCGAAGGTTTTGGCAACGGTTGAGAAGGCGGTGGAAGCTGCACGGATGTTGCTTTCAGCACTGTGGGCAAACATGCTCGGGGAGAGTCCCTAGTCGTATGCAAAAGATATTTGTTATTGTGCTGTTCGACTTCATATCGTTTCTTGGCTGGAGAGGTCCAACAATAACCACACCATTGGGTGGGAGGCTATACCAGGTATGGTGTATCAAAGGCACAGATGCCAATGATGGGCGGAAATATTATAGGTTCATCTAGGAGATCATCCTCCACCTTGGGAGAGAAAGCATCCTTATTCTTCCGCGGGTCGAGACTATACTTCTTGGGAGAGCTCGGAGATGAAGTCGATGATATCCTCTTCACAAGTTTGTCATCATGGATGGATAGCAAAGTATCGGCAGCTACTATCCCTCCCATAGAATGTGCCAGTAGCACGACTCGAGTGGAAGGGTCAACAGTGGAATGGTTTCCATTCAGATATTCAGCATCGACAACAACCTCATGTAACCTAGAGCCAGCACAAAGGATTGCCGCTTCCGTAACGCCAAATGGTCAGTGATTGATGTTTCTAATTGACGCTATTCCGGGTAAAAACGATCCTTTCTCTTAAGCTTAAGCCATTTCCCTAAGCCTGCAGCTTGTCATCACACACACGCAATCCAATTGAGCTGATGGCGATGCAAGAGAGAAGGCACAGCTCAGGGGGGCAAAAGCAGTGTTGCCATTTTTAAAAAAGAAGCTTCGAACGAGGCAAAGTCGAAGCCAACATGGTCCGTATGTTCCTTATTGCATATGGCAACGTGCAACCACCCTTGGAAAGGCTGATTTGCCGGCATCACCACAGAGCATGATGATAGCATAGGCAGAAAGTCGCAGCGGTCGGGAGGGCTAGGAATAAAAAACAACGAGGAGGAAGAATGATGCAGGATCCAATTCGTCAAAAGAAAAAGGTTGAACAGAAAACACCATACCATTCACGAAAATTCTCCACGGCGGTAGGCAGATCTCCTCTGGTTTCGTATCTCGGGTACACAACAGATTTCACGGCGACATTTGGGAGGTAACCTTGCAGTACCTGTTGTAGATGCTGTTATAGCCGGTCGGAGACAATATAATTGTCCCTTTCATGTTAACGATGTCACATTTTTTCCCACTTTTTGGTTTTTATGGCATGGTCAAGGTACCAAAATTGATTTTGGCTGACAGAATCGAGCTAGGGTTCAGAGGAGGAGAGTTCTCGGCAGAAATACCTCGGGGAAGCTACTGAATGTGTCATCACCGCCCTAATCCGATGGAAATAAGAATTTTTAATCTTTTGGTTAACATTGTTTATCCTCTCCTCTGCCGCTGATAATCAAAATGCACTAATCTATTTTCAAAAAACGAAAGGAAGAGGGTGAGAGAGGAATCATGAGAGAGTGGAGGGTGTTTCGTAAAGGAAAGGGGATATAATAATTTAGTATCGATATGCATGGACAAGATGGAGAGGCCGATTTACCAAAAAAAGGAAGGAAAATGTGCAGTGGATACCTTTATCCCTCCGAGGAGGAACTGAAGCGGCTGATGTCAACTAACCTTGAAGCCATGGATGAAAACCAGCAACAATGTCCGTTTCCGTGCCATCAAAGCGGGCTGGGTTATTCGCGAGGTAAGGGAAAATTAGGCAAGTCGTTTGGTTGGAGAATTCTTTCTCTCTCGGGGGAAAGAATAGAAACCGTTCAGGATCGAATCGCGAAATGTAGGAGGATATGTGTGTGCGTTAAAAAAGAAAAGTTTAAAATCGAAGAGGAAAAAAAAAGAATTTGATGACAACCTCGCGTGTGTGTGGTGGAGGACGTCCAACAAGTCGACAAGACGAAACCACCCGAGCTCGCAAGCAGGCAGCAAAGCAACAAACAGAACAAAAAAGGCCCAGCCAGTCAGTCAGTCGAATCGGTCCGGTGGCACCATGAATGTGGGAGGATAGACAACTTTTTTCTTTTCTTGGTGTTAGCTATATGCCGAGAGGTGGCCAGGCCAACCAGTGGTGTCTAATGCACTAGACTTCGAATGAGAGTTCTTCAGGTTGAGTGGATAATGGAATGCTAATCGGGTACATGACATGCAACAGGCAAGGGAAATCCTTTGCGGGGCGAAACCGCATATAGGTGGAGGAGGAGGCAGGAGACGGAGGGGAAGCAATTTGTCTTGACTGTGTCGATAATCATGCGTCGAGTTGGATCCAAGTAAAGGTCAACCAGGCTGAACTGTGATTCAAAATTGCCCGCGATCCTTCGAGCTTCCAACTAAAAAACGCCAGAGATTGGCTTAAAAAAAAAAAAAAAAAACACCGCGTCAAACGATTCTAGCTCGCTCGGGCTTTGCGAGAACAGAAAAAAGCAAAAGTAGGAAAAAGTTACTACCGATTATACGGGCTCCACGTCTAGGCAATATGCAAGTAAGTCCAGGAAGGACAAAAAGCTAAAATCTGCAGTGACATCCAAAAGGTACCTTGTTCGAGTCTATCTATCTACGACCAGATGATTTGTCTGGACTCTTTGTGTTATAGACTGTACCTTGTCGATATAGCGTTAAAAACACCCCTTCGCTCGTTTTCTTTTTCCCTCTCTCGCTTTCCTCGGTGTCCAGCTTTTTTGCCGATCTTGCAGCAAGTGGGCCAAGAGGTCATAGATCCTTACCCACCGGTGATCAGATGTTGATGTTGGGGGGAGGTATGCGTATGAGAATTTGTCTGCGCGTCGTACTTCCGCGTCGGCCGTCGGCCATTCATTCGGAAGCTGCGATGAGCAGAATTTTCGATTCTACATTCTTTTTTAGCTTCTGCAAGTTGGCCCCCAAGCCGGGTCTAGGATCATGATTCACAATCGCGAACAATGCGGGATCGATAGAACGGATTTTCGAGATGCAAAGGATGCATGGATAAATTGCTTGGCTTGAGTTCTGGAGGTACATGGCTAACAAACAAACCAAAAAAAAGCCTCCAGACATGGTTGGTAAAAGTCATGTAATCAAAGTCATTATAGTTTTCTAGATGCTGCAGCTAGAGTACACGGGCAATGTGGTGCAGGTGACAGCTTCTTACGGGCAGGTCAATATCAGTTTGACACCAACAGCTCCAGAATATCGTGGATATCAATCTTATCTGTCTTTGGTTAACCCCAGGAGCAGTACTTTCAAGAGGCAAACCCCGAATCTCGGATCCGCTTTCTCAGCTTGATAAGTCTCAATATTTAGTAATAATAGAAATTGTCTTTTATCAGGATCTAACAGGAACCGAATGATGGGATTGCCGTAGGTGGAAGAGAACGGCATGGGGTGTCCGTACGTAACGGATACTTTCGTCCGAATGGTCTTCCCATATCAAATATCAAATATTGAACAAAATTGATTTAAACAAAAAGTCGTATGAGATGTGGTTGATGACAGTGCAGTTTGATGACGTTGGAGCGGTCGTTCCCTGTGCGGTGCAGTGTAGCACCGGATTTGCCAGGGGAGGTACTGTACCTTGTGCGAAAAACAAAAGTTTCAGCCTCATGGCAAGCTTGATCCAGTCCTGTCGCCCCAAACCGATGCGTTACTTTCCTGCAAATCTCAAGGAGCTAAGTACTTATCCATCCAAACCTTCTTGTTCATTCCCATAGGATTCGGAGAGTTCACCATCCTTGCCAGCTTCCATCGAAAGGAAAAAAAAATAGAGATCGTCATCATTCGGAAGGAAATAGCGGAAAAGGTTCTGTTCGGATACGTACGAGGATGAACCGCAACGGTCGCAATAGTCCGAACGCAGCTCCAACTGTTGAGGTTTGTTCGACATCATTTGCATAACCATACATGGTCAAATGGTCTAAATCACGAGCTATTTCATGAGAATCAAGGCTTCGAATGCAGGGATCGTAATCCCCAAGATTATACCTACAAAGTTATAGGGTCAAAGTTGAGGCAAAGAGAAAACAAAAAAAGGGCTCCAAGATAATGCAGGATTGTGCAGGAGAGAAGCCATGTAACTTTTACTTTTTGTTGAGGACGGCATGAGTAATTGCCCATGATCTCTTTTTTTCCCTCTGCTGTTCCCCGTCCGTCGTAATACGAAACCTGCTTCATCAGAGGGACCTCTTAGCGTGGTTAGAGATCATATAGCCAGATACGGCATGTCAGCGGCTAGAAAACTACCAAAAGTGTGATCGGCTATTGTGGAGATTGGGGGAAAACTAAAAGTCTTTTTCTCTTTGCAAATTTCCATGCATGTCGTTGTCGTCTTTGTTTTCAATAATAATCCCGTTTGCCTTGCATGGAGCACCGGCAAAGGGATCCTACCAGCATCCTAGCACCGAAAAACCACCCATCCCACCATCCGTGGCCATGGGATGCTCCGCGTTACAACACTCTTTTTTTTTTCTCGCAGCAGCAGGCTTGAAGTGGGGACCTTGCCGGGAAGGCTGGTGTGCGTGATGAAGGTGACCAGCATAACGGTCCAGCATCCTTTTCAGCCTGGACTCGGTCTAAAAAAGCCTTCAAAGGGTGGGTTCGAGTTGGCTTGCTTTTCTTTGCTTTTCGCCCTTGCCTGCCTGGTCCTGCAGCTAGGTTCATTGCACCACTTAATCAGATACATTTTGCGAACTATCATCATTGGCGTTTCTTTTACACCCCTCCACACTCCTCCACCTCTTTCCGAGCATGGGATAGCCCACCCCTCCGCTGTTCGGATCAACCAAATCTAAGCACGACTACTTTACGCGTTCAGGGAAAAGGGCAAAAAGGCAGGCGGGTCTGATTGAAATAATGCCAGGAAATAAAAACTCGCCCTCCACATGACAATTAATAATAACGTTTTGAAGCTTATTAGTGGCAAAGTATCATGATATATCAAGCCATGCAACCATTTTTGTCCCTCCTTACGATAGATAGTGGACGAATCTTTGACACATCAAACAACCCATGAAGAGGAAGGTTTCGGAAGCTGAAGGAAATACCGGCAGTGGATTGATCGGCTTGTTTTCCTTCACTCTGCATGCCTGCATTTCTTCCGTTTGCAATAGAAAATTGCGACATTTGGACTATGGGCCGATACGCAGACCGTGCGTTTGAAGAAGGAGCTGTGAGGGAACGAGAAAGTGGGAACCCATCTGACCGTCCCTTAGCCCTTCCCACCCCTTCTCTGCTTTTCCCCTACTTTTTGTTGGTACCCTGATAATGTATTATTGTTCGCCGACCGATGGTTCTGCCGCAGATTTCACGAGATCGCTTAGGTTCACCCTTTTTGTACCACTAGGGAGTGACCGTCTTGATACCCTCAAGGATACAATCGACTAGGACAGATGGAGTCTTTTTTCCACCGTCCGGTCCAGGGCTATGAACGCAAAGAAATTGATGTACATGTATACTCCAGGTAATAACGAAATCTACATCCGAGACAAACATAAGTTTTTTTTTCTCTCTCTTGCTCTTTGGTGAGCGCACCTGCAGGGGCGCTGCAATCAGCATCTTATGACGACCTGGGATCCAATTCGTACTCGCTTGTGTACCCATTTTAACATCGGTAAGCCGAAGATAGCAACGCAACCTGGCGCGGCGAAGCAGGTTTCAGTCAGAGTAGGTACATGACGGTGCTGCAGTTATCACTCGTACCGACGCAAAACTTGCCAGTTATATGCTTTTCACTCGAAGGGAAATCACGCGTGCATCCTCCCTAAAAAAATATGTCTGTCGCACACCGAGGCAATGCTCTAAAATATTTGATAACCACTTCAGCCTATTGGTCTGGCTTATCAAACAGGTGTCGACTGGCGTTACCGCCTCCTTGTAATGCTCCTTGTTTGTTTGTTGGCGGTGGAGGGTGGTGGTCTGAATAGCGATTTCGGGTTGAGATATGATGCAAGGATTCGATATCAAAAATATCGAGAAAACACCCTCCCATGGCCGACCTCTCCCATTTTCCTGATTCGTCGATGGTGGGAGTGCCATCGACTCTGATTGGTATTTGTAATTTCTCCCTTCATGGAACCTTGCCTTCGGGCTGACCTGCAAGGCAACACATACCCGATCGTTGGGCCATATCTGTTCAAAGTGGTTGCACCTCGTGGATAGATATAAAAGTACTTAGTTTTGAGGGAAGGGATCCAATTTTTGATATCATACGTTGGACACAACCATGCAGGTTACGGGTAACGCGCTGCCTTGAATGTACAGGATGCGATTCTAGCTGAAGATGACGATCAACGGAATTTCTTGGAATGTGAGAAAAAGGCCGGAAGGCCGAAAAGCACAGAGTTGCCCCTAACGGGAAGCATAGCTGTGGGTTTTGATTCTAATTCTGGCTGTTGAAATGCATTGGCCAATGTGATAACTCATCGATATGTTCATCTGACTTTTTCTTTTTAATGATATCCCGCTTCTTTTCAACAAATATATTTTTTTAATGCCTTTAGGAAGAAGCTCCGTGAATGGTTGCCGTCCATTATTTGGGTGTTATAGCACCTGGCGCTTGGGGTACGATGGGTTGCAGCAGCGCAACATTATCATTTAATATTGTACATCGAACTCGCGAGGCATTGATTTATGCAAACAACAACTCGCTGCGGTAGATACAGGACGACTTGTGGTTTGAGGAAGCTCCACAACCTTGAGGTTGTCCCCGGTCAGCCCTGACCAATCAGGAGGGTGGGATGCCCGAGTATAAGCCTTTCCCGTTCCTTTTCAGGTCGATCGTCTCTGGGGAGATATCGCTTTTTTTTTTTTTTTTTT
>LDUD01000132.1:595706-606326 GCA_012184295.1 Dactylella cylindrospora
GCTGGCCTTTGACAAAAGGGTACATTGGCTCCAAGAAGGAAGTGAGAAGCCCCAAAAAAAAAACCCAGAAGAAGAAAAGAAAAAAAGCAACGAAGATAGGGGCGCGAACGATCCACCGAAAAGGTGGGGTTTTTCTCTTTAGATACTTTTTCACTTCATGCTTTAAGACACACACATACTTAGTAGACGGAGTGAGGAGGAGGAGGGATGGGATAGGACAGTAAGCGGCGGTAGTAGCGACCTTCCTTTAACAAATGGGGTCTAATCAGGAGGCCGATATTTCTGCATGCACGCCCTCACCTTGAAGGACGGGCTGTCAACCACCACCACCACCACCACAATCAACTTGTTCTAATTCTTTTTTTGCTTTTCGCGGAGATACAAATGAACTTGCTCCACGCGAATCAAAAGTTAAAGCTAAGGAGGAGCCTTTAGATCTAAAAGAAAATGCCCGCCGGCAACCTGATGTGATTTAGTGCTCCAAAAACGCGACCTTGTTCATGACGATAGTGATATAATCCCTACAAAAAAAAGGCGGAAAGGCGAACGTAATTTCTCCATGTGGAGGGTTTTTTCCTTCCATCGAGGACAAAGCTACGCTTTACCTTGTCTGGTCGAGCTTAGAAACTAACAAAATTTCAATCCCAAATTTTTACCAAAAAAAGCGGCTCCATAAAAGGGATCGGGATCTTTAGCTCCTCCCCGAAAGACTTTTCATTGGGAAGAAAGAACCGTAGTCCCGGTCCACGGTTCAAGAAAAAAAAAAGGAAGACTGACCCAAGCCACGCAGGACGCACGGCAAACAGAAAAGAAGGGTCCCTAACCTTTTCCAAATTTCACGGGTATCCCGGCATGAAAAATGACATTGGGGTCGCGTGGTGAACCGTCTATTGGACTCCTTCTTCCCCGAGAGAGAGACATATAGAGGAAGGGATTCTCCACGGGGCAGCCTTGCTTCCCTTGGTTTTCAAATTTGAGCAAATCCCGCGAGAGTTTAAGAAATATTTTTTATAAGATTGTTCCAGCCGTGAAGCAGAAAACTTCATCTCTATAGCACAGCTAATTTTTCTTTTTTTCCTATGGAGCGAGAGTGCCCTTGCTCGTTTCAAGATTTTTTTGACCAATTTCCATGAGCGAAAAACCCGACGGTTTGGATCTGCCGTTTTTTATGTTGTTGTTCCCATTTATTCTTATTCTTTCTTTCCTTTGCTTCGCCCCCACCTCGAAATATATTAAAGATCACGTTTTTTTTCAAACAAGAGAGAGGCTTCAATTAACGTAATAAGGAGGCAAAGATCTGTTCGCCAGGGGTGGTGGTGGTGAGTTTTGCTGTGCAGACATGGCTCGGTTCAGATTTTGGATAGAGTGCAAGATGAGGCTGGTGGGATTGGTTGTTAAGAAACCCGGTCGTTTTGTCCTCCTGCATGCAAATAAACCGTTCGCGGCCAGCCGGCAGATGGCTTGTTGTTCTGCGCCTTTAACTTTTCGGAGACCCTGTCTGTCTCTTGTCATGCTCTCTTTTATCACCAATAACCGATAGCCGAATGTTCAAATTTCAGAGGACGAACGAGGAATCTTCAAAGTAAAAAGTATCAGAATGAGACGACCAAAGCACTTTTAATCTCACCATCTCAGCTGAGGGATACTCCAAGCCTCTTGTGGAGATCCGTACCATAAGCCCCCTTACAAAATAGAAACATTATAATTTCAAAACCTAGCCACCAAAAGAAATAGTATAGTTCGCTGGTGGAAGGTTTGAAAGGGTCCGGCAAGGTAACGTAAGCACAAATCTTCGGTCATCCTCCCTCCCCTTCCAAGAGCTTGGTAGCCGAGAAAGTAGATGTATGGGAATTTTGAACCGAGGGCAAGTCTCAAGGTCCAAACTGTCAGATGCTCGCCTTGTGTATTCGCATTCAGTGACTCGCTGGAGAAAAACCACATTAAACACATTTACCATCCCGTAATCCGTGTGCCATTTTTCGCTTTTTTAAACATTCCTTTTCTTCCTTCTCTTCACCGTATATCGAAACCGTAGCCGCGTCTTTTATTCAATTGGTATCATCCGCGTTTGGGGAAAGAGAATAGTGCATAAATTATATTTTCGTTAGAATATACCTTTTTCCTGCAAGAGGAGAACCGAAAGGACGTGATTTCGGGACGATCCATTGCCTTTTTATCCTTTCTCGAGAGAGAAATAGCATAAACGCCAGTCCCGGACATCGAACCCGAACGGGAACGTGTGTGTGTCCGAAGGAATAAAATATGGCACCCGCGACATTTGTCGAAACAATAGCACTGCAGGAACTGATATCAACGCCAGATATCAATAACAATGACGCGGATGGTGGCCGCAGGAAGCGAAAGATATTTAAATCAACTGTACGTTTCATTTCCTCTTTTTCCTCAAATAGATGAATCCCTGCCCGTCGCTCCCGCTCTCCGGGTATCTTGGTGGTGGCAGAAGTGGGCATCCCCATACTGTTGTTTCGGTGTCACCGACAGCTACAGGAAAAACTACTCGTTGGAGTTGCAGCGGTGGCCTGGGGGCTTGCTTGTTCGAGTTTAAGCTGCGGGAACCCGGCGTCGCTAAGCATTGAATTTAAAATTGAGTGAACGAATTTGCTAAGACGTTTTATTTCTTTTTCAAGGGACCAATCTTCGTGCCGATAGATGGTGTTTATGGTGGTCATCTGCTAGGACAGTCGGTGTACGCAGCGTACAAGACTGTCGATAAGAGGTTTTACTGCCATGTACGTTTCGTGCCCCTCCTCTCTCCCGCCGGGTGGCCATCCCCCGCAGAACCCTTTTCAGGTTGCAACGACGGCTTATCGTCGCACAACGCATTTCTGCACCACCAAAATCCAACATTCTGCGTTCTCTTCAGGCAGAAAACACTCTGTAGGCACACCTATGAGAGACGCCGGTACTGACGCGTAGATACCATTTTCGTCGCTCGATAGAGTGTATCAGGTCACTTTTTAATAGGCGGGAAACCAAAGCTTCCCCTCTACTACACCGTAGAGACCCTCAGACAGGGCAAGTCGTACTGCACGAGATTCGTTCAGGTCAGGCAACCTACGGCTGAACAACAGCAGCGTCCTCTCGATGCGGATGTCGTGTTTGTCGCCACCGTGTCTTTCAAGACGGTGGAGCCTCGAGGCCTTGAGAGTCAGGTACCTCCACCCAAGGAATTACCAAATTGGGTATCGAATCCGAGGCGGCATGAGATAACTCCTGCAGTTGACATTCCTAGGTATGCACGCCAGCGACTCCCACGAAGAAGAGGCTGACGATTGGTAAAAACGGCTATGCTGACCCGAAATGCAGTTGGCTAAACTTTGTGGCGGTCAAGGGCATACGTCCGACGGACATAGGTGTTGATCTGAGAAAAGTAGATGTGGAGGAAGAGAATCGATCGAAACCTACTCATGAACACCGAAAGGTTGGTGACACAACATACACCTGCAGGACGAAATTCCCCGATATACATGCCTTCCGTCGGGTCGTTATGGTGAAATCGCAGCTAATACGATATCACAAATCTCTCATCGTGCATAATGATGTAGGTTCAAATATACAAACCTCTTGGTGTGTTCCCTCCAGATGAGCAATCCTGCTTAAGCATATGTGCGCACATCGTAAGTACCCGATGACCTCCGATCCCTAGTTCTCACCTTCAGACACCTATAACAAACTGTCCGCAACCCCGCCTAACCTCACCCCGCTCTACAAACAGTACGCATCCGACCGAAATGGCATGTTCGCCGTCACAGGTCCGCACAACGCAAGTGACAACATCACGCTCACTAGCTCCCTCTCCCACACCCTCATCTTCCACGCCAATCCCGACAAGCTCCTCTTCACGGCTTCAATGCTCTCCGCTGAAAACAGTAACGACCCATCCTCCTGGGCCATCCTGGAACAGTTCGGTGACAGCGCTAGCGAAGGTCGCGGACTGGTCAGATCGAGAATATGGAGTGCCGATGGGACATTGCTAGCGAGCGTTGTTCAGGATGCAATGATCCGCGTAAGGGTGGATGAAGAGGAGGAGACGAAGAAGGAAGGGTGGACCGGGAAGACTGATAAGAGGAAAATTACATTCTCGGAAAGGCTGAGGAGTATGCTGTAGAATTTTGTGTACAAAATAAGTATATACAATCGGAAACGATGGGTTTCTTTTGGAGGGTACCTAGTTAGAGTTGCATATTCGAGTTTGCAGGACAACGGGTCCGAGAGGGAAAGAGGTAATTCGTTCTGTCGGTGTAGCCGCAGACGTATCTTAGTGTATCATAGAGTCATACTTATGAATGATGAAAGCGTATCATTGATCGTCTTTGTGCGGTTGGCATCTTAAGTTCCACACTTTTGGACACGGTTACACTACCTCGTGGTTCAAACGTAGAGCGTGTTAATGAAGGCCCCACGTGCAGACGGTAGGTGTCGATGTTCATGATGAATAATTGAGGCAATTGGCGCTAGTTCCCTTCCGATCTCTGATATATAAAAAAAACGAGAGAAGAACACGTTAGTTTAAGTTCGAACATCAAAACGATTTCGTCAACATCGGTGGTCTACTGTGAGACGTTCAACGTCAGCCCGTCAATCATGCAACACAAAATGGTGTTGTACTTTTGGCAGCAAGATTCCGTAGGTTTGTTATATGCCTAAGGGACGATTCCTCCTGATCCGGCGGGAGTTCAGCAGTATTCCAATCTAGGATTCTCTAGATTTGGCCGTACACCTAGCTATAGTATCATGGCAGCCTCGGTTTAACTGATTCCTCTCTAAACCCTGGCGTCTATAGTTGAGGATCCGCGACGGTGTCGACGAATATCCGCTAAGTCATTTTCAAGGGCTTATACACACATATACATGCGTTCCTTCTGGGCAGAGAATACTATTATGGATAGGGTTGTATTTATTATCGTAATTGTGTTAATAAACAGCGTTCTATTTTGAAGATCAGCTTTTCTGGTAAAGAATAGTGCACAAACTACTACCACCCAAGGCTACCAATAAAAACTCCGGACCCAGAAAGCGAAGAGCTACTCTAAATACGTAACAAAAGACCCTCCGGTTGTTTTGGCTTCAAAATTAGGAACGAGTACTCCGAAATTCCAAAGGAAAAAAAAACAGGTTGGGTCGGGAGTTAAGGCAGGATGAACACGAAGCAGTCTAGACGCATCGACGATGTAATACGCTCTTAATATAATAGCAGAAGAAGTAAAGGGAGTATATTGATACGTTCTCATATTGGAATTTTTGGTCGTCCCAGTGGTCTGTCATAAAAATAAAGAAAAGTAGTAAATACTTCGCAAGGGTTTGAGTAAAACGAATCCGGTAAAAAAAAAAGAAAACGTGGCTGTTGGGATATCTGGAAACGTGAAAACTATCAAAAATATAAAAAAGTAAAAGAGCAGGACAACCTTTGGGAAAGTGCAGTAGAAGCAGTCAGCAAAAGAAACAAAAAACTATAAGGGAAGAGTCATACGCTATTCAGCTTAAGAAAGTAGTGGCAGTGAGTGATTTGACGTTGAAGGAAGGAATGATTGAAAGATAATAAGGTATATGCAAAGTACTAGGTAGGGAGTCAGGAAAGGACAAGCAATAAATATCGACAGTGTGAATATGAAGATGAAAAAACTTGGGGAGAGGTCATAATCTTAACGTCGAAAATCCAACTAGGACAAGAGTAGGGGGGAAAAAAAGGCAAGGAAGGCTAATGGCACGGATTGGAGAACGTGGAGACGAAAATGAAATTCCTTTCATGCAGGGACGGCCGTTAAAAAGAGAAACAAGAAAAGCGGAAGAAAAAAAACACCTGGAATATTGCAGTCTCTCTCGCATCTTGTAAACGGAAAAAACCAAGTATCTGCGGTATAAAGGACAGATACAAAAACGAGGAAACTAAAAATCCATGATGTAAGAATTTTTGACACTATTAGAGAGTATCCCAGGCTTTATGCTGCTGTCAGTTAAAATGGACCTTGCTTTTTGCTCGTGTACGCGTCTTGAAAATGATCCCATACAGATGCAAATGCCTGTTTTAAAAAAAGAAAGATAATGAGAAGAGAATATAGGGACATTTTGAAAAACAATTTTCGCCTGAAACGGAAAGGAAAGCATATATAAACTAGCCCTCGCAACGATTTTTTTTTTTTCCTTCGCTAAATTGATCAACCTTTATATAACTGACTTCATCCGTCCGTGTCGAGTAGAGGTATATAGACCGTAAAAGAAAGTGAAAGGTGGCTGCATCACCATTACTTTAAGTGAAAGAGAGGGATGCGTCGGATCCTCTACTGCTGCTGCTGCTGTGGTTGCTGGAAACCGGAGTTTTGGAACCCATTCCCGCTGAACCCTCCGGGCCCAGCATTGTTGTTCCAACCTTGTTGATTTCCACCTTGACCTCGGCCGAATCCTTGCTGGTTGTAGCCTTGAGGAGGTCCATGGGGACTATTGAATCCTTGGTTGTTACCCTCCCCCCAACGATTCTGGGATGGAGAAGTCGGAAGGCCTCCGGCGGAGTTTGGTCCCGAAGGACTCATAGGTCCACCAGGACCGCCGTATTGTGGAAAGTTTCCGAAAGGCGTACTTGGGAATTGAGGAGTTTGAGGACCGCCTTGAGGTGAATATCCATCGAATTGCCCAGTAGGCGGGCGGTCCTTGCCCCACTATGTTTGCGAAGGTCAGCAGTCATACTAGAAATAATACAGAAAAATGAAATTCTACGTACACTACACTTCAATGGTCTACCGTTAACATTGTAGCCGCTGAGTTGGCAGATAGCCATCGCAGCTGTCTCATGAGTGTCCATCTTGATAAAGGCAAACCCTCTGTCGGCCTGGAAGCGAGTTTCGACAATGTAACCAAAATTCTGGAAAAGTGGAACAAGATCGTTTTGGGTAGTATAAGGGGTCAAGTTCCCAACGTAGACCGTGGTCTGCCACTGTGGGGTTTGTGAGACGATCATATCGTAACTTTGAATCCCATGGGTGGGGAAATGGTGGTGGCCGAAAGGGGTTGTTGGTGTCATCCCCATTTGGGCCATCTGGCTTTGCTGAGAAATGGATGGTTGACCCTTCTGGTTGGCCCAGTTGCATCTAATAGCTCGAGATCCAAGCCATTCTCCATCCATTGAAGATAAAGCCTTTTCAGCGTCACCTCTTTCACGATACGCGACAAATCCATATCCACGAGATCTGCCAGTCTTCATATCCCACATGACACGGGCTTCGGAAATGGTACCGAAGGCGGAAAATGCTTGCTGCAGGACCTCATCATTGACCTCGTTTGATAGATCACCGACAAAAATGTGAAAATGATGCGAAGTATCCTCTTTAGCAGCCTGGCTAGTTTGGTATGCCCAGTTGACTCTTATTTCCTATAGTCGCTTGCGTGTTAGATGTCTAGATCCCCGCTCAGGTTCTCCTTCTGAGATGGGTCGGTAACATACAGACTGGTGTACGCGACGACCATTTAAGGTTTGCATAGCTCGTTCGGCTGCGCCAGGATCATCATACTCAACAAATCCATAGTTGAAGCCCTTGGCCTATAAGTGTTAGCGTTTCTATCCTGATATCTGATAGAGCGAATTCGACAGGGAAGAGGCGACAAGCCATAACAAGAGTGTCGCAGGGAGTGGGATACGCCTTAGGCTCTTAGGTGACTCTTCGCGATAGAAGAGTAGCGCTCTAAGACCTCGAACTCAGGCCGACCCTTAAAATATCAAACAGGGATTCCTTACATTCTTGTCGGGTATTATCTTGACGCTAACGACGTGTCCAGTGGTCTCGAAGATCTGGCGAAGGATATCATCCGTGACGCGAGGGTCCAAGCCACCAACGTATAGGGCTCGCTTGTTCGGTTCCGGGGCAGCTCTACGCACGAAACCACCAGCAGAGGTAGGGGATGTAACAGAAGTGGACATGGGCGACGTGATGGCGGTTGGAATTGGATTGGTGTTTTGAGGAATGATGACAGGAGGCAGGGATTGAGGCCCCATGGCGCCTCCGCTGGGGTTTGGGTTGCCTGGGGCATCAAAGTTGCCCGAAGGATTGTGGGCGACGGCAGCGGTTGAGTCGGCCATCACGTAGTATGGGTTTTAGAATATCTCCTTGGGAACCCTGTGCAATGGCGATGAAGGCGGAGTTAGTGATCAAGTAAGTCATTGAGTACCCAGAAGCTTCAAAATTGATGGAATCAGACATGATAAAGACAGCATTGATGGAGAACGATGCTTATTTGATGGATTTATGACACGAACCTGAGATATCAAATCTAGACGGTGAGTTGTTGGGTTGGGCGGTGTATCCCGTTTCTAAAGTCTACTCCGCACACGCTTTAGGAAATCGTGCTAGTTGAGGAAAACCTTTTTTTCGAAGGGAGGAGAACGAAATATTGACGTACGCACTTTGTGAAAAGGAAAGGAACAAAACAAACGAAGAACAAGAACGAAGGGAAAGGATAGTGAGGTTGGAATCAGAGATGCTATTGGGAAAAAGGTGAACAGGGAGGAGTGACGGAGAATAGTCCAAAGAAAAGGTGGTGGTGGTGGTTGTCGTGTAAGTTCGGTCACTACTTACTTAGCTAGCGTAGTTGTACTAGTAGCACCAGCAGAAGAAGAAGAAGCAGAAGTAGTTTGGTTGGATTGGTTGGGTTAGCTTCTTTCGTTAGCAGAGAAGCAGGTAGCCAGGCAGGTACGGTGCTGGCAGGCAGGCAGGCTTGCTTGTTGCTTGCTTGCTGGGGGCAAAAAAGAGCCAAGGAAAAAAACAGAGTATAGAGCAGAAACGTTTAGAGCCGAATTCACCACCCTGGTAAGCTTTGACGAGCAAAAAAAAAAAAAAAACTGAGGGAGAACCTTGACAAGCTGCTAGGGGGGGTAAACAAGGAGAGAAGAGTTAGAGAGTGTCTGCTTAATTGATGGTTGAGAAATAGATGGAAACCGAATCCAAAAATGGCAGCGATGATGGCAAAATAGGAAAGGAGAAAGAAAGTGAAGGATAACAGAGATTGGTTTGATGTTGCATGAAGCAGAATGGGTTTTGGTGGAGCACTCCGCTGGTTGCTGCTGCTTGTTTCCTTTTCCTTCTTCTTCCTTTCGTGGGAAATGAATTTTTTATTTTCTATTTTAATTATTTTTTTTTTTTTGTGGGTGTGTGTTTGTGCGCTGCTGTCAGGTCAGGTCAGTCGGAATAGTTGGAGCAACAAAGAAGCAGGCAACGGGAGCATACAAAAAAAAAAGACTACTGCGATGCAGACCGGGCGACCCAAATGTGAAGGAAGAACGTTGAGAGCATAACTCTACGGTCGGGGTATACACGACTAAAGCTATATCTAGGCACTTGGTTTTAAACGTCGGCCACCTCGTCCTCAACACTGCAGTTCCCCCCAAGTCCATCCTTCAAGCTAATATCAATGTGGTGGCCCAATTGATCAAAACGGGTGGTTGGTGCTTCTAGTCGAGCAAAGTCATTCCTCCATCAAAGTTTGGGGGGTTGCTGGACAATATTGGAGCACTAGATGGCCCTGATAGTACTCTTTCTAACGACTCGAATACCGTATTAGGGAAGCTGTGGCAACATTTGGCCAAAGGGTGCGGACCCGGGCAGTGAGCGTTATGCAATGCCTTAATTCTACGGACAGGCCCTGACAGCCCATCCATCAGAGATGTTCTGGGGATAGATCGTGATTCAGCGATCAAACTGCGGAGACACGACGACGAGTGAGAGGGAAAAAAAAAAAAAAAAAAAAAAAAAAAAAAAAAAAAAGCCAATGCCAATGGTCGTACCGAGCAAAATAGCAGGTGGAGTAACAGCTGCAGCAAGGACCGAGCAGAATAAAGCAAGGTTCTGCTGTTTCATGTGCTAACTATGGGGTTGAGAGGAACAGGGAATAACAACTAGCTCCCTCAAGGCATAGCTTAGCTCCTCTCTGGAAGAGATAGTGTCCAATGCATAGCTGTAAAAAGTTAAGACAGTCGACAGGGTGAGCTTTGGACATGGACAGACCCCATCTACGGACTTTGCGACGCGGCCCAATTGCCTAGGAGTAGTGGGAGGGTTCAAGAACAATCAAGACTATACCCAAGTGGGCATGCATATCTGGACGACAAAACTTCATTTTCAATCAAGTCTACGCATGTATTGAAATCGTCGACCGCCAAAACTGGGAATTTCCACGGATCGTGATGTGAGAATGTGGGGAGGACAAGCGGTATCCAAAAGGAAGAAAGGGAAAAAAAGGCAAAGAGTCAAAGCGGAGTAACTGGTACAAGCTATGCTGGCATGTTTGATACAAAATAACCCGAAGTTATATGCCAAAAGAAAATATACCGACTCTAGCCAGAGGCAGGTACATGTCTACAGGTCCATGGATTGTTGGGAAAAAAAAAAAAACCTGCTCTGGTGACCAGAAAATATTATAATAATTTACGATAAAATCGAAAAAAAAAATACTACCAATAGGTGCATAACCCGACAGTCTCGACGACAAGGGGAAGGGAATGATATGTGCTATCAGTGGAGGGTAAGAGAGTGGGGTCAAAGGAGCCTTTTCTTTTTTTCTTGTTTTTACTTTTTCTATAATTTCTTTTGCCTTCCCTTCCTTTTTTTTTTTTTT
>LDUD01000132.1:606798-628167 GCA_012184295.1 Dactylella cylindrospora
CGTATCCCGCAGAACGCCCCAACAGGAACGAAACTAGGACGCGGAAAGCGGCTCCACGCGAAATAAATCAGCCTACGATGTTAAGACGGACGCAACCCAAGCATACAAACGTTGACAACCAGCCTTTGAAGGGAGTCTTGGTTCATGATTACAAAACTTGACAAACCTTCACGAGTCAAAGTGGCGATTGATAGGAATTCTCGGATCATGGGTAAGCCTAATTTGACCTACAACCTATCATATTGAATTTAAGGCTGAAACCGAAGGATGGAATACGAAGAATTTTTCGAATCGCGAGTCTGATATTCCAGTCGCGACAAATCGGGGGATGTTACCTCCAGTTAAAGCGGGACCAGCAATGTGAATGGGGAGCTCAATGCAACTTAATTTTATCTGAAAACCTCAGAAAAGAAAAACGATACCGGTCTTCTGCGAGGGGATATTGATTAAGTGATAGTCGAACGATATCAATTTCCCATAACACGCGTATCACGATGGCAAAACTCGGGTGACAGAATACCACTCTTTGACATCAGACGTGCAAGGCGGGTAAGCCGATTGGCATAGAGGAGGACGCGAGGTGCATTCCCATTGGCGGGATATCGTTCAAATGCACACGCGGACAACAGATCACAACGAAAAGAATCAAGGAAATACCCGTGACCTGAGTCAAGATTGGCAGCCAGGCTCTCGATAATCACAGCGAGCTAGTGGGACTCTTACCTTCCCTTTCTCTTCTCACGAGCAGAAAGGATGATACTTTGGAAATTCGCTATTTGGGAGGAAGCAAAGAAAAGAAAAAGAAAGGAGGTGAGAAAAAAGACGCGGAATCACAAAAATAAAAACCGCAGGAGGTGTTCCTATTTGTCGGCCGTAAGACAAGATATTCACATCAGCTTTGTTAAATGCTACGTTGGAGCTCTCAACCCGAGACTAATCTTTATGCTAACTTTTTTTTTCCCTCGCTCGCCCAAGCCATCCACCTTTCTTTTTCTTTCTTTTTCCTCTGATTTTTTTTGCCTTCTCCTTGCCTTTCTATGAGACCTACCACCAACCATCAATTGTCATCTTTCCACTGGTCTGGCTTTATGCACGAGGTCCAACGCTGCAGACACGAGCAAACCTTGCGGCAAGGTGGTCTAGATCAGTTACACTGATTACCTACGGTTTTATCTGCTAGGAATTCCTCAAGGAAACTTCCTCCCAACCCCAAAGACCTGGAGCACCCTGGTCGACAAAAAAAAAAATTCCTGCACAAGCCCGATTCATGCGAAAAAGCTATCCTGCACCCTTGCTCGGTTAACCAAGAAAAAAAACATGAGAGGAAAAAAACGCGGGACAAAAAAGCAAGAAGTTTGGAGTCGGAACTTGCAGGTCGGCAAGCAGGATGCCGCTAAGCCAAAAGAAACCTTTTCCTTTGTGATACCACACGACAACGCAAAAAACAAAAAAAAAAAAACGGTTCCGACCTCATCATGCATGTCGACGCTATTTTATTTATTTTGTTTTTCGTTCAGGGTCTAATTTGCTATTTTGGATCATGTCCAGCGTCTATTCCGCGTGACTTTCAGCCTTGTCGGCGCCTTCTAGACGTTTTTGAATCCTAAGGAAGTCTATCGGGATCACCCTTTCCTCGTTGCCGACCTTACCAACGGAGAATAAAAAGGGCAGCGGCTCCACTCTGATACCACAAGCCATCCTTTCATCCGATGCTACGTCGGCCCGACTCTTGCGATTTTCAATTCCAGTCTTCCGAACTACCGCAACGATGTAGCCACAAAATCCTAAAAAATTATATGGCCGATTCAGTCAGACAAAATCTCGGTTTTCTTGTGTTGTGTCCGATATTCTTCTACCCGTCGAACGAAATCTTCCAACAACGATCGACTGTTACACAGAATAGAAAGCTTAAAAAATATACTTTTTCCATATGGTAATTAATGATCGACTTTGGTTTTTAACGTGCTTCGATCACCAAAATTTATATATAAAATTTATTTTTTTTTTAAGAAAGAATCCACATTGGATTTTTTTAACACCACAGAAGCCTCGGGTCTCGAAGTCTATCGACTTCACCGTGTATTCGCAGCAAGGGATTAGGACGGCAGGCAGATATACACGGACAGCCGGATAAATATTCCTCCGCCGAGACCTTGGAAGCCTTTAGTGACTTTCGTCCGTCGATCTGTATTCAATGTTCAACGTCTTTTCTAAACTTATTCCAACGGTTTCAGAAAAAAGAGCAGTCAGCAACATCTACACAGCTCTCCTCCCAGACCTGCGATTTATTCACCAATTCTTACATTTTCTCAACGGAAACCGTTATACCCTATTCACGACTATCAAGAGACACAGAAACGCACTGGATCTTTCAATTCTTCGACGATCTCCTGGTTGGATGGACTGCTGGCGAGAGAAATCCATCAACCTCAGAAATTATATTGAAAACAACCTACCGAAAGTTTCCCAAATTATACATTTTCACTGAAATGAAGATACAGAGAAAAAATAACAATAAAAAGGTTACCTCGACGCCGAAATCAATTCCTTTTTTGTTCTTGTAAAACAGAATTACAACAGCCTGACAAAAGGAAAAAAAACAGTTTAACCGGATTGCTATCGAATTCGAAGAGGAAGCGTTAAAGAATGGTGTTCTTTGGCAATTCACTTTTCTTTCCTTGCGGGTTGACGACAATGCACAACACATTACTCTCGACTCACTGTCACGCCACCCTTGTCAGCAATCTGCCCCGGATCTCCATTACCCCAAAAATGCGGGTGAGCTCGTGAGGGAACTAAACACTTACCATCTCTGCCGAAAGCCTTCGTCTTCAACCAATCCGTGAGCACCAATATCCGATTTCTCACTATCGCCAAGATCGCCATTAGCACCATTTATCCAAAAGCCCCCCCACAGGAATTCTACAACTTGAGGGATACCTACCGCTGAAGACCATGGAGACGTATGCACTTCTCCAGAACAGATACGTTAGATTACCACCAGTGGCCGACGAGATGATACCGCCAAACCAACTGATATCTGCAACGGCTCTATCAGCTCCGATGTACGCCAATGAACCCTGATGAGAGTACTCGAACGGCGACATTTGCTTGATCTTGGCCAGATTCTTTGCCTTGTGGTTGATCTCGGCCGTGATGTGAGCCTTCGCTCCATCGTCCTTAGCGCTCTGGAGCTTGAAATCTAGCTCTTGTAACTCTTGCTCGATAGCATGGGTTTTCGCCATGGAGTTGAATAGACGGGCCAGGAAGTTTCCTTGCTGCGAAGCGACCTGAGCGGTTGGTGCATACTTGGTGGCGCTGCAGTCACCCACGGCCCAGATGCCCTCGGTACCATCGACGACCAGATAATCGTTAACCGCAAGACCACGTCTCGAATTTTTCTGAGCAGGAAGCTGATTCATGAGATCCCTAACGACGTTACGGACAGCATTTCCGGTAGCCCAGACGAGCAACCCATAGCTGATGGATTCCTTCTTCTTGCTACCGTCGGATTGGGTGGCTTCGACATCGATGGTCTTGTCGCCAACATTCTTGACCATGGTCTTTGTACGGACGAGGATGTTTTCATCTTTGAAGGTCTTTTCGGTGTACTCGATGAGAGCCTTGGAGAACATTGGCAGAACCTGTTTATTTCATATGACTGTCAGCCACTCCGCACGGATGACGCCACCATCGTACGATATTCGAAACCAGGAGATCCTTACATTCGGCAGTGCTTCCACCAATGTTACTTTGAACTTGTCGGCAATCTCAGGTACCCATTTCCGAAGATCTTCTTCGAAGAAATCTTGAAGTTCGGCGGCAAACTATATTGTGGACAAGGGTGTTCGGTTAACAAAAAAGCTTAGCCTTAGCACAGACTTCTTCATGTGAAACGTACCTCGATACCAGTAGGACCACCACCAACAACGACCTAAAACACAACAAAGGTGTCATCATTAGCTCGGTTGCCCAATCATCGGATGATCTCGGAACATTTGAGATCTTTTAATTTTTCCTCTTCCTGGTTTTTCCGACGTACCATATGCAACAATCTCTCCTTCTCCTCTTCTGATTGATCCTTGAAAGTCGCGGTTTCGATACAATCCATAACCTTCTTTCTTATCTGCTGGGCGTCACCAATTTCTTTCAGAAAGCACGCATGTTCCCTAACCCCGGGAATACCTATTATTCCGATGCAACAAAATCGCCCCACCATGGTTAGCTCACATGCAAATTTGACCTATCAACGTCAAAGGGTTTCAAAACACAAATAAGGCTCATACCGAAGGTGGCATTTTCAGCCCCGACACCAACGACTAGATAGTCGAATGGTACCTCCGTTTCGGACACGCTGCCCTTGACATCTGAAAAGTCACTGATCTTGACTACTCTTTTCTCGGCATCGATCTTTGTCGCCTCCGCTTCATAGTACTTCACCGTTGCCTTCTTGTGCCTGAGAATGTGCCTGAGTGGTTCCATAATGCTCCGATGCTCGATGGTCCCTGTCGTGCAGCTGGGGAGTAGCGGAGTGAACAGGAAGAAATTCCTGGGCGAGATTACAATCACATTGTAATTCTCTGTGTCGAGTTTCTTGAGAAGGGAGACGGAACCCCAACCGCTACCGAGGATCACAAGAGTCTTCTTCGTTGGGTCTGGAGGCAATTGCACAGGCGGGTGCTTGGAGTCGTAAACGTGATAGGCGAGGTAGAGGAATCCGCCGACGGAGGAGATCCAGGTCACCTTCCAGAGGAATCGGAGAGTACGGAATCGTTTTTTGGGACCATTGGCCACTGTTGCTGCTGCCGTCGACGAGGTGGACTCTGATTTGGCTTCTGTCGAGGCGTATCGGCGGGCTTGAAGCTGCCATTGGGAGTTGCGGGATGTCTGCTTGAGGGGTTGGAGGGAGGTAGAGATTGAGGAAGATTGCGGACGTCGTATTAAACTTCTGGAGGAGGGTTGTAGCACGGATTGCAGGATTGACCGACGGGAGGCTGCCGCTATTGCAGCGGATGGGGTGCGGAGCACCATTGTGAGAGGTAATTGAGAGGTAAGGTGCTTTTTTGGAGCGGGAGAACGAGTGTGGAGATTTCCTTTTCTGTCGTGCGGGGTTTTTTTCCCTTTTCTTCTTTTTTTTTCTTGTGTGAAAGGTGCACTATCGGAATGAAGCTGTTGAGGTCGAGTGAGAGTTTTTATAAACGAGTTGAGACAGATTGGTCTGAGCGTTCCGGTTGCCCGTGAGCTGCAGCTGCAGAGATTTAGTGACGAATTGACCGTTTCGACGATCTCGCTGGCAGCTAAACCTTTTTTATTATTTTTATTTCTTCTTTCTTATTAGCTTCGAAGCATGTAATGCTGCTGTTATTACTGCTTTGGTGTTTTTGAGTTCCCCGTGTCCGAGAATGCTGGATGCTGGACTTTTCCTTATCAGTCGACGTCAACGAAACAAACAAGCTGCAGGACAAAGTTTAAATTTGACTTACTCAGCGAAAACGAAAAAGATTAATTTTGCGGCGGCAAAAGGAGAGAAGGGAAGAGTTGGCAGCAAGAAAAAATGCAATCCTCCGACAGGAATGAATCGGAATAGAGAGGAAAGAATAGAAAGGAGGGGGCAAAGTATTTATAGAGAAAAAGAGAGCAAAAAAAAAAGGGTAGGAGGTGGTGAGATGAGATGTGATTACAAGCGCCTCCGGCTTCTCTAAAAAATTTCGACGTTGTTGAGGGAAAAGAGGGTTGAGTTAAGGTAAAGGCAAGGTAAAAGGTGGGATTCCTAGCGTGGGATGGATGAGTGAGTCCCCAATCAGAAGCCGAAAAAAACCAAGATCCATCCAATATTTATCATTTACATGCATGAGAATACGGCGGATAAGAGAATCCACAATACGTCAGTCACATACAAACAGGAGGTACTATCGTACGTTCGCAAGTAAGGAGCGGTACATACATCTACTGCACCGGGGGTGGGATGTATTTCCCATTCCACGGACAAGAGAGACATGCATCGATCCTCCCTTTCCTTCCTCTCGGTCCTTTCTCCTTAATTTACTTACAGGCCAAGAGGGGCGAAAAAAGTTCCGCGCTTTCCTTTCAATAGCTTGCCCGCTTCGGATCATTTCTCGCAAAAAATTATGCTATTGCATGATGGCACCCCATCCCACCGACACCAAGCTTTTGGAGCTTTGGCTTTTTTTTTTTTTTTTTTTTTTTTTCCCTTGCTATTTGTTGCTGTGAAGGAACTCGGCTATGTCTGCCCGGGTTTTTATCAAAAAGCAAATGCAGGCTTTTTTTTTTTTTTTTTTCTTGCCTTTGCAGATGAAAGGACAAGACCGCCCTAGAACGCCGACCGAACAGTAAAAAAATTTCCAAAGCTGAGGGAACATGGACCATACCATGTCAACACCCCCCCAAGCTCTCCAAAATTGTAAAAATGGGATTGGCGAAACATCGTCACTCTTTAATTCGCGCAGCTCTTACGAGTCAAACGCCCCCCCCCATCGGAGTTTATAAATTATATAAAATTATAATATCGAAAATCCTTTCAAGGAAAGGTCCAATTTTTTCCAAGGCGAACTGGTAAACAATACGTAGTTCGGCGTTTCAGCCGACCGGCGAATAACCAAAGAGTGCTATGCGAAAAAGACAGCAGCAGTGAATTTGAGGCTTAGAAAGGGAAACAGATTACCTCGAGACGAGGCCTTTCAGGTACGCTTTGCAAGGGTCGTCGCTTCCAAGTAGCTGCATCCAGCATCGCGAATCGAACAATATAAACCTCGACTCGAAACAGAAAAAGACTTCCAGATTAGGTCTCATAGATCACTCCACCTTCGTAGTCATACTAGTAGTTATAATATGTGCAACATGTATCTCCTATTTGAACACTATCATTTCTACAAGGTTTAATAGTACACTATTTAACAATCGTAAACCGCCCCACACCGAAACGACGCATATATATACGGCCATGCGGGAGGGGGAAAAAGAGGACATCGAGATGTATACAACAATCATCTCCGATAAAGAAGAAACAGAAAGTAAAAACGCCTCTACAAATGCCCCTTACTGTAGTTGAAATGTACAAAGAAACACCAAAATGCGCCCACGAAGGTGTCGAGATGTAACAGAGCTCTCCAATTACGCCGACGAGAGAAAACACAAACCGGAATAAGAACATTCCACCTAAAGACAACGTTGAAACGGAGAAGAGAGTTACCAAAAAAAACCAATTAGGCGTATGCGAACTTTCGAAGCTTCGAGGCACCATTGGACGCCTTATTCGTCTCTACGAGATCGTTCTCGTCTTCTCCATCCGGGTACTCGTCGGCGTTGGCGTTATTTGCCAACGTTTTCATGGCTGCAGAAATCCCAACTTGGCCTCTCTTGGCGGCCTCTGCCGTTGTGAGGCTCTTGTAAAATGCCCTGACCTTGTCATGCGCCATGACCTTCTTGGGATCGAAGTTTAAAACCTGCAACCCTTCCTGCGTGGTGGCACGGCTGAGTGCGACGTACGCCTGTCCTTTCTCGAAAACCTGGGGAGAGACAACGGTTAGAATTTCCGAGTAAATCGGAGTTATCGAGCAATATTGTTCAACATACCTTGTTCAAGTCGACTTTAACCCGGTCTAATGTCTGACCCTGGGCCTTGTGGATAGAAAGCGCCCACGCTAGAATCAATGGCACCTGTTTCCTTGATGCCTGGATCTCGCCTGTGGGTAATTCGAATTTCCACGCTTCAGGAAGCATCAAGGTTCTCCTTTGCGTTCCATCTGCAATAGACCACTGAACAAGCGGATATCTCCTGGTTGTTGTTGTCTTACTCTGCTCGTTTACATATCTTTCGTGCAATGCCTTTTGCCTGTTTGTTAAACTCTCGTAATCCGTGACTCCCTGTGATCCAAACATGAACTCATCACCATCGTCTTGAGCCAATGCGTACGTCTTCTCACTCATAAATGCAACGACGCGGCCAATAGATCCATTCACTAGGGTTTCATCCATATTCTTCACCAGCATAACCTGGGCGCCAATCTTGAGCTCTAAAACTTGGGGCGCCATGCAATTCGAGAGTAATTTGTCCCTTTGCTGCTGGTCAAGGACAGCAGACTCATCCTGAGCGGTGTACGCCTCGCTGATGGTGTTGAGCTCTCGCAACTGCTTGTTGTTCGCGTTGTCCACCTCTTTGCGGGTCGGGAATAGTTCTGTTGCTATAAGACCATCGTCGAACTGAAGATTGCGGTTCAACTTTTTAAAGTTTGCAATTGACGCGGGACTCAGTGACCCTAGCCGCATCTCGTTAAGCATCGCAGCGAAGGTCGGGTCCTTTTGTCTGAAGATATGGGTGAGGAGGATCGTATGGTCAACGCAATTGTTCCAAGTGTTTCCTTCGAATGCAAACTTTGCCATTCTGCCATTGTCCGGCACCGGGGGAAGCTGGAAAAAGTCGCCAGTAACAACTAGTTGGATGCCGCCGAAAGGTCGCCCATTATTCTTCAGGATTCGCGCAACACCTTCAAGTTTGTCGAACAATTCTCCGTCAACCATGCTGATTTCGTCAATAATCAAAACCTTTGTTCGAAGCCATCTCTGTTTTGACTTGGGTACCCTTCGAATCTTCTTGACTAGAGCCTCCACGTTCTCTCTGCCCAAGCCTATCCCCGAAAATGAATGAAGCGTGACGCCCCCAATATTGCATGCCGCTAGACCAGTAGACGCGGTGACGGCAACCGAGTCGTAGTTTTTGTAGTGCTTTTTGCGAAGGCCGGTTATGATTTCTCTGAGGAGGACAGATTTTCCTGTACCTGCGGACCCGGTGAAAAAAACACTCTTTCCTTCATTGACCACCATATCTAGTACGTGGCTCTGCTCTTCGCTCATATAGTACCTTGTCGCCTTTGATCCACGAGCCCCTGTAGCTGCTTGCTGGCCCAAGCTGGAGGTTGATAAAGCCCTTTTTTGCTGGATCTTGCCCTTCAAGTCCATCTGAGCAGCCTTGACAGCAGATGCTGTCTTGTTCCATGGTAAGGCAGATGCAGGCTTGGAGGGCTTTGGAGTCTCGACGACTTTAGGAGGTTCGGGAGGCAAAATTGCGGCGAGGGCCGCGGCATCTCTCGCTTTCTTTTCCGCTTCAGCTCCTGCCATCCACGGCAGGGTTCTCTTCTTCTTGGGAGGAGGCTCGTTCGGGTGTTCGGTTCCTATTCATCTCAGCAGTTAGAAGCAAACCTTGGGTGATAATGAAATCTTGAGATGTATTTATGAGGCTGTTGGTAATACCTTTGATATTTGAAACATCTTGAAGTTTTGGAGATATTTTAAACTGCTTCGTCCATTCGTTTGTAGATACAGACGGCTTGGGTGTCTTTGCGGATAGTGGCTGCTTTGAAGGGGTTGATATTGTTGTCGCCGGTTTTGGTGCACCTGGCAAGCCGAGTTCAACGAGTTCTAAGTCATCAAACTCAAAGTCGTCCTCTTCCCAGTATACTGCTTGTTTCAAAGCCTCCTTAGCGTTAGGAGGTGCCTTGTCATCGTCTACAGTCTTGACGGTTTCGGAGAAAGCGTCCTCAGACTGCAAAGCATTCCGTAAAGCATCCTGGGAATTTGCATGTCTTTTGCCCAAAGAACTCGAAGGAACTCGATTCAACGGAGCAGAAGGTGCACGGGATTGTAAAGCGTTGACACCGGAGGCAGACAAAAGTTTTCCAGGGCCAGGTCTGTTAGGTAGAGGTCCCGGGGCTGGTTTTTGAGTAGCTGTGGGCTTGCCTCCAAAGGATAGGGTGGATTGTTTTGAAGTACCAGGCCCTCCAGTGCCAGTTGATTTTCGTTGAAACATGGCGAAATGCTCGGAATCTGGTTGGGAGGAGAAAAATCCGGGAGCAAGTCTGGGATTCGGGTGTATTACTTTATTACTTTGAGGCACATCGAGCTTTCCGTGAAATCTTGACTGCACCGATATCCCATACAGGTGTTGCGAGGGAGGGCAAGGGGATATGGCGCGTTGTGAGGAGTGAACGCCGTTTCCGTCTATGTCGCGATGGTGAAGATGTCCTCCCAAACAAACAAATTCGGAGACCTGAGAGCTGAAGAGAGAAGCTGGAAGGAGTCCAGGTTGGAGAAGGGATGTCGTAAAGAAATATGTCGTATTATAATTATTATTACTACTACTTTTCCTGTCGAAATATATTTGAGGTTGCGAGTAGAGAAGGGTATTGCTTGAAAGGGAGAAGGAAGAAAAATAATAAAAAGAGTGCTGCTGTTGTTTTTGGTCAATTACCTTGGACGCGCTCCCAAAACGGAGTTGAGATTGACCAATCGTGCAACACCTACCAAACCAGCCGGACCAGCTTGGAGGGCAGCCACCAAGTGTGACAGTTACCCCCGCAGGTCTCCTCCTCCACCACATGCAACAGAGGTGGAACGAGGAAACAAGAAGGGACAATAAAAAAAATCAATCGGAGCAATGCACAAAGAAAATGGCCAGACAGCTAATGTAAGGCCATCCTGTATGATAGCCTAAACATCCGGACAAATGAAATCAAATTGTCCTTCTTCGGTGTAATACGTACTAATTTGGCTACTGGTAGTGCTAAATGAATGTAGAAATGTTATCGAGGATAAATGATGTTCAGAGGAAACAAAAAGTTACTTTAACAAATGAGTGCAGTGCTGCATAGAGAGAAAGAAAGAAAAGATATCATCCATTGAAGGGAGCGCCGCGATATCAGAATTTTTTCATCATTGGTTGGTGCCCCACCCGGTACAAACCATACAATCTATAGCGTGTTTTCATCTCCCCCGGGGCCTGTTAACATGTTTCGTTCTTGGAGTAGGCCCCCGGGAAGGGAAAAAGTTAGTTTACCTTGGGGAAAGGACGGACCCAGTTGGTCAGCCAGTTAGCCACAAAGAAAAAGATGCTGGGAGCTTCAACATGATCCACACCAACCAACCCCCCCAGCGCAGCTGTCACTACCGCCCACCGCCACCTCACACACACACCGCACGCACAACAGAATAGCAATAAATATTAATTGTCTCAAGCTCAGACGATACTCTAAACCATATTAATAATACCTTCATCATTATCTTCTTCTTCTTCTTCTTCTTCTTCACCACTATCATCACGTTGCGGTCCATTATCTGCAATATCAATCCTCCCCCCTTTTTCCTGTTCCCTACTCGATTTTATACCATCAACAATAACCACCTCGAATCCGACGTGTCACATCCAATTTGCATACTCGGACTACACCCGAAATGTCGCATTGAGCTGCTTGGGTCGCAGCTAACTCGCAATTTTATACGAGGCCCTATTCAAAATCCTAATCCAAGTTATCGTCTCCTTTTCGGTTCGGCGAGGTGCAAAAACAATGTCGTCGCAATTTATCGGTTGTACGGTGCTTGTCACACTCCAATCCGGACAGGTCCTCCACGGAGTTGTCGCTGGTTTAGAGGGGAAAATCCTCACCCTCTCGAATGGTATGCTTTCCTTCTCCAATATTTAACCATCTTAGAGATGCCACTGTTAACTCGAGCAACGTTGTAGCCTTCGATCGGGCCAGTGGCGCTTCCTATCCGTTCTATAAGATAGATGGACAAGCTCTCAACGACCTCGAAGTTCTCGATGATGGTCCAGCAGACCCTCCCGTTTTGACACCCACTCCAGCTATTGCTCCGCAATATCCGGGTCCTCCTCTTCATTCCCAGTCCCAAGTGACGACACCAATTGGCACAATCCCGCCCAATCCACAACTGCCTCCTCCTCTCCCCTATGGCCAGCAAACTCAGATCCCGTCCATACCCGTTATTCAACCTCCACCTGCTTTGCCGCCCCCAACGATCACCCAACCAGCTCCAAAGAAGAAACCTTTTGTAGATCCCGCAATTGTATCGTTTGGAAGGCGGCCGAGCACTATCCCGCCTCCTCAACCCGTTCAGGGTCTACCAATCCCGCAACCTCCTCTTCCACAACCTTCGATACCCTTCCAAGTACCGACAATCCCACACCCAATATTACCGCCTGGTCCGATTGGAGGACTGCCGGGTATCCACAATGCCCATCAGCAGCATCGAAATCAACACCAGAATCGAGAAAAGACCACCGTCATCACGAGGCCGCCATTTACAACGCCGGCCATCACATCTCCGTTCTCGAAACTCAAGCTAGGAGATGCTGTCGACTCGAGCGCCTTTGAGGAAACGGATGACCCGAGTCAAGCTCAGTTCCACCCTACAAAGCGAAACGGTGATGGCAGAAATAGGAAGGGAAGACGGCCGTCCGATGCTGGTAACTTTGGCCCACGCCAAGGCCGAATTACTAGCCACATGAACCAAAAGGGGCGGGATAATGTTGGAACACGAAGACGGCATCGCCATCAAAATAGTACTGCTCGCGATGAAGACGGGTGGGCCACGGAAGATGTGAATGATATCAAGGATCATGAATTCGATTTCCAAGGAAATCTGGACAGGTTTGACAAGAAAACCGTCTTTTCACAAATTGAGGTAGGATTCGGTTCGGTTCATTATATTAATCACCGATCGAGAGCGATTGTTAACTTTAAACAGGCCGAGGACACAACTGCAGCTGAGGATAGGTTGGTATCATTCAACAAACGTCCTCAGAATCCGGCGGATGGTCCTATTCCCACAATTCGCAAGAATTTCAAGAATTCAGAGAATGTGCTTGGAACATATGCGAATGGTACCTCGCTTACGGACCGCGAGACATGGAACGATAACACATTTCTGAAGAAAGGTGCAGATTTACAATCTAGTTCCTCGGAAGATGAAGAGGAGGGCGGAAGCGGTCGTAGCTCTAGGAGAGGAATGACCCGACCAAATCGGCATGGTTCCAAGCTACTACGCAAGGCTAGTGTTAATGTCTCTGGTCGAATATCTCCTAATGTCTCTAGCGGGATCGGGTCTGGAGGAGGTCGAGCCGACCAGCTTGCTAACAGCGGCGATGCGAAGGCTAAGCCCATTCTCCGACTCAAGACATCTTCTAGGCCGTGCCCTGTTGTGTCCCCGCTACAGATGCTAGATGTAGAGAGAATTGCGGAAGTGGATCTTGGTCTCACGGATGACATGATGACTGAAAATGCCGGAAGAGGAATCGCCCAAATCGCGATCCAGGCCTTCGGAAAACGGCTACACGGTGGTAATCATAATTCGTTACCCGTGGTTCTTGTTTTCGCAGGCAATAATAAAAGTGGTGCGAGGGCGGTTGCTGCTGGGCGGCATTTGAAGAATCATCATGTCAGAGTCTTGATTTGTGTTTTAGGTCTGGAGAGAGAGGAGGAGTTGCTTGATGTGAGTGTTTAAACCGTTCCCATTGAGGGTGAAGACCTTCCCAATCTAACTAGTTTGGATATAGCATCTGAGAAGACAAATCTCAATATTTCGAAATGCGGGTGGGCGATTAGCGCATTGGAACGAATTATCGTACAAGCTCCAATCGCTTGATTCCCCGCCTGAACTCATAATCGATGGCCTACTGGGGATGCATGTGGCTTTCGAAGACCTCAGATTACCCGACCAAGCGTCGCTGTTCGAGCTTGTCAAGTTTGCAAACACGAGCAAGGCTCATATCATGAGCATAGATGTCCCGTCTGGAATCGATGGTCAAACAGGTATGCTACTTTTAAGACCGTTCCAATTATTTTACTATAATATTCCCGAAATTAACAAATATCTACTCGCTATAGGAGAGGTTACAACATTGGATGATGCGGAGCCTTTTTACGTCAAGGCAAAGTTTGTGGTTTGCATGGGAGCACCAAAGACGGGTGTCAGAGCTGCCCTGCAGACCGTTGGTTCCGGGTGGAATCTACACGTGGTGGATATCGGCATCCCTAATACGGCCTGGAGAAAGTACGGCAGCAGAAGAAGGCACGGTGTTGAGTTTGGGGCGGAGTGGGTATCTGCGATTGAATATATTTTGTAATTCACACATGCCCAACGTACTTTCGGGCTGTAAAAGTGTGTTGTATTTTTAGCGATGAGCGATAATGAAGATAGAACTGGCGGGGACATTGTCAACAAATCTGCAAGTCCCCGATATATTACCAAACTGACGCAAAGAAAAGCCTTCGAAAGCACAGATATGGAGGGAGGAGAGTTTTACTTTCAATTCTTCTTTATTTTTGTCACTATCATCGTTGTCATCGATCCTCCCTCATACTATGATTGTCCTGATTTTCTTCAACGACAAATTGAAATTGAATGGCGCGGGGTGTTGTTTGTGATCCCAGCCACCGCCGCAGGTAGCCCGGTCTGGTCTGCCTGTTCCATGTTCTATCCTGTGCTGGTCTGCACCATCCTGTCAGCAGCAGCAGCAGCAGCATGGTTTCTTGCAGGGTTCAATAGCAGGACGTGTCGCAGCTTGGCCGTTTGGCTGGATGGGCTGCACCTGTTTAGGCTGGTTTTAGTGGCCTGTGGGTGGGGACGGGACGGGATGTGCATGCGACGAGCAGGCGACGAATACAATCTCCCTTCTCTTCTCTCTTTCTGTCACGCTTTTTCTCCCAGCGGCGAGCAGCAGTGAGAGATAAACAAAAACTGAGAAGGAAAGGAAAACAGCTGCATTGCATAAATCTTGGACCCGTTCGCCATCAATCAGGTCTGATCTCCCATCCTTTTCGCTCGATCAAACATTTTGGTAAATATTTTTTTTCCTTTCTCTCGACATCACTCTCCCCTCATTCCCTTCGCGAACTCTACCTATAGTCGGACCGATTCGAACCAAAACTACATTGCTATTCGTCCAGCTGGCATCGGGTTTTTCGGTGACTCCCTGTTGATAGAGAGCAGCGTGTGATCGGTCGCAGGCGCCATCCCGTTACGCAAGTCCCGCTCGTATCTATCTCGTTATTGTTAGCATTATTCTTGTTTGATCTGGTCTGCATTCGCAATCACCCGCCGTTCACAATTCAGACGTGGTGCAGCAGTAGCAGTTCCCCATTCTGTCCAGCAGCGCCGACCGACCCGCCAGCAGCTACCTGCATTTTTTGCCCAAGCTAATAGCTCCACTCGGTCAGACATACTTTAACTAGACATACAGCACATACTCGACCAGCATATCAGCATACTTCGGGGGCACATTCCAAAAGGTTGGTGTTTAGCTTCTTTTCCCCCATCTATCTCTTTTTTCCTTATTTCCTTCTTCTACCATTCTTTCCTTTTCGCCCCTACGTAGTTATATTTTTCCACCTTCGCTTTTTTAATTTTTAGCTTCGCCAACTCCCTTTCCCTATATTTATCTTGCATTCGTACCCGTATCTGCTTTTTTTTCTCGAGTTGGAAGTAGCGGAGTGAGGCAACTCCGATTAGATCAAGGCCAAATTCTCACTGGTGCGGAGTCGCTGAACCGAAACCCGGGTTCGCCCATCAACCCCCAAACCAAAATATCGAGTCGCCGAGTTTCACAACCATATAATTTCTCCAACCCCAAATTTTTAAACAGAAAACGCTGTAGCCACATTTAAAATGGCGCTTTTCGGGGACACGTCTCAGATAAATTCTCAAAACCGAAACTCTCTCTTCGACGATGATCACATCGGCGGCTCTCGCGCATCTCTTTTTGACGATGGACTCGGAGGCGCCTCCGATCCATGGAGCATGCCTACTCCTCGCAACTCTCGCAAACGGAGCAGCAGTAACTCCGAGATGATCAAGAGCGTTATGAGAGGTGCGACGGTTCCCGAAGAATACCTTGACCTGTTCAACGATCTGTCCCAAGAGGGACCTGTTACTGTCGGCAGGTTGGAACGTCTACTTGCAGATTCACATGCGAGGCCTATCGATCATGGGAAGATTCTAGATTTAATAGCCGGGAGGATTCGGGAGGATTCGACAGTCGTACCCAGAGATGCCTTTAGCGTGTTTTTGGCACTAGTAGCATTGTCGGAGGATGGCGATGAAGATCTAGGTTTCGATTCGGTTGATGACCGAAAGAGGAGTTCGTTGAGACCTTGCTTATCTTATTCTTCGACCCCAGTTGTAATTCTATGATCGATATGAATTCTGAAGCTCTTACGAAGCTGGAACTCGAGCTAACAGCTTTTGATCATATGGTAGATTTGCCAATCCCATCTATCGCACCTACCAGACCTCCGGACACACCTGAGGCCGAACCGCAGACGCATTTTTCACCGCCTCCCGCGCTACCGCAGACTTTCCAAAGTCCTTCGAGAGCGCCTGTTATGTCCACTAGCCAAGACGATCCTTGGGGAAGTCCAGAACTCCATTCGGGTCATCATCACGAAGAACCCAGTAAAGCAAACGGTACTAGCTACACAAACGTTCCTGACGTGGGCTCACTCGAAGCTCCCTCACTACCACCGTCCCGACCATCTTACACACCTGCGGTAACTGAAACCGACGACCTACAAGCTTCCTTACGACTACCCCGACAGCCCACGATGAATGCCTGGGGTGCCCCTCCCACTGGTGACAACCAGACAGATGCTGGTTCCGTGACTGGAAGCAGTCTTAGACCGACTTTTGGAAGCATTAGAGGTCCAACTGGGGGCAGCAACAGGGGGGTGGACGAAAATATTACAGTTACGGCGTTGCCCGAAAAGGAGGGAATGTTTATGTTCCAGCACCGAAATTACCAAGTTGCCAGCATTCGACGAGGATCTAGGGTGATCAGGCGTTATAGCGACTTTGTATGGCTGTTGGAATGCCTCCAGAAAAGGTACCCGTTTAGGCAGCTGCCATTGTTGCCTCCAAAACGGCTTGCAGGTGGGTACTCCAGTAAATTTACATGTCTTTGAATTAAGACTAATGGTTTGGATAGTTAACGGGCACTACCTATCAGCGGATACTGCCTTTATCGAACGCAGGAGAAGGGGTTTAGCCAGGTTTGCGAACGCCCTTGTTAGACACCCAGTGTTGAAAGAGGAGACACTAGTGATTATGTTTTTGACTGTTCCTACAGTATGTTTGGTCCAAACTAGTGGTTATATGGACCGCAGAGACTAATGTGTAGCAGGAACTTGCGGTCTGGAGAAAGCAAGCAACTATTTCTGTCCAGGAGGAATTTGTCGACAAGCCTCTCCCACCCAATCTCGAGGAATCCCTCCCAGCAGACTTGGAAGCTACGTTTGAAACCGTCCGATCCGGTATTCGTCGGTCTTCGGAGACTTACATTGGTCTTTGCAATCTCCTCGAGAGGATCGAGAAGCGACACGAAGGTGTTGCTGCCGATTATCGTAGGTTCTCGCAAGCTTTGGAATCGCTTACCGATACTTCCGAGGCGACCTACAAGATGGACACCTCTGAAATCGCCCTCTTAAACGACGGGTTGGTATCAGTGGCCAAGCATCTGAATACGGCCCAGAGTCTTATGGAGGATGAGATCAAAGCTTGGGATGTGGGTGTTCTCGAAGACCTTAAGCGCCACCGAGATGCCTTGGTATCCATGAGAGAGCTCTTTGAGAGAAAGGATAGATATGCTGGTGATAACATTCCATATCTTGAGAAGCGCATCCGAGCCACCGAGGAAAAGGTGAAGGCCACGAGGCTAAAGCCTGCTGATCAAATCAAGCCCGGTGAGATTGAGAAGATGGAGAGCAGCATTATAGCCGACAAAGAGAGCATTGTAAAGCAGAGGGCAAGGGGAATTCTAATCAAGGAGTGTGTTCGTGATGAGTTGATATTTTTCCAAGGCAGCCAATATCACGTTTCACGGTATGTAATCTCCGAATGGCATTTATCTTTAGATAAACAGGTAACTAACGAACTTGGCGAATCTAGATTACAGCAAGATTGGGCTCAGGAGCGTATCAAGTACGCTGAGTTGTACGCCGACAACTGGAAGGCTCTTGGTAACTCTGTCGAGGGCATGCCACTTGGAGAATAGAGTGTTTCGGATTGGTATGCCGATCGATCGGATAGATATCGTCCGGATGGTGATTGCGACAGTGTGAACACGGAGGGGTTTGTGGAACTGTAGAAAGCATTTTTCATGCGTTTCAGCTTTTTTGGATCAGTTCGCCGTGTTATGAATTTTGTTTTATCGTCAGATACGTCTGCTTCTGAAGGATTGAGCTTCGTTTGGTACCCTTACGAGTCCCGATATCAATTTTGTTTGGTTACAATTGTTTCCTTGTGCTTTTCCTTTATAATTTCTATCTTCTTTCGAAGTTCTCAGCTTAGCGAATTGGATGCAGCTGGCATCTTCCTTTTTCCTTGACGTTCTCTTAAGCTCTTTTGCAGTGTTATTTGCGAGATTCCCTCTTGTTACCCCTCAATCATGTCTATATGCTGTTTTATGTACAACGTTCATACGTTTTTGACAAGATTGCAAATATACCTCCTCTACACAAGCATGCGGTGGCACGATTCCCTTTTTTTTTCTTTTGGTTTATTTATTTTGTCCCTGTTGACTAGCCTTCCATGTTACACAATGTTCCCAAATCAAGCGGGATCAATGCGATTTTTCCAAGTATCCAGATAGCTGTAAAACTTTCATTGTGTTGTGGCGTTCGTTTAAAGCTCTCTAGATATCGGTGTGTAACCTAGTTGACTTCCTTGATGTGAAAATGAGGCTTTGCATTAGGGATTCATATGGTACGTTAGCACCCTGGGAAAGATCCTCAAGCTATGATAAAACTTGTATCAATTGTCAGAAATTCGTTTAAATGGAAATCTCACCAGCCGTGTGTCAACTCGGTGCCGGAGAATACACGCACACACACGTACGCTTTTACCCAATTTATGTTAAGCTTACTTTGCATATGCGTATAGTAAATGCACAGTACAAGTCAGCCTTGTAGACACCGAGTCGGATCCTTGAACCGACCAAAACCTAACTTTTCCCCAAGAATATCGAATGCCATATGTATAGCCCCGCATTCGAGGATAATGCTAGAAATTCATAGAAAAGCATCGTAGATAACTTCATGGCGTGATAATTATAATTTCTGTAACCTGTGTTTGCTGTGTAACCCAAACCGGCGCGATGCTTCGCATCCAGCCATGAGCATACATCCTGGATCCTTCATGTCTACTGGTCGTCACGATGCGCGATGTCAAGTCGTCATTTGTTATCTTGGAGGAGTCATCTTATCGATATCTATTTAGAGATAGCGGTTGGGTAATATTTTCATATTTAAATACGATGCAAGCCGCCAGTTATCCACCCTGAACAACTAAGCTTTCATATTCATATTCGCCTCCGGCGTGCGCGCTTAACCCACAATCTTCACCTTCACCGACTTGACATCCATAGCCTTGTTTAACTTGTACGGCAAATAAATCGGTGCCTTCTAATATATTTTATCAATACAACTCGCCAAGATGAGCAATACTCAGTCCGAACAAGCTGCCACAATCCTCCAAAACATCGAACGGGTAAGTTACACCATATTAAACAAAACATTGACCGGTTACTAACAAACGCCCCCAGGAGCTCGGTCGCCTCGCCGACGTCGATCATATCTCAGAAGACCAACTGTCCTCCATAATTTCCACTATCGAGAAAGCCGTCACGACTCATAGGGCTCGCAGGGACACGGAAGAGAGGCAGAAGAAAGAGAGGAGAAAGAGAGCTCGAGAGGAAGAGGAGAGGAGAAAAGCTCAAGAGGAAGAGATGCGGCAACAGGATTGGAGGAGGTATGCGTGGGCAAAGGAACATAGAGATCCCGGCCGGCCGGCACCAAAGGGTTGGAGTAGGGGTTAGGAATTGTAATATTTTAAGTTCTTATGGTTTGCTAGTTATTATAATATGTGCTTCGTTCACGAGTAGGGTCCTTAGTCGATAGAAATAAATTTTCCCGAGGCTGGAACCGCATTATACGTGCTCTTTAAAATTTAGAGTGAAAACTCGACTCTTGTCTCTTATGTACTCCTAATACCACGGTATCTAAACAGCGCCCATTCAGAATATTCATTCTCAATCCAGCGTTTCAGTTTCAACAGCGCACCGACCACCTGGAAAGTTCCGAGCAAAGATGATGTCCCACCGATAGACACCGGCCCAATTATGTGCTGGGTAATACCAATTATCAGGAAGGAAAAATCGAACAAACTTTAGGGTTAGGGTTGACTTACAGTTTTATTCAATCCATCTCTATACGCCCAATGGAGGAGCCATTGGTGACCCACCACCGTGAGAAACGGAAACGGCCGTTCAGCAGGTCTTGTTTCCGGAGATGGTACATCTGCTGAGGATAAACTTCCGTTCTCGCGGCCAATCATGAACATATGATTTATCACTGCGATAGAAGCCAAGGATGCTTGCAATTGTCCCGCGAAGTAGGTTCCAGCGGGGGACTTAACTTCGATAAGACAGGCCGGTATCATGTGAGCGACGGATACGTCCGCAAATGGGGAAAGCTTGTCGCGTCTGGATGATACACCATTTCGAGAATATAAATTTGTCCATCTCGGGCAGTCGGGGTTGAAAAAGAGGGCAAAGTCGACCTTTCCAGACCCTTTAAGGTGGGGGGGAATGAGACCTTTATGAAACCTCTTCGTCTGTCTAAATGTAGGGATATTGGCCATCAGCGATTCTGAATGGAAATTAAAGAGATAAATCCCTAAGGAGGATTTACTCACGTTCCCTCAACTTTTATCGGTGGCTCTTCTGGGGGATCAAAAGGATTTGCTGAAGATGGTTCGAAAAATTCGAAAGCTAATAATTCTCTCACGATAGGATTCCATGTGGACTCGTCGTCGCTGCGGGCGAAAACATCCTGAGCCCGCCTAACAATTCGAGCGACATGCTGTGACATCGCAACTGCATGCTCTTGCGGCACATTAGAATTTTCCTCAAAAACGGAATCGGGAAATGCTTCAAATGATGCCAGACTCTCCAGGTTCGTCTATATATATTAAGTCTAAGTGTTAGGACCAGAGGCAAATATTCATAGACACTCGCTAAGCATTGTAGGATTGAGAACCTACCTTCAGGCAAGCAGGTATTATACCATTCATCAAGTTACCCTCCGAGAATTCCTTTACGACTGCCGCCACACTTTCTGGTATGGGGTCGTTCTGACCTTCTACATCTATGAGCGAAGCTGGAGTTTTAAAGACGACATTAAAGTCCTCGGTTAATTTAACACGAGAGGCCCTAACAATGGAACAGTCATCGTTGCCCTCATCTATTTGAGCACCCGAGGTGTCACTAGCCCAACTTCGTAAGGGGACGGATGTTTCTGAGGCTGAAGATGTTGAACGAGCAGGCTCATGGAGCCAGAAATCAACCTCGTCATCGTCATCGGGTGGTGTTCCATCTATATCATCTATATTACCTATGTAAGAAAGTTGTACCCTTTGATCACCTTCGCCGTGACTCGGAGCAGCAATAGGTATAATTGTCACAGCTCGTTCAAAGCCTTTGCAGAGCTGCTTAGCGGGGGGGGGGGGGGG
>LDUD01000132.1:633899-668691 GCA_012184295.1 Dactylella cylindrospora
GCTTCTGCAGCGGCGGCAGCAGCCTTAGCCTCAGCCTCCTCCTTTTCTTTCTGTAACCGTAGCTTCTCTGCCTCCTCTTCAGCTTCACGCTGTAAGGCTGCCCTACGAGCCTCTTCTTCCTCGAGTTCCTTCTGTCGAGCTAATTCAGCGGCGGTGTGGAACTTGGTAAGGTCGCGATGGAGGACAGCTTTCGCTTTTAACTACCAGCATTTCTCTCATGTCAGCCGTCAATCCCTTGAGTTTTATTCGCGTGGACCTAATTGCGAAATGCGTACAATTTCAATCTCTAGTAGGTCCAACGCCTGTTGAAACCGGTCGACGGTAGCTGGTATGCCAGCTCTCATTATCGCATTAGTGTGGATTATCGCCCTAGGATGCTGCTTTGTCGGATTCTTGAAGACTAGATAGAGGGCAAGTTAATCTCTTGTTCTACGGTTCACCGGCCTCGATCTCTCCAGCGAGGGCCGGGTTATCATTTCGTACCATCAGCGCATTGGATCATCTAATAGAAACGAAAGGCTGTAGTTAGTATCGTATTCTTCTACATAATAGGATGTATATACAACATCACAAAGCGCAAGCGTTTCAAGAAGAGGTGCTTACTGACAACACCGTGTAGCATGGCGGGTAGTTTTTCGAGGAGCTGTTGCGGATTGCCTTCTTTCGCGGCTCTGTGAGCGGCTGGAGTCGCCGTATCGACGGGTTTGACGGATGGAGGATCGGACGTCATTTTGAGAGATGCTCTGAGGAGTTGAGCGATCGGGTTACGTTGTTCGTGTCGGTTCACAAGATGCTTTGAGGTTGTAAGATGATTCCTGGGAGAGAGTTGAAGGATGAGAGGATCTCAAAGCGCGACAGATTTCAAGATGCCCGTGTTGCAGGGAAACCGCAGCGATTGTTCATAATGCAACGTTAGACAACACAGTTTTGGGCCTTAGACGATGAATCGAGCCTTCACAGTGTAAAAGTGGATCACATCTTTATAATAATGCTGTATGGCCTCATAAGCCAGGCAACCCCCCTTATATACTTAATAAATTTGAGTAGAGAATGCTGTATAAATTTGCTAAACTAATAACCTTAATAGTTGAAATACGCTTAACCTTAAATGCCCAAAACTCCAGGTCATCGGCTCAACGTGAGGCGCGAGACATATGATACAATGAATAGATTTCCCAACTCCATTATAATTCTTCTTGTGATTCAGACTCTTCCGTCAAAGCTTGGGCGACTTGGCTCATATCCAGAAGCCCAGTAAGCGGCTGCCCCGTGGATCCAGATGGTACAAACGGCTCCGCATCCGGCCGCAGAGGAGGCGGCAAACTCTGCTGACTTTGTCTGCTACTCCCCACCGCAGATCTGCTAGCAGTCGACGTCGAAGGTCCAGCCTCAACATCATTTCCCAGCCTGTCCTTAACCACCCTCCCCTTTCGTGGAATCCCCTGCAGTCCCAGCTGCTTCTTCTGATTCTTGCCCATTAAATCACCCACACTAACCCTCAACTTCCTGCTCAGCGCCGTCACCATTGCAGGCCGCCAACTCACAAACCCGGACTGTCCGTTCCTACCCTCCCCGCTGAAAACTATCGTCATCCACTCCCTTTTTAGGTAAGCTAACACCCTCTTCTCCGCTGCACCCCACTCTCCATCATGCCCATCCCAGGTTCTCAAGTTGATTATGCCTTCGAATATTGGGCGGACTGTTTTCCTATTCAACACGGGCTTCTCGAATGGCGGGACGTCCCCGATATTATCCAGGCCGCCAACGATACTCGACATCGTAATTTGAACCAGCAGGTCCGCCACTAGGCTTCTATCGAAAGATCCGCTCTCCATTTTGCTCTGTAACTCCGCCGCGAGGCGTGGGTCATCGAAGCCTCTCGCAATCTGATGGACGCAGTATTCGATTGCCGGGCCGAGCAGTTTCTCATCCCATCTCTGTAGATTCCCTGTGCTGGAAGCTCGTACCGAACTCCTCACTCTGCTCAGCTCAAGGTACGTCTGCCACCAGCTCAGCCCTCTACTACTCACGCTGGTAATGTTATTATTTGACCCTTTTCCATTTTTGTCCGTCCTAGAGCTACGAGTACCATGAAGCCCTTTGAAACTATCCAACACGAACCCCAGAACCTCATCCGAAAGCAAAATCAACGGTTTCTTCCACATGGTCTCCGGATTCTTTGCTAAAAATGTCAAAATATCATCCGCCAGCTCGTCTGGCAACCCCAACCCATCTGACTCGTAGATCTGCTCCAAAATATATGGAACGACAGCTTTGCAATGGTTCCCGGTGCATTTGTCTAAACCGTGACATATTTTCCTCAAAACGCTGGCGGCCCATTCCGACAACTCCGGAATCCCGAGATAATCAGCCGCTCTAGCTACCTCGATTATCCCCTTTGCGGTGGATGCTGGAGGCGGATATCCGTTCTTGTCCTGCCTTTTGCAGTTCGATAAAAGATATAGGTGGCCGTTCGGTTCCCATTCCTCGAGGAATTCGCCAATACGGAGGGGGTTGTAGAGCCAGCGTTGTATCACGCGGAGAGCAAAGTATGTGATAGTTGGGTAAGGGAGGGTAGAGACGTTGGAGGTGGAATCGGAGAAGGCGAGGTGGGAATGGGAAAGATACTTGTAATATGGTATAGAGGCGGTTAGAATGAAACGGTGTAGCTTGATTTCAGCGTATGTAGATGTGTCGTCGGATTTTGTGGATGATACAGTTATTGCAGTCTTAGAGGGTGATAGCTCCGGCATAGGGGCGATCCCTTTGAGTGAGGTTGTAGAATTTTCGGGAGCAGCTTTCTTTGGTGTACTTGGGTTACTCTTACTAGGCGACGCCGTAGTGCTCAGCCTTCTCGGTGTAGATAATCTTGCCCCCGAACTCGACGATACACCTGGCTTCCTTGAGTTTGAACCAGCTCCTTTTGAAGCTGCGCTACTTTGTCCAGTAACCGGATCCTTTGGACCTGAGGTAGCCCCTCTCGAAGCTATGCTACTTTGCCCAGTAGCCGGATTCTTTAAACTCGAACCAACTGCTTTTGAAGCTGTGCTACCCTGCCCGGAGGCCGACTTTCTCTCCCTCTTAACAGGTTCCTTCTTCGGCGCCCTCGTGGGTACCAGAATCGCCTTCTTCCCCTTCCCTTCCGACCCTTCTCCATCCTCCACCTCCAATTGCACCACAAAATCCGGCGCCGCAGGTCCACTCTCCCTCTCTATATCCGCCCTCCTCTCCGCCTTCAAAACCTCGTCCAACAATCTATCCAACTGCTCTCCCGTCCTATTCGCCACATGCCCATAGATCCGCTTAACGTGAGCAAACTGCTCATCAAAGCACTCCACGACCTTGACCTGATCGGTCGTGGAGCCCACCTTATTCTCCCCAACTCCAGTTCCTTTCCCCTTCCCCTTCATCAACAACCCTTCCACCCCTTCTTCCCCCTCTCCTTTCTTCAGTATTCCCCCAACATCGCTCCTCGACCTAGCATACCTCTCAACCGCTATCGCCGGCCTACCTCTCGCGGCGGCAGCGATGGAGAATAACGCCCCAAACGTAAGAATCTGAGAATCGTGCGGTGTGGTGAAGATTACATCCCCGCCGGACGATAAGATGGCCTGCTGGCGGGCAGCGAAGGAGGTTGCGAAGGAACTGAGATTGTAAGCCCGAATGACGGTTTCCGACAGCGAGAGGGGTCGGCTGGTAGGAAGAGGAGGAAGTTGTGTGTCGGCGGTGGAGGAAGAGACTGGAATAGAGCGGTGCATGTGGAGTCGTATTTGCGGGGGAAAAAAAGTCGGATAAAATTAAAGAGCGGAAAATACCCGGGGTGGTTGTAGCCGTCGATGTCTAAAAAAAAAAAGAGGGTGCGGAAAGCTAGTTTGGGAGCTTCAAGCGTCGATCAAAATGGGGAAGCTTCGGCATCCGCAAAATTTATAAACTTTACGAGCAAAAGTAGCTTGAAATTAAACGCGTTGCAGCTGTACCACTATCTTTTGAGGCTTTCTGGGGCGATATTTTTGGATAAGGATGGATTTGTTTGTCACCAAAAGCTGGACTTTCAGCTTCCACGCGTCGTGATAAGCTGCAAGTGCTGGGGTTGTTGAAAGTCGAGTTGATGCGAAAGATGTAATACGATCCTGACTTCACAAGACAAATGCACTTTTATTCGTGACCAAAAGTGGGTTGATACTTAATTACGCATTAATCGGTCCAATCAGAGATACCTAAAATAGCACTATTACATTTGTTACTGTGGTGGAAGTTGGGCGTCCAATCTTGTCTCTGGCTGCTTCAGATATTTGTTCAATCTATTACTGTTCATTCTCTTCGTCTATTAAAACATGATCGTAACCGGGCGGATACATGTGGTTTTCTTTATCCCCAGAAAGCTACAACTTCCCTTGTCGGAAAATTGGATGCGATTTCTTTCTTCATCCTCCCTCGAGCTAAATACTAGAATTTCATTCTCCTTTCCTCTGGATTCCATGCCTCTTAAAAGAAAATAACAGGAGTTGGGAAAATGGGTTTACATGTAGACTATGTATAAGAATAAGAAAAAGAAAAAGGGAAACAAGCAGGAAACACCATGAGTAAACATGCAGCAAGGAAAGACGGTAAAGAAAGAAACAAACGTATCAGATCAAGAAAATTCCCTTATTTCAAAGCTTTACTCGTAAAGACTAGTGTCCTCTCCTGCGTCACCGAATGCGCCACCGTCAGTAGATGAGGCACCGGCTTCAGCAGCAGATGGGAATCTGAAAACGTTCATTCCACCGGCTTGCTTCATCTGTTGGGCGAAGGCCTCGTATCTCCTAATCTCGACATCGGACACGGAGCGACGGGCGGCAGACATAGCTTCCTCAAAGTGTCTCTTGGTGAGCTGTGGAACTGGATCCTCGTAGTCGGCATCATCTGCCATGTCAGTATCTCCGTCCCGATTCCTACTCCGGTCGATCTCGGCAGCGATGGACTCCTTGATGGCGAGCTTGACGGCTCTCTGGGTGACGAATCCAAGATCGGCACCAGAGAATCCGTGGGTCTTGCTGGCGATGTAAGCCAAGTCCACATCGTCGGCGACTGGGGTGTTTCTCAACTGGGCCGTCAGGATCGACAATCTGGATTCTTGGTCTGGAAGTGGGACGTAGACCAATGTATCGAGACGACCAGGTCTGCAAAGGGCAGCGTCGAGCTGTTCTGGTCTATTCGTAGCTCCGATCACGAAGACATTCTTCTTGACACCTACACATCATATTATTATTAGCAATCATTCTAAATATACTTTCGAGAGTAGGATATCTTACCCATTCCGTCTAATTCGGTGAGCAACATGTTGACGACTCTGTCACTAGCGCCGCCAGCATCGCCTACGCTACCGCCACGGGACTTGGCAATGGAGTCCAACTCGTCCAAGAAGACGACGCAAGGAGCGGCTGCACGGGCCTTGTCAAAGATGTCACGAATGTTGGATTCGGATTCACCGAACCACATGCTGAGCAATTCCGGACCTTTGACGGAGATAAAGTTGGCAGCGCACTCGTTGGCAACGGCCTTGGCCAACATTGTTTTACCGGTACCAGGAGGTCCGTAGAACAAGACACCGCGAGATGGAGACATGCCAAACTTGAGGAACTTCTCTGGATGCTCGACTGGGTATTGAACGGATTCGATGAGCTCGCGCTTGACGCCGTCCAAACCACCAATGTCGTCCCACTTGACGTTTGGAACTTCGACAACGGCAACTTCACGGAGAGCGGATGGGTTGCTCACGCCGAGGGCAAATCTAAAGTTCTCCATGGTGACACCAAGGGAATCCAAAACTTCTGCGTCGATGGTGTCCTCGTCGAGGTCGATGAGGTCCATCTTTTCGCGAATCTGTTGCATGGCAGCTTCTGAGCAGAGAGAAGCAATATCAGAACCGACGTAACCGTGCGTCTCGGCGGCAATACTCTCGAGATCGACGTCCTCCGCGAGCTTCATGTTCTTGGTGTGGATTTGGAGGATCTCCAAGCGACCAGTTGGATCTGGGATACCAATGTCGACTTCACGATCAAAACGACCAAAACGTCGGAGAGCAGGATCGATAGAATTTGGCCTGTTAGTGGCGGCCATGACGACGACATTGCTTCGGGACTTCATGCCGTCCATGAGGGTCAAAAGTTGGGAGACGACACGGCGTTCGACCTCACCATTTGTCTTTTCACGCTTGGGGGCGATAGAGTCAATTTCGTCGATGAAGATGATAGCGGGTGAGTTCTTCTCAGCCTCCTCGAAAGCCTTTCGGAGATTCGACTCGGATTCACCAGCCATCTTTGACATGATTTCTGGACCGTTGATCAAAAAGAAGAAGGCACCGGTTTCGTTTGCAACGGCGCGAGCCATCAAAGTTTTACCGGTACCGGGAGGTCCGTACATGAGAATACCTCTTGGCGGCTTGATACCAATACTCTTAAAAAGTTGCGGGTGACGGAGTGGTAGCTCAACCAATTCTCGAACTATTATACTCTGTTAGTGAATGTCGAATATAGAATATTTAAAAACTTGCATCAAAACGTACTCTTCGCCATCTGTTGTCTGCAGCCACCAATGTCATCATAACCAACGTCGTTGAGGTTACCCTCTTCGTCTTCACGATTTAGAGGTTCACCTTCGCAATGTATAACAGTGTCCTGCGCCACGATACCATATTCTGGTGGGTCGACTTCCATAACCTTAAACTCAACCTGCCTCATACCACCGCGGACAGTGAAAAGGTCACCTTGTCTAACTGGTCGGTAATTCTCAAGGAAGTATGGCTTGAGGTAGACATCGAAGAGAGATCCGGTAAGACCCTCGACGGTGTCGGCAATCGGAAGAACAGCAATACGCTTAGCCTAGATATCCCGAGAAAAATCGTTAGAAGCTGAATACTCTCCTCGAACATTGCTCTATAGGTATTTGCGAAGCAAAGGACCTACATATTTGATATCCGGGCAAGGGTGGACAGTGATGATGTCCCCCAACCTCACTCTTAGGTTGTTTCGAACGACTCTGTTGATTCTGGCACTGCCGTCTTCTAGGTCGTCATCGGCCAAAACGATCATGACGGTATCCCGCCTCTTCTTTCCCTTGACGAGGACTGTGTCACCACGGAAGAGCTGGAGAGTCTCCATGGTGTTGTTGGAGAGAGCAATAACGGAATTGTCATCGTTGGCGGCATCGGTAACTCTGGATTGTTCCGAATAATACCGAATATTAGCTATCTTTGCACTCTTTTCTCCCACCTCAGGAGCTCTATCCTTGTAGGAAGGTGATGTCAAAAATGTATTGCAAATACTCACATTAAGCTGTTTGGCTTCTTTTTCTTCTTCAGGATAGCGGTGGCAGTCGCGTCGACCTGAGAATTGTTGGAATATCTGTCAGTATCAAGCGGAAAGTGTTGCTGGCGGGCCTGAAAAGCAAGCCTTGGTTATCGATAAAAAGTGGGATGCCTCGTCATACCTCTTTCTTTTCACCACCCGAAGCATCACTACACATAACATGTCAGCCTCGCGTACCAGTAAATGATATTGCCATCACTTCGAATATGAGGATCACGATGGAAGATTAGTATACTCACGTCAAGTTGACCTTCTTGTGCTTGTGTTCTTCGTCAGCCATGGTTATGGGTACGTAAGTATCGAAATCACGTCGAGAAATGCTAGGTTGTTGAGGTGGGGTGTAAAAGTAGGTTAAGCTATCTAGGAAGCGATGATTGATCGAGATAGCAAAGCTGTAAGATGAATGAAAGGGAAGATGATGAAGATGAAGATGGGGTGAAAGAGAAAGAGGTTGAGAAGGAAGGAGGAAGAGAGAAGGAAGAAGAGAAAGAGAGTTCTGAGGATCTGCTGTATGCAGCTATTCGAGTTAGCTCTGCTTTGTGCTTGCTGGCGGCGGGCTGTCCTCTTTGGTTGGTTGGCTGGGTTGGCAGGCAGCAGGCAGGCCGGTACTACTTTTACTACTTGCTACTACTCCAACGGACGAGTACTACGACTATACTTAGGATTGCTGCTGCTTAGGTCATTTGCTTCTAGTCACACGTAGAAACATTACTGCTACCTTTCTCTCCGTTAAAGTGTGTGTCTTGGTGCCACCCCACATCCACATCCACCGCATTCATGCCCATACCCATTCTCTTCTGCATTCCTATTGCTACGGGTATGAGCCTTTGCCACACTATCCATCAAACACCAAACACTCATTAAAACCCCTAAGTATTTGTTTTTTCTCAGGTATCACTGCAGTTCTGGCCTCTCAAGAAAGCTTTGTAGGATCCCGTATGCCTGAGTACATCCGAGACCTAAACTGAACTTTGTATGTGGCTGATAATCCCAAACCAAAAAAAAAAAAAAAAGCTATCGAAGGTGCTGGAAACATCGGAAGGAGGATCTAGTAAGCCTCCCTCAGCAAACACCCGCAAGGCTCCCGCTAACCTGGGCCCCGTAATCAAGAAAATGGGGCATTTTCTTTTGCTAAACACCACGTATCCCGCTTCTCCAGTCATACTGTTAGCCATTTTCAGGCACTAATTGCAAGACGCGCGTAGCTTCATGATTCATAGCCCTGGCAAAAATTGAGGACCAACTCGTAATTGTGCACTTTTGGGTAGCTTTCCCAGGGTATCACAGCTTTCCAGCTGTAGTGACCACACATTCAACGCATAAATAAATACACCGCAAAAACGGAGCAATTTGCGTCGTTTATTCAGCCTTCCTATAGTTTAGTGTTGTTGATATATTCCCATTCGACCTCAAAGATAATCATAGACTTTAAATTTGACGGATAGAGAGAGTATTCCAGAGACATATATGCATTCCATTCATTACTGATGCTATGAACATTTAACCTGCCCAAGTAAAAAATATAATGAGGCTTCTGTGCGAAAACCAGACAAAACAAATGGAATCCAAAACCACTAAAGAGCTCAATTGACCAAACAGACACGATAAGAACTAGTTGACGAGATGGGAATATGCTCAGATCACAATCCCTTTGGCTGCCTTTGCCTCCTCCTTCTCCAAGCTAGCCAGCTCGCTTCCGTGATTCTGCTTCACCCAATCGTTGTACAACACCCATGTCTGCTCGTGATTCGCAGCCGCTCCGACATTGGTCTGAAGGGTCAGCGTTGTTCTTAAAATGGACCTGTTCAACTCTGCAATCTTTTCAAGCTCCTGCTTCACAGCATTCTCCTTAGGTTTGATGAGAAGCGTAGCCTTGTACTTCTCGGCAATGTTGTCCAGCCGCTTGATAATGTCCTCCTTTCCGATAACCACCAATTTCCCGAGCATCAGGTTGCAAATAATCTGAACCTCGTGCTCGTCTCCTAGACCAGCGATGATTCGGTCGTAGATCTCTGATGGGTTCATGCGTGGGTACGATGTCTCGATAAGAGCGTACAATGTATCATAGGCGCTCTTGCGTAATTCCAAGCCATCGTCCACCTTGTGCTTGAACGGTCCCATCTGTACTTCGCGAATAAGCTCCGGCTTGACAACAGTCTCTTGGTAGACAAGAGGGAGTAAAGATGAAAGGTTAGCCTTGACCAGTTTGGCCTTGTTGTGGGCAGCAGAGTTCAAAGCGGTCAACGCGAGCTTCCTGTTATCCAGGTTGGGGTCGCTGAGCATAGTAACAAGAAGATCAGTGACAACCGGCTTAAGGTAGGCATCGAAGCTTCCAGTAGTATCAGTTAGAGTGTATCTCAAAGCTGAGATAACAACTCCGCGAGCAGCTGGATCAGGATCACTCAAGCGTTGCTATTGATAATATTAGCCTCTTCATCTTTAAACTTTAGGCAACACGTAGACTGACCTTCAAGCCTGGAATGAAAGTCTCAGGATCAATAATCGCGAGTCTTCCAACACATTCAGCGGCAATGCTCTTGCTTTCTTCGTGTCTTGCTGCCACGAACAGATGCTCCCAGATTTGGCCGCTGAAGGCAATGATAGTTTCCGACTTCTGGCTCGAGTGTTGTAGTATCTATTCCTTGTTAACACTATCTGGTATATTTAAACAAAAGGTTCATTAGAACTAACCTCCTTGTAAGAATGCAACAACAAATACTGTTCTTTTGATGATCCATTTGAGAACTCCTTGATAATAGCCGAAACATACTGTTGTGGATTGCCAACACCCGCAAGACCGAGAGCTGTAGCTGCGGCCAAAGGAACATCCTCGTTCTTTGACTTGATCTGCGAGATAAAGATCTCGGGCCCGAGCGAGAACTCTCCATGTCCATTCAAACCGGCTTCACCTAGGACCATCAAAGCTAGGCCCTTCCTCTTGTCATCTGCCGAGCTTTGAATCTCCAGAACAAAGTCTTTCAGGGAAGCATTGAGTGGCTTTCCGAAATCGTTGCCAGTAGCGAGAATTTTACCAATAACCTTTGCGACGACGGCAGTATTACCGCTAACGCCGAGGTTAAGATAGGTCTGGAGGATCTCATTCCCTTGTCCCTGAGCGGTAGCGCTGCGTACTAATCCAAGAAGGGATTCTAGAGGTCCACCGGTGAGAGGACTCTGTCCAAGGTCGGCAAGACCCGCGATGATACCAGGGTTGAGTTGGATGCCACTCTCGACAAGGACCGAGAGTATTTGCAGAGCAGGTCCGCACAGATGAAGATCACTCGACGAGAGCAATGGAGTCAAGACAATGACAAGTTCGTCACTAGTCTGCTTGGACAAGATAGGTCGGACGGCAGGATTCAAAGTAAGTGCTCTAAGAGCTACCAAGCTAGACCCACGGAGAGCACGATTTGCCTTTCGCAATTGCGCACCAAGTTCGGAGATGACGTCTCTAACCCACTCCGGTGACAAATCGTTTGGTTGGGCTTCCTGGGCAACCTTCTCGATAGCCCGGACAGTAACCAGACGAGTCGTCTCATTGCGGAGGCGCTCAAGGAGAAGGCCAAAGGCATTCGTACGAAGTTCTTGATCCAAGTAACCAGTTCCACTTGTAACGCTCAACAAAGTGCCCATGGCCTCAATTGCGCGCTCTCGGACTTCAAGGTCGGCATCATTCTGCTGAATCTTAGCGAATATCGAGTTGTAAAGAGTCTCAAAGCAGGAGACATCCTCAGAAGCGATCTCAGCTGCAAGGAGACTTAGCATTTCAGAGGCGGTTGAAAGTGCCTGGCTAGAGATCTTGTAAAACTTGTCCGCTGCGGCTGCAGCGACCGCAAGAACGATCGGCCCAATGGATGGCTTGAGTGCTTCATCCCCACCCTCTACAGATGCCGTGCTAAGGAATTTGAGAGCCTCAATCCTGAGGGAAGAAGAAGTGGCTGCAGCATTTCCAGAGGCGGCAGCAGATGCGGGGCCAGTTGATCCACTGTCTTTGGCTGCAACAATGCTAACTACCGGGTCCAAAACTGTCACCAGAGTATTTCCCGGGTCAGGCAGCGCAGTTATTAAGGCAGATAAAAGATCAACAGTCGCTTGTTTGGTGTTTAAACTTGGGTTCTTTAGTAATTTCGCCGACGACTTAGCCAGCCTTGGAGACAGCTTCTGTAGAGCATAAGAAGCAGAAGGCGTATCTGGCGGTGGCATGGTTGACTTTTCTTGCTCATACATGCTAATATCCGAGCCTCGTCTTCGCTTCTTAGTCGAAGCCTTTTGGGTTGGGGGACTGCTGGATGTGGCTAAATCCCTAGTCTTTCGAATAAGAGTAGTAGTTGTAGCCAGAACTTCCAAACGAACATTCTCCTCGCGCTCTGTGAATCGTTTGACCAAGAGAGGAGCGACTTCTTTGTACAAGGTCTCCTTGAGCAAGTCCTCTGCCCTTGTGCTGATAACAGTACTAAGGAGCTTAGCGGCGCCTCGTCTAACCTTCCACGAGATGTCGTCATCGTCGCTGAATGCGCCACCATCATCTTCAAATTCCTCGTCTTCAAGATCAGCAGCATCATCTTCGTCGTCAGCTTCCTGTTGGGTTCCACCCATCTCCTCATCTTCCTCTTCTTCTTCGTCGTCGACGGCATAGTTGGGGTCGTACTTTAAGAAGCGCAATCCCGCAGCAATAACCTCGTCGGTAAACCTCTTCATTTCACTAGAGCAATGGGCTTGGAATGAATCCAAGGCCGCCAAAGCTGCCTCCCTGACCTCATCCTGCTCAGTTTGTGGTTCATTGTCATCTTCATCTCGCTCCAAATCATGGCCGTCAACTAGAGCAATAACGAATGGGGCCAATGTTTTCAGGTAGGGCCCAAATCTTTGTGGAGTCGATCTAGCAAAAGCTCCCGTCAAAGAAACCAACAATCTTTGTTTATTTGGTGTAATATGAGATGCACGGAACGACATAATCAAGTGCGAAATTGTATTGCTAAGGAGTCCATCAGAAGCGTAAGCGATCAAGAAAGCCAAAGCATTGACGGATCTCTTCTTGACCACAGAAGAGCATCTCTCATTCTCGATCAGAGTCAATACAGCCATTTGAAGCTTCTCGAGATCCGAGGGAGAAATGGCATCTCCAAAGCACCTCAAAACCTCAATAAGGACGTCGACCATGTCTATCGAGACACCAGGGCTTGACTTGTCTTGTGGAGGCTTAAGCATGACGAGAAGTTTGGGAACGACAATGCGTTGGACGGATATTTGAGCCGCGTTGGCGGGGATCGAGGCCCCTGCTCCACTGCCATATTTGGGTAGAGATGCTACTACAAGCCTTAAGGCGGTAGCCGGAATGGATGGATCTGAGGATGTGAGGGAGAGGGATGCGAGTCTTTCGAGAAGGCTGCTAAGCTGTGCTTCCTTGATTTTCAATGCAAGTGGTGCTAGACTACAAGTGGATTGCATTGATCAGCCTAATGTTTCATAAATCCACAAAACCTTCGACTACCTGGGAACTTACCACTTGACAGCTAAATTCTGGACCTCTCCGTTTGTATCGTCTAGGGCTTTAACAACACCATCAATAAGGCGTGATGTAGTGCTTGTATCCATCGTGATGGAAGAAGACGAAGACGTGACGAGAGCATGAAGGTCATTCAATGCCATGAAACGAAAGTCACTGTCGGCATCGGACAGCCGCTGCAGGATGGGGTTTATCTGAAACTGCTGGGCCATCTTGTCGAACGATATCCCGTGAAATCGGTAATGTAGAAAGCGGTACCGTGAAGTGTTTAGGATGTTCTGTTAATTTTGAGGAGTCTGGACCAAAATGTTAGACGTCGATTCTGGCTTGAACGCTGAGAAGAGGAAGCGGCGGTAGAAGCAAACGAAGGTCGAATTAAAAAATAAAACAAAAGAATTGGCAACGTGACAGACCTTCAAGCTGGATGAGAAGAGCGAGCCTTAAAGTCGAAGGCGAAAGTTGAGGGGGAGAGGTGGGAAGAGCAGTTGGTAAGATTTGGAGCCCAGCAAGCTACTCAAAACCCCACCACAGAGACGCACACGAGAGACACACTTAGAGAGAGGGGAGAGCGTTGATTCAGATCCTTCAAACCGATAGCTCCGAAGCTTTGCTTTTGAGTATGATTGCTCTTGTTAAAATAGATGATGGCACGCAAAAGAAGAAAAGAAAGAAGTGTATGAGCAATTCAAAAAGAAAATTCAAGAAGACAGTAGAGACGTGAATGCGGTATAGTTGGAGAACGAAGGTTGCGTCTTTGGACGAGGCCCAGCTATTTTGTGACAAGAAGCAGGCAAGCAGGCAAGCTATCTATCACGCATCCTGTCGTAGCAATACCATCCAGCAGCCAGTGAGCAATGGTGGGGAACAACACCAACAAATCTGCCATGGCTGCTCTGAAGAGGAAAAACCTGGGTGGAGTTTGTCGGCCCAGTCTTTATCAGAACCGTTCCCCGGGGAGCACCGATATTGAGGCTACCGGCTGTCGGGGAAGGGAAAGAACATCGGGCGGGAAAGCCTCCCGCAACATTACACAAGACGTCATAGCCCTTCTTCTTTTGTTCATCCCTTGCCCGGGCGCTCGCATACCAGATGGCCTGAATTGCGAAATTTATACCTCACCTTCTAAATTTCCCACATTTCTCTCTTAGATCCGTCTTAAATCCTCATCCTCTCCCCGCTGCCTGTTCGTATAGTTCAAGGTACCGTATACTTTATAAGGTTCCCCAATTGACGGTATTCAGCACCTAGTTAACATTAAGATTATCTCAGGCACCGTCCTCACAACCCTCTAGAATTAAAAGACCAAATAATCATAAAAACATGTTCCGCCCGGCATTCCGCCGAACCGCCGCCCTCGCATCTCGGAATGCAATTGCTCTTCCGCATAGAGGTGTTAACCACATTGTCGCGAGACGTAGCTATGGCAGCAATCACACTGTCGAAAAGTCCAGCGATTTGCCTTGGTGCGTTCCTAGTCACATATAAGCATATTCACCGGTCTAACGTTATCTGCAGGCTAGTCGCCGCCGTTGCAGTAACCGTTCCAGCTGTACTTTACCCCTTCCCCCTTCTATACCCCTCGGTTTGTATTCAAGAAAACTAATAAACCGATGTCTAGACGATTTGGCTCTTGAGACCGGGTACCGCAAAATCACATCATGACGAGCACCACGATGCCAAAGACGAACCCCACAATCGCCCAATAGCAGAGAGATCAGAGGCAGAGGAAAAGCCTGAAGAAAAGGAGGATGCAAAGAAAGAAAAGGGCAGTAAAGAGAAGGAGAACGAGGACGAAAAGAAAGGGGAGAAACCTGAAAAGAAAAACGAAGACAAGGAACATATAAAGAAAGAAGGATCTGAGCCGAAGGATGCAGACAAACCACAAAAGCCTAACCCAGTCGAACCAGAAAAAACCGAGGCCCGGGAGGGAACACCTACGAAGAAATCATCTCCCGAGGGAGGCGAGGACAAGAGCTAAAGATCCTCAGCCTGAGGAAACGAAGCCCGACTACAAATCTTCTTCAAGGTCCGACGAAGAGAAAACAAGCTGGACCTCGAATCACAATGGTCGAGCCGGATTACCTGTCATATTTTGTGACATATCTTTGCATCCCCACTAGAATATCGCTACCCCATTAATAAAGTACTGGGTGGTCTGTTCATACCACGCAAGAACACATGGGGTATCAGGCCTGTATTTTATGTACACTAGACGCATACCAAAAGCAACCTTATTAGCTATCATTACCAATAAACAAATCTCCCACAGTTTCCACAGTCGTTAGAACGATATATCAGGTACTATTAGAGTTCGGGCGATTCTATAAGGTAGTTATCCTCAATGTATCATTTTTCTTCAGCTATAGGTACTCAAGGTTTCCATCCTTTCTCAAGTTGCCAAGGTACATGCTACATGATTCCGGTGGAGGAGAATTATATATTTCTCGTACGAACAAGATAATACTCCGCCCCCCAGGGTATTCCATTCTTTCGCTCAGAAACAGAAATAGAAATCGAAGTGTTAAACCGTTTCAATTTCGGCTTTCTTAAAAAATAAAATAAAAAAAAGGGTAGCATACTAGGGAAAAAAAAAAAGTCAAGAAGTCATTGTATAACACCGTAATGCAGCGAACGGCTAGAAGAGTTATAGAAAATTGGTAGTGTGGACAGAATAAAAAATGTATACAGTTGAAGAATAAAGGGTTGCTTGGAGAAAGGTTGACAGGAATAAACTCTGACATGACTAAATGCTGGTACGATACATAAAATGCTTGATATATTTTGATAGCTTGCCAAAAGATGTGCCAAAAAACAAACAGCCGTGAAGAAAAACGCTTGCTTTTCAACAGTTCATCAAATGCAAAATGAAGAAGTTAAAAAAACTTTGAGAGGAGGGGGAAATAAGGGTTACAACAAACAGGGCACCTGCTCACCAATCCCCTGGCGAACACCAGTACAAAATCAATGCTGCAGGTCGATCATAAAACGCCACCTGGAGGGTTTGCATTTACAACTCCACCAGGTTGTCCCGTTTCCGGGTTAATGTGCCGCCTTAACATAAACATGGGCTTCTTTCCTTCCTTGTCTAACTGTTTAAATAGAATCAACGGCTTCTCATCGTATCCTAAGCACCGTTCCTGATCCCCGTATACTATATAAAGTGCGTAATGCTGCCAATCCGCTTGGATATTGTATCTCTTAAGGGCTGCCGGCAGTACCTTATAACAAGGGTCGTCCATAGATACTCTGAAAGATTTGAATATTTCGACCGTTGGAGGATTGGAACCTTCGTCTTCCGCTGGCGGAGATGCAATGGCACTAGTTGGTTCTGATGCTGCTGCTGCCGCCGCCGCCGCTTTTCTCGACCTGTCTCTATCGCTTCTAGAGCGGTCCTGTGAGCGATCTCTATGGCTTTCGGAATCTTCTCGGGATCTTCCATATCCTCGGGGTCTTGTCGTTGTGCTATAGCTTCGGCCGAGGTTGTGAGGAGAGGCCGGGGTTGGTAACGAGGATATAACGTCTCCTCTTTCTCTCAAACCTATGCCCGTTGGGGGTGACTGGATTGCGGTTCCTGGTGTCGCGACAAGTGTGCTAGCTATTGAATCAATAGAACCAGTTTCCTTAACAACTGCAAACTGTTCTCGGATAGTGTTTTGATTGCCTGTACTCGAAGTGGGCGAAGTTGTGGGTTTTGAAAAATAGGATTTTGAGGGGTTGATGTCGATTTTCTTGGTTGAGTATTTCCGTGATAGGTTGGACGCTGGTGGTTGAGATAATAACGGCTGAGGTGTGGGCTCCCTATTGATAAGTACGCTTTCGGAATTGTAGTCGGCTGGTCGGCTTCTAAGCGTGTCCCTATCTCTGTCACGTTCTCTCTCCCTGTCATAATTATTATCAAATGAGTTGTATGTGGGGGTAGTCGACGTGGCTTGTGCAGAATTGGAGGATGGTTTTGGTAACGGTTTTGTTTCGTTCTTGATTGTTTTTACTATTGGCAGCATTTCCTCTCTCAGTTTGTGGAATGCCTCGTTGACCCTCCGTAACTCTAACTCTAGCTGGTAAACCTTATCGTCTCGTATCTTGACGGCAGATATTAATTGTTGGAACTCGGAAACGGTGACATAAGTAGTGTCCGGGTTTGCATCGGCAGGGTTGGCAGCTATGGAAAAAAAAAAAAAAAAAATGTAATCAGCAAAATTATTACCAGAAGGCGAGGGGATACATTCGTGACTTACTTATCGGCACATAGTGGTCGGGTTCGATGGGCACCTCATGGGAAATTTTAACTTTATAAACGGCCTTGAGTATTTGCAAACGGTGTCCAATACTCTCAATACCCATTTCCAGCAATTCCTCGTGGTTTAAATGTATAAGTGCCTCGCCAGTAACCTCGTTATCTGCATATCGTCTCATCTATTAGTAAAACCGTTGTCGGGGGGTAGAATAAACTTCGCGATCGCCGGTCCATCGAACCGGATTGGTCGACTTACCTATCCAGGCATCCGGGTACTGAGGTAGCCCTAACTCGTTCATAAAGGTCACAACATCTTCCGTTGACCAGTTCATGATGTTCTTGTTCGGTATTTCAGGAATCTGGACAAAGGTGGGTGTAGCCTGTGCAGAGGGTATCTTGTTCGGCGAGGCCGGTATGGTAGCGTACTGTGGTGAAGTCATGTTGCGAGGAGACCTCGGAGAGGTTGGAGTGTGAGGTAGCTCCGGCGACGAAGGTGGGAACTCTTCGCCAGGTGGCGATAGAGGTCTGGCCCTGAGGGAGGAGAGCGGGCGGAGAAGTGAAGGAATGAGTCGTGAAATTTTGGAGGTTGTTTGAGGGGTAGTTACTTGAAGTAGCCGGTAGGTATTGGTGTATCTGGAGGGGGTAGATTCGAAGCAACGCTGGCTGCGAGATCCTGATTCTAGATATTAAACTTCACTGGTGTTTGAATCGAAGAACACTTTCTTGAAGAGATGTTAGAAATCAAAAAGCTAAATAAAAAATTTTTTCAGTGAAAAAGAAACAGGGGGTATCGTGAGAGAGTGTGGTCGGAATTTTGGTGGCTGTTGAAAAGAATGGCCAGAACAAGCGGGATGATGGATGGCTGTGTGGTTGCTAGTTTGTGGTGGAGGAGGTGGAGGTGGTAATATAATTTGTCTGGAACAGAATGGGGGGTAAAGGGAAATTGGCCTGCAGCAGACGGTGGTGATAGATAGATAGAGAGAAGAGAAGAGCAGAGATAGACAAGCAAAAACCACTCCCTGACAAATAAGGGAAGTCTCGAAGGGGCACACAGGGAGAAAGGAATGAGGCTGCGTATGCACTCCAAAAATTTATTGTGAAGTGTAAGAATAAATTAAAATGTTTGTAATTTATCTGTGAGATCCGACGGAGAGGAAACGACGACGACGATGGTTGTTTAGGAACTGTCGGTCATCAGGCTGGAACAGTCGAATAGAAGAAAGGCTTGGTCGTGTTTCCCCTCTGTGCCACCGTGAATTTGAACGGACAAATGATAACGATAGTTATCTTTCTTATAAAGTAGAGAGTGGAGAGTGTATTACTGTTCAAGCACCCCAAAAAAATACGATTGCAGGGCAGATCGGGGAAGGGGGGGCGAGCGGACGGCTAAGTATGCAGCAGCATGGACCTTGGTCTGCCACCAAGTCCCTTTACGTCTAAAGTTAAATGATATGCAGCTGGCTCGTTAAAATTCTATTTGTTCGTGAAGAATACGATCACCCGGGGTCTTCTGTCGTGCGAGGGGTGTGAGGGATCAAAAACCCGAGGCCGATCGAGCGACGGGAGGGGGCTTATTTTTTTTTTTTTTTTTTTTTTTTCCTTTTCTGATTGGGAAAGGTAGGTGATTCGAGTACTCCAATATAACGGGAATTACCTTGTAGGAGCGTAAGAACGGAGAAAAAAGAAGGCGTGGAAAGAGGAGAGAAGGGAAAGAAGGAAGTAGGAGGGATGAAAAAAAGTGGATAGAAAAATGGGGTGATACAGGAAGACTCTCAAGCTAATTGGAGGCTCAGCAGAGAAGCAAACGGGTGTGCGTAATTACCAATCAGTCGGACCTAGCGAGGCTGCCGGCAAGGAGGAGGATGGAAAATCGAAGCAAGCTGGGATGCTAAACTCGGGTGAGCGAATCGAATCGGTAGGATCGACTGTAGAGAGCCTGGTCGGGGCAATGCACAACAATGCAAGTCACAACGGTTGGATGTAGATAGACGAACGGGTACGGGCGTAACAGTCGAATAGGTCGAAAGTTATTCCGTGGAAGGAGCGAAAAGAAGGATAAAAAATTGTAGAAAGAAGAATGTCGACGCACTCAAAAGGCGAGGCAATGCAAGAGGCCGGAGCAAAGGTACAGGCAGGTAGGCTGGGAGGAACGTAATCTAGCGAGGGGCGGGAACAAACCTAAATAAGGTCCGAGATCCAGAGGGAGAAAAAAAAAAGTCATAAAAAGAAAGCGTAGCGAAAAAGCAAAGGAACCCTTGAAGGATCGATTAGTAGGTTCAACATGGACAAGGGCCTTTTGTGGTCTAACTAGTCGGATTAGCTGTTATGCACGTTGACAGTCCGACTGACAGGCAAGAATCGTTCCGCTGTACTGTAGTAGAATAATTTAAAAAAGAGATGGTGAGACAGGTTGACCCTCGTAAGAATTAATAGAACAAATTCAAGATTGAGATTGAGATTTGTTTTTATTATCAAGGTGGATATATAAAAGGAAGGTTACGGGTGCGGATGCTGATTATCGGTGCACTTTGAATCTTTAAATTTATCGATCGGCTGAGATGTCGCTCAAGATTATTATTATTAGGGCGGCGTTACGGGCCAAAGGCTAAAGCGACTGGGAAAGGGAGACCCGCTAGTCTGGATGCGTCGTCGTCGTCGCTTCAAATCAACTCGAACAATCAAGCGTCTCGATGCATGCAGGTACAGCTTCTACCAGCATTTGCTTGTTGGACAGGTACATGTACCTTTTTGTTTTGTTTTGTTTTTTGCTTTAACAGCCGGTCGGAATCCAAGAGCTCTGCAAGAAGCCAAACAAAAAAATAATGCTTGAACGGTTGGGCAGAATGAAGGTATATCAGAGCTGATGGTGAGTTGGTCAGGTGCAATTTCCGAACAGATTACCAAAGAGCCAGTTCTGGTAACGACGTCCGAAATCCGAATATTAAATTAATATATTTCACCATGCGAGGAAAATAAAAAAGAATATGGAGAATTTATGTCAGCTTAGTAGCTATGGAGAATAGTGACGATGATGATGGCGAAAGTTCACTTGCTAAAGGGAAGGAAAAGAAAAAGATGGTTGAAGAATGGACAAATCCAAAGATAACGCAAGTGCTAGTGGATACTATGATTCGTCTTGTTATTGTAATTTCGTCTATGGGTGATTAAGCTTAGCTGTATACGGTTATAGAAAGTCTACGAACACCACCCATGCGAGGTGAAATTAACCGCAATCTCGTCTCTGCGACGTAATAATAGGGGATAAGGAATGACAAGAATCGACCAAACTCTATTCTCTTTCTTCAATATAGAAAAAAAAAAAAAAAAAAAAAAAAAAAAAAAAAAAAAAAAAAAAAAAAAAAAAAAAAAAAAAAAAAAAAAAAAAAAAAAAAAAAAAAAAAAAAAAAAAAAAAAAAAAAAAAAAAAAAAAAAAAAAAAAAAAAAAAAAAAAAAAAAAAAAAAAAAAAAAAAAAAAAAAAAAAAAAAAAAAAAAAAAAAAAAAAAAAAAAAAAAAAAAAAAAAAAAAAAAAAAAAAAAAAAAAAAAAAAAAAAAAAAAAAAAAAAAAAAAAAAAAAAAAAAAAAAAAAAAAAAAAAAAAAAAAAAAAAAAAAAAAAAAAAAAAAAAAAAAAAAAAAAAAAAAAAAAAAAAAAAAAAAAAAAAAAAAAAAAAAAAAAAAAAAAAAAAAAAAAAAAAAAAAAAAAAAAAAAAAAAAAAAAAAAAAAAAAAAAAAAAAAAAAAAAAAAAAAAAAAAAAAAAAAAAAAAAAAAAAAAAAAAAAAAAAAAAAAAAAAAAAAAAAAAAAAAAAAAAAAAAAAAAAAAAAAAAAAAAAAAAAAAAAAAAAAAAAAAAAAAAAAAAAAAAAAAAAAAAAAAAAAAAAAAAAAAAAAAAAAAAAAGACTTCAAAGGGAAAAGGTTTAAAGCTAAAGAAAAAATATATCTATGGCGTGCATGCATGCAAGCCTCCACCTGCAAGCCCTCAAAAAAGCGTCCTCCAGGGATAATGATTGGGGAATGGCTAAGCTCAAGAGCGAAAGCTGGGAAGCAAAAAAAAGGAACACCCTCCAAGTCATGATGTACGATGTATAAATGTCAACTACTCTTCGTGCAGGCATACACCCCTGTATACCTGTGGAGAAAATATGCCACCTCGATGCAAGGTTCCAGTTGCGAGGGCGCCTATTGGGTACATTTCAACTTTAGAACACGACGACATCAGAGGCAGCAGCTTCAGAGCTTTGGAACTTGGTTGTCCCCTCCCCTCAAATCGTCCAAATGTTACCAAAAACAAAAGTGTTATAGTTAACTACCACCATGTTGATTCTCGCTACAGAACAATCCCGCCTTTGTGCTCTCTTTGGCGTGGAGATGTCTCATTCGATTAAATCTGAAGTTCCTCGGCGTTATCCTTGCCGGGGGTGGTACTCTATTTAAGCAATTTTGTTCTGAGGGGAGTGCACTGAAATATATAAACCCGAGAACCTGCTGCACTTGAAGTCTCACAAAATACTCGGCTGCCTCTACAACTGTCGGATGTTTATTATGGGGATTGTGAAGAAACAGCTGTTCAATGAACACATCATAGTTTGGATTAGTAAAAGAAAGGGAATAAAATAACAAGAAGAGGACGGAGAAGACGAAAAAAGAAGAAAATACAAATCGACCAGCAAGCTTCGAGTCAAGCCACTTCCCACCACTGGCGGTCGAACACGGCGAAGAACGAAACTCATGGAAACGGTGGGCGGTGATCTTTAATCGAGCCGCTCCTCGAACCACATGACGCTGCCCCCCTCTCATCGCCATCTGCATGGCACAATCGCTCCCGTAACCCGCATGAGGTCTTGCTCCCTTTCCCCTTTCTCTCAAGAAATGCATTCATTGGCCAGAAAAAAACATCGATCCCATGGAAAAAAAGGATATCGAAATGTACAGTGTCTTAAGTACCTGCATCTTAAGATCTTGCTCAGCGCTTAGCACTTTTTCCTTGCCTTGCAGAAAAAAACGCCTGTTAGTCTTTCGAATTTCATGCAGATGCGGGATGCAGAAAAAGGTGGTTAAGCACCTCTCTGGACGGAAAAAGGCTTCTTTTTTGCCTTATTCCCTTTCTTTTTTTTTCTTTTTCTTTTTTCCGCTATATTTAGTTTCGCGGGCTACCCCATCCCCCGCCCGACAGGATTGGGACTTCGTTAGAGGGTAGGTTGGAGTTTGTTCCGTTCTGGCAGGTTGGCAGTTCCGTACATGCGCCGCTGGGGCGCCACAATTTTTTTTCCCTTTCCAACGCAAACTTCCGCCTTTTTTCTCGAATATTCAAACTCCTTTGTTTCCTTTAGGGTGAATCGTTGGTACGAATCCTGCCTCGGTATATATTCCCAACTGGTTCTAATTTACTCCGAGTCGGATATAGCCGCTCTCCTGGTGCTGCACGAGAAAGTCTTATGTGATACAATTTGATTGTGCTTAACTTTACGAAGAAACCAGTTACATGATTAGGATTTGATCGCAATATCCGAGTTTCGAGGCTAGGACTTCAGGCTCCAGCTCGATTGATATATCCGTTCCTTTCCTACATAACTAGGCCGCCGCTAATGCTTACAATTATTCTAGCCTTGGAATTGTACAAGTCTATTGGATGTCTTGAGGTCTATCCATTTGTGAAGAACGCTCCTATGGTTGAGGAGCCTGAAAAAGAGGTCAATAGAAATACAGGATACGGTATCCATGTCGTCGTAAATAAAACACCCAGACGCCATTTCCAATGTAGCTTGATGCAGATGCACAGTGAAAAGAAAAGAAAAGTGTTTTTCTGTACAAACTGAAGAGAAAACAAAGAGGTATATGAAACATCATAAAATATCTCAAACGAAACAGTTGTCCTCGCTAATACACGATATCCATCTTCCCCGCATAATTAAAGCAAAACTGTTCAAGTATCAGATGATCCGTCCTCAATATCATCATCATCATCGATTATTCGTCGGCGCGCAAGAGGCCGCGTCGCATTATTTTGTGCATCCTGAGTATTCTGGTCGTCTTGAGTGTCATCTATTATTTCCGTAGGCTGCAGACTATCGGCGTTTGTTTCCGATTCTTCTGTCTCTTCGTCCATTTCATCATCGGGTGGTGGACGAATAGTGTGCAGCTCCACTGCCTCGTCCCAGTCCCCACCAGTATTAATCATATCTCGAAGGTTTCCCCGGAAATATTGCTCTGTTTTTGGTCGTCTACCTCCCCGACTTCTCCCTTCGGAGGCAAACATTGACGCCCTCGTCTTCCTTTTCTTAACATTTTCTCTCTGCGATATCAAGCTACTCATCAGTTTAGCTTCCTCTTCATTCTGGAGATCATATCGAGCTATCTCTCTGATGTAGGGTATTGTTTCCGTGAGGATTGACGTTGGTCGAATAAGTTGCGTATGGCCACTCATTAATCTCTCAAAGGGGTACCGAAGGTCGTCCATGGTTTTCATTCGGAATCTCGCTCTAAATTGGCCGTTCGTTGAGATCATGTTCAAGATCTCCGACTCCTCGAAACAGCTGAACAACTTGTCGCAGTTCTCCATGAATCTAGGGCTAGCTTCATGGAGGGCTTTTCGTGCTAATATCTGGGTAGTGATTGACAGCATAGAGGTAATAGATAGCGGGTCTCGCTTTCTCTCAGCGTCCACAGTTCTTAGTTCCAATAAATTGTCCAGAGAGTTTTTGTCGTTTATCGAACTAGGACTTGGATCGATAGCTTCAAGAAGACTATCTTCGGGAACAGTCCCAAACCGGCTATAGCAGTCAAGCGCACTCAGCGAATCTATATAGTCGCTGTAGGCAGATAATGTAGCTCTATTCCCATCCGCAGCCTCCATCCACTTTGGTAGGCCCTCATGGTAAAATCGGTCTCCTAAATCCACGCCGGTTGCATCTGTTACGTCCTTCCATACAGCTACTTCATCTAACTGTTCGGCCGCTAGATACCGACCGTTGTCGCCGAGGAGCAACTCTCGACCAAAAGCATTCATTTCCGGGAGGTAAGTGTCCCGGCTGATTGAGCGCTTTAATTCCCCTGTGATAGTCTTATCGGTCTTTTGGTCTGCAGCCGTCTCAAAATACCACCACCGTCCAGACCACGTCCTATCACCAAGCCCCATCTGGCACCAGAAGTTCAAGTGGGTTATTGTCCGCCTCAAATCATAATTAAACTTTTCGTAAAGTTGCTTGAGGTTTGTCCGGTTCAGCAAATGGCCCTGGGCGGCCAGAAGGACTGTGAGATAATCCGCCGCTAAATCTGGGGACGCAGGTTTAAAGCGAAGCTTGGCATAAAGGGCGAGATCTGCCAAAGGTAGGGAAGACTCATCATTGCAAGTGATTACAACTGGGCGTCGTGACTTTTCAATGAGGGATATGATTGAGGACCAAAAACCCTTGTCTTCATCAAACAATATGTCGGCCTCTTCAATTAATATAAGTGATTGCTGTTGTTTTACCTTCTCCTTTTCTTTTGCGGCTTCGGTTTGAGGCTGTTCTTCGATTTTAGGCTTCGCGCCTTGCTTCTTAAAGAATGAATTGAGTGCATTCGATAAAGGCTTGGTGAGAGTTTCGGGTTCGGGAGCATCGGAAGGCTCTTGGGACTTCGCCTGGTGGACCAAATGATTTCGACTCATATCACCCACCATCTCTTGGATTTCTTTGCCCCCGCGCTTTGTCCCAGCATTGATTTCGAATACGACAAAGCCATGTTCTCTAGCGGCAGCGTATACTGCTGCTGTTTTGCCGATTCCTGGCGGCCCACTGATTAGTATGGCATTTGCAAGCCTCGGTGGTGGTGAATCTGCCTGTGCCTTGCGTGGGCCACTTGAATTCCCTACAGAGCTGACGACTGACCGACTCTTCTGTCGAATTTCGGATCTCTTCAGACTTCGAGAAAGACCAGGAAGAAGTACATTTATATCCTCAGGATCTGTAATCTCATCCAAGGAGTCGTGATCTTCTTCCTCACTAACAATAAAATCGTCCAATTCATGCTTAGGCTTTTTCTTCTTCTTGACCTGTTGGGGTTTTGGTTTCGAGAGGTTCGCCCCGGTGTCAACAGAGGTGATTTTCATACACCTAAGCCACTTGCTCAGCTCCTTCGCTTCCTGCCCTGTCTGTATCACACAGTCGCTAGATGTTGGAGCATATAGTGAAGTCCAACTCTGGGTTTCACATCCTCCATTGTCAAATGCTGTGAGCAAGAGTTCTCCATTCTTAACCTGATCGACTAGATGACGGATCGCGGGGTGTGTATTTTCCGAGAAAAGCCGGGTACTTGCTTGCAGTTGCGTGATAATGTAGTCTATTACCTGAGAAGCTCCGAGCACGCACCTGTTTGGGATACGAACTGTTGGTGGTGGAACTGGTCGCCCGTTCTCGTCCCCCTTGTAGCAATAGCTCTCGCGTATATTAACATACCGTGTTTGTAATATATCGAGGGCGGACTCTCTGGGTGTTATCGTGGATGATTTAACTTTTCCCTTACTGAACGCTATGCTCCTGATATTATGAGATGGTGGACCTGCTGTTGTATCCTCTAGCCGCAGATTCCGGACGTGAGAATTATCCCGGGTTGGCCATGCAGGCAGCAGCTCCACTTTGAATTTCGGTTTCGCCTCTTTCTGGAAAATAAAGGAGTTTGTCGGTGGCTTTGGGAGAATGGGTTTCGAGTCATTTGCGGTTTTAATAGTTATTTTTTCCGCAGCTGCTAACTCCCGTTTTTCGCTGGCTTTCATAAAGAAAGGGTGTGGCTTCGGCCGTAGCTGCTCGAGTTTATTCTTATCAATCTTGAGCTTCACTATTAGGGATTTCGGTTCCGGGGGTGGAAGTTCTAGCCGAGCTGCTGCATCCTTGCCAATCTTGAGCTTGACAATAAGAGAAAGTTTCGCAGGGACTATTGAGGACTCTCCAGGGCTAGCAACTGTGAGCTCTATGGTCCCAGGAGCGGATTTCCGTGGCCGACCTCTCGTCTTCGCTTTCTTCAACGGGGGTTCCTCCGCGCCTGCAGCAGGTGGAGACATGCTACGACTCCGGGTTTTAGCCATGGATGTTGACGATTGCTTCATCAAATCAAACGCAGATCGAGTTGCAGTACCCAGGGTTTTCGAAGGTTCGGTAGAAGTTATCGAGTTTACCGCAAGATGATTGATGGCTCCAGGCTGGGGTGTAGTTGCAGGCCAGACTGCCAACGCACTTTCGCTTCCATTGATCAGGTTGGTTGCTGAGGGCAAAGTACGCGATAGGGGGTATGTTGGAAGGGCATTTGGTGCTTCCGGGCCATCATTCTCGGAGGACCTTGGAGGAGTTGGTATCGAATCCAACTCTCCGATATCTTTCCGCCGTTTATTAACTCTCTGATTTGATAGATCATCAATACCCGACTCGTAATCACTTCCGTCCGTCGATGAAGGGCTTGGGAAGTCTCCATCCGAATTCGAACCATTTTGGATTCCATCCTCCAAAGCTGTACCAGGCATTGCCAGCTCCTTTCTTTTCCGAGGTCTCTTTCGGGTCTTTGTAACTCTTCCTCCATTTTCGTTCGATAAGATTTTCTGCGTTATCAGTGCCTGCTTATCGGGCTTCGAGTTTGGTTTGGATTTAAGTTGGATTGCGATGCCTACGGAGGCATATTAGGATAGAACTTCAATTACCAAAATTACTGATCAGACTCACGAGCTTCTTTGTTGAAAAAGGGGTGTATAGATCTTTCGGTGATGTTTAAAATTTGGGGCTGTAGGGCACCAGCTAAACCGGCTAATCCATCGGGAAGGCCAGGCGGGGTTTGGGTTTCCACTGGAGGCATGGCAACCTCGGAGTTGAGATGCTGATTATGTTCCTGATGATATTCCTCGGACTCCGGTTGTGCATGCGACTGGACGATGGAATTGCTTATGGCAGCGGAAGGTGGTGTAAAGAAGGAAGTAATGTTGGCATCTTGAGAGCCATCAACTGGTTAGTACGAACATTCGTGAACACTAGTCGAAGGTGGAAAAGTTTGAAGGTACCGGAAACCGAATCCTGTTTCTTTTTGCCCATTGCTAGAGCTACAAAGCCGGACGGATAGCTCGCAGAGAGGAATCCATCAGCGTAGAGCCTCTGCAGCCATAAACCCAAGCCTTCTCACTGCTTTCCCCCCCGGTCGATATCTTAGTGACTTATAGCAAGTCAAGTATCAAACAATACGGCCAGCGTCGTATTGAGCCACGGATCAGGTTGCTAAGGTCGAATAGAAATGATTAAGGTATGCAGGAAATGTTCTAATTCGGATATATCGATATTATTAATTACCAAGCAGGTAGCCGTTGGTGGAGGCGACAGGAAGAAAAGCTCAAGTTGTCGAGGGGATCCAAACAATCTCCAAGCGGATGCTGGTATCCTGCAATGTTAACGGTTAATAACATTTAATAGACAAGCAACAGCTAACGCGTTTGCGTGTTGATTTGGTTGTTGTTCTCCACGCGACTCGAGTTCGGTAATAACTACTAAGTAGTATGCGTTGAGCTGATTTGGGACTATCCCCAAACAGGAAATTCTCATTGAGGCAAACATCTTGAATTTTGTCCCTTGGCATGCATAGCTCCTACCAAAGAACTTTGGTTAGTCCATTCGCTAAAAGATTTTTTTTTTTTCCCTATTGCTGAATACAAGATTCATTGCGCACCCACAAAACATAGCTTTCACACTTTCTATAAAAGAGGGACGCCAACCTCAATCAGCAAACAAAATGGCTATTTCTTCGTCCATAGGGTCGCCTTCAGTGTCGCTATCGAATCCATATTCTCTCCTGTCGCTTTCCGGAGCAGACTACGCTTCGGAATCTTCATCCCAACATTGCTATGGCAGCCAAGTACATACGCAAGGCGGACATTCAAAGAAGAGGAAAAGGTCCGAATTTGCTGTCGCCGTAGATGGACATGGAGTTTCTGTTATCGATGTATGTTCGCAGCTGCTGTTTGATACAATGCATTGATGGGAGGAATCATGTCTAACCACATAATACATTTGTTAGGTGCAAGCTCCTCGTATAATCTCAACCTATTCCGCACCACCCACGACCCGATTCACTTGCTCTCCACTTTCAATCAAAACTGCCAATGGATCTACTAGGTGGACTTATGCGTCCATAACATCCGATAACTCTTCTCTATCTGCCTGGAAGGAACAAGTGGTCCGAAGAACTTCTCGCACAAATTCCGTAGCTTCCTCTCCTATTTCCGACTTCGGCCCCTTGGATACCTCCATTGAACACCACTCTCGCCCGCTAAAGGGGCCCACAAAGATCGTCTCCCTGCATAACCTTAGCCAAAGCACCCAAGACCCCGAAGGGCCTGTATTCGATGACATTCTCGTGGTGTCTGAGGATGCTAGTCTCCAGTGTCTTTCTGCCGACCTGCAGATTGAGCGATGGGTAGTCAACAGTCGAAACACTCCGTCACACAAAACTCGAGGGCCTTTGCTACTCTCTTCAACTATCCCCGTCGCAATCGCAAAGAAGACGATACTTAAAAACCGATCCGAGCTGTTAGCTGGATACCATGCTAAGCCTAGCGATTTCATACTCGTGACGTTGAACGCCACCCAACGAAAGGAGCACAATGTTGAGGCAACTTTCTACTTGGTATCGAATTCGTCCTCGATGGGCCACGTCAGGAAGCTTGCTCATATCCGGTTAGCCACGAGTGGGCCTGCAAGCCGTTCACAATTTGCCTTCCACGGCCCGACTGGAACCCTATTCAGGCAGTTGGGCCAGTCAATTACTACCTACGATCTCTCTAAACTTGCACCGGATCCTGAAGCCTTGCTCAACATCGCCAATCAGATTTATTCCATCTTACCTACATCTTCTAGTAATCTTTTTGTGTCTACCGAAACAAGCATCAGTGTCTATAACACTAAGTATGGTGCCACCCATACAACATTAAGCACCACGGGAAAACCAGACTTGGGGTTACCTCCAGATTCTGGACACCACAACTCTCTCGTATTCTTAGGCTATATCCCCGAGATCGACGTCGCCATTGGGTTTAATAACCATGGCTGTTTCGCAGTGCAACTTACAAAATCCGGGCTTTTCACAGGAGATACGATATTAGATTCTCTTTGCAAAGGTGTGAAAGCTGTTGACATTGACGAGGATATCGAGTCCAGCAAGGCCAACTTCTCTTTGCAAGATAGAACAAAGGAGAAGAAAGAAAAAATGGAAAAAGAGCGCCGCATCCGTACTGTCTTGAAGACGCTAGCTCAGCTTGCCGCCGAGGGTGATGCCTACAGCTTTGAAAAAGAGTTCGCGGAGTTTGTTGGCCTTGACCGGAAAACGGGCTCCCACGCCATCACTAAGGCAATGACCAACGGGGTATCTACAAACGGCACAGAAGGCAGAAACGGTGACCACTTAGGTCCTGCTTCACCCTATTTGAATGGGTCATCTCCGTCTAGCTCTAGAGATGAAGACCTCCCGGAATTCCTCTACCGTCCACCCGAAGAAGGAGAATACCAGGAACCTCAAGTAGAGCAGCTCTCGCAAACGTTTGTAGCCACTGTCCTTGGGATGGTTTTCAAACCCATATTTGCAGAATCAGGTGCTCTAGAATTGGAACTTACAATGTCTGTGCCCAACGTTTTCAAATTTCTACTATGGGAGGGGTACTTTTCATGCACCAATCTCCCTGCTCAAGGTAGCGGATTCGTAGAAGCGCTCGCAAAATTCGATCCGGATCTCAACCTACTACTATTCTTCCTGGAGAATGCATCCAACACGGCAATACCTTTAAAAGAAGTTGTTACTAGCGTCAAAGTGGTCATGACGGATCTTGTACGAAGTGCTGATTCGATTGTCTCAGGCGCTGCCAATGAAATCGACGAAATGGACCTTAACGAGGACAGTCTTGACGATGAGCAGCTCCAACGTGTCACACAACAAGTTGAGAAAGCACTTGAGCAAGCCCAACTCCTCCTAGATTTAAGCGACGTCAAAGAGCAAATTCTCAGAGCCTCGTTGCTACGTGTAGGAAGATTTGCCAGATCTGCTATCATTAGAACATTACGGGAAACTCTCAATGGTGCTGAGTTGGCTGGGTTAATACGAATACTCCGACGGGAATTGCTACGAGATGCAGACGAAAGAGATACAGTTAACTTGAACAGCGAAGAGTCTGATAATATACAAGATGAAGAGTGGCTTGGGTTGATTTGTGATCTTTTAACTAGCGCAGTAGACGCAGCTGGTATGACCGGCCTACTTCTTGCAAAAGACACCCTGATACCTTCCGGATTTGATCTTTCACGACCCGAGCAAGTCAGCGATGAGGCTGAAGAGTTTGAGCGAGAGGAACTTCTCCTAGAGTCCCTCTCAAGTGAGGTTTCAGCAACCTGTGAAGCTCTCGAAGGTGCCTCACAAGTCTCTGAGACCCTCTTGCACTTCCTATCCCGCGCCGAAGCTTACAATGCGGCGATTATGTACAACAAGCGGCCTAGGAAATCGATCCGGCCAGGGGATGTACGACCTCATAGGCAGAAGAAACCTGAAATTGTGGTTCGGGAAAAGAAGAAGGCTGCTGTGTTGCCAATAGGATATCCACCACCGATTAACAAGAAGAAGACGTCGAACCCAGTAGAGCAGAAAGTGAGGGAGATGAGGTCGCACAAGTACCGGCAGAATTTGGGTGTTGGGGCATATTCCCTGGAGAGGATCGAAGTATAGAACCGGAGCAGATTTCCTATTTTTCGTCAAGTTGATGTGTATATTATTATTTCTTGTATATAATGTGACTCGAGTAGTTAAAAGTATTCAGGATTTGCGACAAATGGCTGAATGATATCATTTTACCGATTAAAAGTGGTGCTATCAGAAGGATCACGAATGAGGTGCTAGCGATACCTGCAAGGTCCCCTTCCTGTGGCGGCGGCTTGTGTCGAACGAGCCATACCCAGTTGAGCAGTTTCAACTTTGCAATTGTTTATGCAGGTCTCATGCAGGGCGTTTTCTTGGTATTCTAGTTCAATCGCCGCGATGAGATAGAGCTATTTTCTACGTCCCACTATTTGACATTTATTTCAGCCTCGATTTTTTTTCTAAAAAAAAAAAAAAAACCTGATCGGAACCAAGAAAAGGATCTCGAGTAAATTGATATATCTGGTTAGAAAAGAATTTAAATATCCCGACACCCCGCACTGTTTAAAATGATGCTCGTCTGTCAGCGCGATATCTGCGATTCGCAGCAGCTTCCAGCTCGGGGATATACAACAGGACCAACACAAATTTATAGCCATCCCAATTTGACTTTGTCGCCTAGGCACTCAAGATCTAAAATGAGCTCTAGCAGACGTGGTTCGAGCTCCGGCTCCGGCTCCGGCTCTAGATCTTACAAGAACATTCGCATAATGGAAGGGAAGGATAGAGCTACTCGAGGCTGGGTCGAGACCGGTTTCTGGGACCGGTACAAAGAATTTATAGAAGGGTGGCATAAGGATGGGCACAGCCAGACGGAAATTATTAGGCTGTTAGCGAAAGAGAAGAAAGTTGTCATCAAGTATGACACACTCTCCCTCCTGTCATAGAACATTCTTCAAACGTGAAGGCAATGGCTAACTGTAGTGTTCACAATAGACCTGCTCAACTCAAGAAGAAGCTGGCGGAGTGGGGCCTGACGAGGCGAAACTTGAAACCGGACGAGAAGCTGTTCATCTACGTTACATTCCACCAACGTGCAGAGGAGGGGAAGGAATCCAAGTTTAGGTTTACGGATGCGGATAGGAAGAACGTTGGGTCGAGGCAGGTTAGCGGAATTGTGAAGAACTCGAAGGAATTTGGGAGTGCTGGTAGGTCTAGCCGCCCTCGCCCCTTTCGGTATATTCGCTATTTGCCTACATTACGGGTACATTACGAACGATATAGAGGAAATCAATTGGACTAATATTTGCAATTGGGGGGATGGGAACAGATCCAGCTGCAGCGGTAGCGGCATGCACCACTATCGAAGTATATACGCCCAAGTCGAATGCTCTCGAATCCGAATCCGAGTCGGAACCCGAATCGGACCCAAAGTCGTCCGATCAAACGCAACTACCAGAGTTTCCGGATTACGAGTTTGGAGGAGAGTTCCTGGATAACTTGGGGTTTGAGTTTCAAGGAATTGATTTCGGAGGCGCGGGAGGTGGCGATCATCAATACCAGTTTTCGGGCGACATGCAGGAATTGATGGATACATTCCCTGATTTGGGTATAAAGGAGACCTCTGACTATGCATCGCCTCCAGTATCACCGCCTAGCCTTGTTGAAGATCTAGAAGATGAAGCACCTAGGCTAGTAGAGATTTGTGAGCAGATTTTGCGGTCGGTTGATGACGCGGCTAATGCACCTGCGGAGCCCTGGAGGCAATATCATGTGAATCTCTCAGAGGAAGAGATACAACCAAGAGCCGAGTATAGAAGGGACCTAGAGGGCTGGATCGATGACGAACGACACAAAGCAAGGGGTATAGTTTCACAAGTTGCGACCGCCATGGAAGAAACTCCTGGCCTAAGTCTCGAGGAAGCTTCCGCACTAGTGCTAGAGCAACATAAACAGCTCAATGGGATGAAAGGGCTCCCTTACGAGGTCTGCCTAGCAATTCTAGACGAGGGGTCAGCATACCGGCCTAAGAACGCAAACCCAGGTGATCTGGTAGCAGACTATTTTGACTGGACGCCAGTGTTCGACCTATATCACCAGTACTACGCTAGGATGGAAGAGTTTACTAAGCGATACTGGTTCAAGGTTACGTTTGGCATGCGAATCGCTCATCTTCCATACCTGTACGCGACGTACGGCCCGCTGCACTTTTTTACGATCCGCTCTCTGTATGCGTGTATCCAAGTAATGAGGTTTCTAAACTTCGACCTGTCGGAAATGACATTGGTAACAGAGGTCCTCCTGGCAAGCTTCATATCAGTTGGCATGGTTGATACCTTCCATGGGTCCCGCACTTTGCTCCAATTGGTCAAGCTGTACAAGTTAGCGGGTCGGGCTCCAGAATCTGAGAGGTTATTCCAACTTTACAAAGTGGATGACATCCCGGAAACTGAGCAAATTCTCGACTTGGCCGAAAACTATATCGTTTACTTTCTGACGTACCTTGAAGACGGATTAGGTGAAAATCTGTACTTGGCGGCAGATGCCCAAAGCGCAGCGTTTGGACTATTACAACCGCTTATGTCCTCGACATCGATAGCTCCAGGGTATGCCTCCATGGTATCCGAAGACCTCCAACAGCTAGGGAGGGGCTATCTTTACATCAACCAGCCGGACAAAGCTGTAGAGATCTTTCAACAGTCTCTCAAAGCAATGGATACAAACAAACAATCATTCGGCACCTCGTTTGGGAATTTCACATATGGAGTTCGGTACATGGCGCAAGCATATAGACAGATGCAGAAATATGCAGACTCGTTGGGGTGGTTTAAAATGTCGCTGGAGTGGCATGTTAAGACTTTAGGATTGGATCATAAGGATACAGTTGGTACTATTGGGGCTGCTGTGGAGGTAATGAATGAGAGGGGACTGGTTATGTATACAGAGCCAATAGTTGAGAGGATTGGGAGGAAAGCGGGTCGGGTAAAGACAGAGGCTGAAGAGTGTGAAGGAGAGACAGCATTGGGTATCGCGGACTATTCATACGTTGAAGAAAGTTCAAGATTGAGGTCGGGCCAACTGTCGGGTACAACTGTAGCGGCGTTTTAGGGAGTCTTTCGGGTATCATATTTTATCGAAGCTAGGAGGGTCAAACAATCAGTAATTTCGTGCGGATTCATCTTATACCAGTATAGAGTATTGCAGCATTTTATTATTTTACTTTATTGACAATGTCACCGTTTCAAATATTCTAAGCTGACTTGAGGGCCGGGAGATCAAATACTGTATTATGGTAATATAAGCATCTGGGCTAGCTAAGGAGCTTCGCGTATAGCTGAATAATGGCTGACACCCATGTCAACCGCATGTTGCAAGAAGTGCGTTGCGGACTGGTTGCTGCCGAGGCTTTCCGCAAAAGACGATGATTTGGTGTGAGAATTGCCTGCCCCCCAGTCGTCCGTCTTCCATCGGTGGAAAGACAATATGCAATGCACGTATGCGAGGACTTGGGAGGTCTAATCCACATGACAAATTTGCAGGGTCCATTCCAAGATCCCCGATCTCAATTATCGAGCTCTCCACCCAGCCGTCCGTTTTGAGTATATAATGCGAACGTTGAACGCCTCTGGTCTGACTTTTGGAAAAAGGATTGATCTTTTGAACCCTTTTTCGTCATAATTATAAGGGAGAGAGAGAGAGAGGCCACTGCTTACATCCTAGCTTTCCGGGCCATTTTCCTCTGTGGCTTACGCCCCAAACTTCCTTTGAATCGTATCTCGACTTCAGAACGAGCAGCCTCAATACGGGACGGGCACGGAGTGTTAGAATTTCCCGGCTAATCAGGAAAACACAAGCTAGATCTCGCTTAAGCACTGTTTTCCTCACATTCGCAGCGGACACGCGACAAAGAGCGGGTCAATAAACCGCAGACGGTAAGAGGAGCAGGAGCTAGTGGCCCCCTTCTTTCCTCAAACGGTTATTGGTTGGTTGGCTTACTTTTGTATGGCTAGTTAAATTTTTCGCTCGATCGTAATATATTGGCAAGATTATTGCACTCGGAAGAAAAAAAAAAAAAAAAAA
>LDUD01000132.1:677487-693107 GCA_012184295.1 Dactylella cylindrospora
CTTACCAGATTCAGTTGGGTTTGAAGTTGTCGGGATTCCAGTCGAAGTAGGAGCATCCGTATCTGGGGGTGGTGTAGATTGTCCGTCGGGGGGTGGTGTAGATTGTCCATCTGGAGGCGCGGTTAGGGACCCGCCTGGTACCGTTATTTGTGCAGAAATAATTGAGGCTCCGAATAATAGAGATATCGCGACGCTGCTGAGCTTCATTTTGACGTATCCTGCGAACTTTTCTAGATCAACACACTATACAAGAATACCAAATGAATAGAAGAAGATTGCAGATGCAAAAATAATTCTGGAAACGGGGGGATGGCTACTACTTTTATTTGAAAAGTCGAAATTTCTAAATTGGAAAGCCTTGTCCAAACAACCCTGATACCGGTGTGACCCAGCCAGCCAGCAGTAGTGAAAATGGTGGGAGCTGAGGGAAGAAAGAGAAAAGAGCGGTTGTTTTCCCCTTCAGACGCCGTCCGTTCTTCAAACTCGGTTTTGTCCTAACATCCCCATTCAGAGTCTCCGCCTGTCTCTCTCTCAGCCTCCAGCGGTGGGCTGGGGATTTCGTCTTTGCTCCAGCTGCTGGGCCCCCTTGTTGGCCTCCATTTTTGAGCCGCTAACAAAGTTCGGGCCTTCCTCAATCCGTGCAACCTTTTTTATTTTTTCTATTTTGTTCATATGCACAACGGCAATTCAAACATGCATTTCAGTGGGCTGCTGCTCTCACCTCTCATATTTTAATATTTTTCTTCTTGCAGCCTTCTCGTACGGGTACATATCGCAACATAACGGGCCAGTTGGAAGGCATCGTTTCCACAGGTGGGTGGGTGCAGCTGAACCCTGAAGGCAAGGGTGGTGTGGGTGCTCACCGCCCAGTCTGGACGGATGTGGGGACGCGGCTGTTAGAATTTGTGAGGCAGGGAAGTGCCTTCGAACTGGTCTGGTCTGGTCTGCTCTCAATTTCAAATAGAGGACCAGGAACAAATATTGGCAACCTGCTAACCGCAAGATAGGCATCACTCGTGTGAACGGACAACCTCGATGATATAAATATTAAGACTTCATAGAATTAAGAATTAAAAAAAAAAAAAAAAAAAAAAAAAAAAAAAAAAAAAAAAAAAAAAAAAAAAAAAAAAAAAAAAAAAAAAAAAAAAAAAAAAAAAAAAAAAAAAAAAAAAAAAAAAAAAAAAAAAAAAAAAAAAAAAAAAAAAAAAAAAAAAAAAAAAAAAAAAAAAAAAAAAAAAAAAAAAAAAAAAAAAAAAAAAAAAAAAAAAAAAAAAAAAAAAAAAAAAAAAAAAAAAAAAAAAAAAAAAAAAAAAAAAAAAAAAAAAAAAAAAAAAAAAAAAAAAAAAAAAAAAAAAAAAAAAAAAAAAAAAAAAAAAAAAAAAAAAAAAAAAAAAAAAAAAAAAAAAAAAAAAAAAAAAAAAAAAAAAAAAAAAAAAAAAAAAAAAAAAAAAAAAAAAAAAAAAAAAAAAAAAAAAAAAAAAAAAAAAAAAAAAAAAAAAAAAAAAAAAAAAAAAAAAAAAAAAAAAAAAAAAAAAAAAAAAAAAAAAAAAAAAAAAAAAAAAAAAAAAAAAAAAAAAAAAAAAAAAAAAAAAAAAAAAAAAAAAAAAAAAAAAAAAAAAAAAAAAAAAAAAAAAAAAAAAAAAAAAAAAAAAAAAAAAAAAAAAAAAAAAAAAAAAAAAAAAAAAAAAAAAAAAAAAAAAAAAAAAAAAAAAAAAAAAAAAAAAAAAAAAAAAAAAAAAAAAAAAAAAAAAAAAAAAAAAAAAAAAAAAAAAAAAAAAAAAAAAAAAAAAAAAAAAAAAAAAAAAAAAAAAAAAAAAAAAAAAAAAAAAAAAAAAAAAAAAAAAAAAAAAAAAAAAAAAAAAAAAAAAAAAAAAAAAAAAAAAAAAAAAAAAAAAAAAAAAAAAAAAAAAAAAAAAAAAAAACCTTATATGAAGGTCACAGTTTCTCGATCCAGCAAACCTATCTGTTTCGAGAACCGCTATCTACGGGGTAGCTGCAGACCCGTGAGCTATGAATACTTTAGTGCAATGCGGAGATGCGGCTCAGCTCTCTGCAAACAAAAAGCTTGGGGAGAAACCAGACGGCTGGGCATGGGCATCTAGCATCTAGATACCCCGACAGAGCGATGAAACGATATGCTCGTGATATTGGTATAAGAAGACTCTCTATTCGCCTCATCCTTTACCCGATTCACGATATGGCGATGCTCACGACATATCGCACTTGAGGGACACAAATTACCCCTTTAACCAACGGGCTGTGAAGGTAGCAGAGTAATAGGGCCGAACACGAAGGATCCGATCTTGCTGGATTTTTCTGCTCTCTGCAAGCCAAGCTAATTTTCCCAGCCCTTGACTAGTGCAGCCATAAACCTGGTCTGGCCTCCCGAACAGTCAAACCAAGCAGCACGAGGCTGAGGGTTCAATCTCAATGATTTGGAAACTCCCACCATGCGATCCTACGGATAACAGCGAGCAAGAAAAAGGGCGCACTGTAGTTTCAAAAGAAAATCTTTGACGGAAAAATAAACCTAGAGATCCATGACTTCATTCTTTTTATCGTCGGTTTCTTCTTCGTATATATGAGAGTTCCCCATCGAAGTGAAGACGACGAGCTACCAAACCGCTCAGCGCAGTCTCCGATTTCTGGCAGTCGTCACGTAGTTTGCCCATAACGTTAATCCTATCACCGAAACGAAACAACGAGGACAAAGGATATCCACCATGGCCTACGCGACTCGCATTGCGCCCACAGAGCTTCCGGCACACGTTCCTGCGCAGCATCCAGGGCAGCTAAGGCCGGCACCATCTGGCAGACGAGTATATCAACCCTCGTCGTTTTCGCAAAACCCGAACGCTCAGTTTAGGCATCGTATCATTGTGGGCGTGGATTTTGGAACGACATACAGCGCAATTGCTTGGGGAAGCTCGTCGGATCCTGGTGGGTTATCCTGAATATGGAGTTGTGTAGAGATTCGGTGGAACGAGAGCTCTAACGGAAGGCTGCAGATTCCATCGAGATTATCAATGACTGGCCGACTTCCGGAAGACGTGTTATGGACTCGGTATATTGCCACCAATCTATGTTCCAATGGCTCGGGCTGGGGGACTAACCGTGATACATAGGTGCCCACCGAGATTTCATATCATGAAGGGTCGACAGTTGATTTCAGTTGGGGTTATGATATCCCAGCGACTGCTAGGCGCCTGACTTGGTGAGCTACAGCCCTGTGACCTTCAACACAACCTCATATCGTTGACCGAAGCCCCAGGTTCAAGCTCCTCCTCGAGGCCGATGACCCAGAGATCAGGCGAAAAGTCAACATCCCTGACGGCCTAGATGTTATGGATGTCGTTACGGATTTCCTCCACTCCCTTTACAACCATGTACGTCGACCTCGCACGAGCGATACTATAACTGAGGGAGCGAAACTTTTACTAAATATGTATACTCCGTGGCAATAGGCAATGGGTACACTATACCGAAAGAAGGGAAGACCATTGATGGAGATCACAAGGGTCGACTTTGTACTGACGGTGCCTGCCGTCTGGAATGAAGCAGCGAAACAAAGAACTCAGAAATGCGCGGAAAACGCAGGCTTCGCAAATGGTCATAGGTTGACCATGATCAGTGAGCCGGAGGGTGCCGCTGTCTTCTGTATCAAGAACCAGGATACCCATGACATTAAGGTTCGTCAATCCCTAAGTTTGAACTATATGAGCCGAATACTAATTTACTTGCAGGCTACCGATAGGATAGTCGTTTGCGACGCTGGGTAAGCCATCGCAAGATGTTTAACAATGATAATCAACTTCTAATAACGAGATTGTAAAATGCAGCGGTGGAACTGTCGATTTGATCACATACAACTGTCTCGAGGTATGCAATCCTAACTAAAGTACTTTATAAAAATCCTGGAGCTGACAATTGAAAGATCGCACCGAGATTAAGAGTACGAGAATGCGCCGTCGGCGAAGGAGCATTTGCCGGATCATCAAAGATCGATAGAAACTTTGCCGAGTTTTTCAAGGCAAGAATGGGACGTCACTACGATGGCCTGAGGTTGGAAACTCAACAAAAGGTTCTCAAGAACTTTGAAGAGATCAAGTGCGGTTTTAGCGATAGACCTGATCAAGCGATATATTCTGTAAGTCATTGCCTTTTGGGCGGTATTGTCTTCAGCTACAGGCGTGACTAACTTTAGTTTTAGGTTACCGTCCCCACGATTAACAATCTCCCTGAAGCGGGCATTGAGAATGGTGAATTACAGATTTCTAGGGAGGAGATGAGATCCCTGTTTGATCCTGTTATTACGGAGGTCATTACTTTGATTTATAACCAGATCAAGGAGACTTCTGAAAATGCCGGAAGAGTCAACGTAAGGAGAATACCATCCAATGCGTTTTCCAATAGGCCTTTTTTTTTGCTAACATATCTGATCCTAGACTATCCTACTGGTGGGTGGCTTTGGAGAGTCATTATATCTTTACAAGAGGGTTGTAGAATGGGCGGGCCCATATGGCGTCAACGTTCTTCAACCGAGGAGCGCGTAAGTAGTTTATTCTAGCCTCGATCAGTGGAATTCCACCTAACATAAAGGACAGGGCTACCGCTATCGTCAAAGGAGCAGTCATCAGAGGTCTAGAAATCCACCTCGACGCCTCAAACCCCGGAAGGACACAGGTCGAAAGACTGTGCCGAAAAAATTACGGAACCGTCAGCTCCCAACTCTTCATTCCGGTAAGAAACCCGCAATTCAAAGGTTCACCGCAACGGTTACTAACAAACCGCTAGGGCAAACATTTGGACGAAGATGCATGGATCGATCCGCAAACCAATAAGAAAATGGCAAGGAATCGTAAGTTCTCCCGAACTTCAAACCGTATCATAGTATAATAGACTAACAACCAACCGCCACGCAGAGGTCAGCTGGTTCATCCGTAAAGGCCAACCGATAACCGACGAACGACGCTTCTCAAACCACTTTCACAGAAACTTCAAGCACATAACTCCCTTCCTAGACGCCATGGTCGCCTCCAGCAGCGACAATCCGCCAAACAGGGTGGAAGGGGACGTCCACGTCGTTTGCCGCATGACATCCGATCTATCCACTGTTCCTAAAAACCTGTTCGATAAGAAGTGGAAAGGTCTTAGGAGTTTTTATAGCGCGAGGTATCGGTTGGATATGACGATTGAGAGCGCGGAGATCAAGTTTGAGCTGGTGTATAAGGATAGGTAACACTGATCCCTCTGATGAAAGTTTATATGGTAATTAGGCTTGATGGAGACTAACCCTACTTCCAGATCCTACGGGTTTGCTCAATGTCAATTCGAGTAAGAAGCGGAGAGAGGTGTTTAATGCATGCATGATGTGGCATTCGTCACCGCTCACTTTTTTTCGGATAACACGGAATACCTTCACAGCAAGGGGGAATAAAGCTTAAACTTTGAAGGGAATTTAGCGCAGGAAGGTTTTCTTTTCCCTCTTTACCCAAATTTTTGTGCATACTGCAGTTTTAGCGAAAGCTTGATTAATGCCAATACTTTCCTTTTTGTCGCATATATTTTTTTTTTCTGTACATCTGTAATGTGTCGTGGACGTTTAATACCCTTACTTTTCCTCTTTTTTGTTTGGATAACAAGTTTACCTCTTGAGTGGGAATTTTCTACCTCTGGTTACCGATTCTTCTTTTGTAAATACTACTACCCATCCTTTTGATCATATTTTTTTTTTTTTTAGATACTTGAAATTGTAGAGTCTAGGTAAAGGAATCTCAAAAGTTGAGATTTCTTGATTTATCATACAAAAAGAGGTGCTTCTCCAGAACAAAAAGATTGAAATAAATATAACGCCGAAAAAATGCATGCTCCAACCCACCTGCTTCCATTTCCAATTGTGGATCGCTGAAACGTTGGGGGTTTGAAGATCTCATCAATAAACTAATCATACACGCTGCAGCTGGTAATACCCGCCTTAAAACGCCAGTATATTTGAGGGGAAAAAATCAAAAGCACTTAACCAAACTATTTACTCGCTCGCTTTTCCTTTACCTTTATTTGAAGCAGGTTCTCCTCCTCCTCCAACATTGACGACTGGCTCTATAGGTACATTTCTAATACTCGCCATTGACGACCCTTCCGCCTCTTCGGGTATCACGGTTGGATCCAACGGCCGTCCGCTCAGTTTTGTAGGGACGTGATTCTTCGCCATTGATGGTATATTCGGTCCTATTCCTTCAGGATGGGATGTTGGTGGATGAGAGTGGGTTTGACTCGGGACGCCTTCATTCGGATTGTATGGTCTTGGATTTACGGGGTTCATCCTGACGCCTCCGGTGTTTGGAGTCGCCCTGTATTGCCATGAACCCGTTGAGGAGGTTCTTACGCTCCCGTTGGGTGATGCCGTGGAGGATCTTGTTGGTGGCGGGGGAGGTGTGACGTTTTGTCCTCCCAAGCCGTGGCCGTGCCGTCGTGGTGATACCGGAGCGGGGGTATTCTCCAGATCAAACTCTACGGAATGTCGCAACCTCGACGCGGGCGATACAGACGAGTGATATGGGGATTCGGTGCTAGGAGTGGCTTTTACGCTTCTCTGGCTTGGATGCTGTTCGAATCGGGTTATTATAGCATCACCACTGTTCGAGGCGCTCGAAGCACCTTCCGAGCTGCAGTCGCCGCCGGCGCGGATTCTCTCGCGTTCTCGATTACGGGCCTCTTCGACTTCTTCTGGATTTACAGGGTTGTTCCCGCGAAATTGGGCGGGAATGTAGGTTATGGGGAGAGGTTCGAATGTTTTGTCTCTAGCCGCGGAGGATTTGCGACTCCAGAGGCTTTTAAGGAAAGAAACTGGACCGCCGCGTTCTTCATCGTCGTATTGTGTTTGGATTCTTTCTTCCGCGATGGGAGGTCGGGGTTCTCTGGCCTGTGAATGGACAGAGTGGGATTGAACTGAAGGAGACGGGACGGAGCGGGGTTGGTACTCAGGGTCTATGGAGTGGTGATCCCCAAATGTATCATCTTCGGGCCCGGTTTCTGGGCCAGTCTCTTGAATGGAGATATGGTTGGATGGTGACTCCGAACTGGCTACTTGGTGGCCTAGAGCGGCCTCAACTCTCTCATTCGGTTCCTCAGCTGGGACGGCCCGAGAGTTTGATGACCCTTTATTATCATCGAGACGGAATCTTTTTAAGAATCCTAGGCCCTTCCTAAAGACCAGATGACCGGTAGACTCTGAGTCTTTTGCGGCAAAATCTTCAGGATTAAAGGGTGCTTGGCCGGGGCGGTAGGTATGCGAGAGGTTTTTGGATTGGCCAACTCCAGGGGATTCTGTTGAAGGAAGGATGCCAGTATCATCCGAAAATGTTATATTTCGACGGGGTGCACTTGTTCCCGTCTCGTTAGATGGAGTATTAGTAGGACTAATGGCCAGATCGCTAATAGTGCTAGTTCCGTGGTTGGTCTCTCTCACTGACGAAGTGGACCTGCTGACTGTGCTGGAAGGTCGTGCTTGGTTGGGAGGAGTAGTTATAGCAGGTGGATGGACTCGAATAACGTAAGTAGTAGACCCAGTGGCCGCTCTGGACAGTGGCGGAGTGGGTCGGGCGGGATATTCATGGAAATTGTCACCAGTTTTCCCCTTCGTATTAACTTGGGGGTGAATGACATAGCCTGTTTTTTCATCAGAATCAAGGGGCCGGCCGAGAGAGCCTCCTCCACCACCGCCACCACCCGGGCCATTCCCTTTATCATAGCCATGGCTACGGCCATCGCCCAAATCTACGACTCTTCCGCCTATCCCTTGAAGCATCTCGTCCCCTTCGAACACTTGTCGACCGAGAATTCCAGCGTGCATTGATAATTTTTCAAAGTACTCTATCCTGTCGGCCATTTCCCAGACTATTACACTTGCGGCGCAAGCACCAACCTATTCAAGATCCATACGGTTAGCTACTCCGCATAAAATGCACTTCGTGAAAGGAAGCAACATACCCATCGAACAAAGTCGCCCCAACCTGCAAGATCTTGGTTCGAAATATCCAAAACAAAGAAAACAAGCGGGACAAATATGGTAGCCGTGGTCAGAACGGCTATCAGAGGCATGGCGATTTTCGAAGTGTGACTTGCATGCTTATGCTGATTCTTTATAGACCACGGCATCATTACAGAGAATTGTCTATGGCTAAACATGTAATATAGCACACAGCATGCATACAGCAGCGATAGTGCTATCTGCAGAAGATATGATAACGCAGGTATTGCGTCAAGGAAACTCTTTGGAGAACCTTGTCCGGAGAAGAAATTGTTGATGACGTTGAAAACCGTATCCAGGATGATGAGAACGATACCAGCCCATTTGATTACCAATTTCTCTCGATGTCGAGGAAATAGTCGAATAAGCGTTTGGACTTGCGCCATGTATAAAAATGTATCCGATATTACTCTTATTATTTGGATTTTTAATCCTCGAATGATGTGGTCCCGAATTTGCGCTCCATTCGAATATCCGAGGCTGTGCTGATGCTCCACGACTTCGTTCAATTCGGCCCATGCGATCGTAAGAGATATGACGACGCTCAATGTGGCTACTTTTTGAAGTAATGGACGGGATCCGGGGGGTGATATTAACAATATTACTAAAAGAATCCAAGCTAGAACTGTTGTTCCTCCGATAGCATACGCCATCGGGATTGTACCTATTAACCGGACACCATCAGTACTCTGTGACACTTTAACAATCAAAACTCCTCGTATTGGACGACATACTCGCATAGAATGGGTCTCGAAGATCGGACTGTGGAACATGAGGGCCGAGACTATCATTGCTGTCGAGGTAGGAGAGCGTATCGTTTATAAGGCATGCAGGTGTAAACGTAGCATCGGCTTGTAGCGTGATTGTCGAATTCGGCTCTAAATTTAAGAGCCCTAAAGACGGGAGAATCTAAACATCTAATTGTCAGCCATCTCTCGCCCAAAATGTACCACCGCGTCTTCCCAACTTCGATGAGTACGTACGTAGGGTGTGCAGGAAGGGTCGTAGTTTCCTCCGACCGGGGTTTCCCTCCAGATAGCGGCGGCCACGACCGGCGTCACTGACGGAAATATGGTTGTCGAGGGTGTCAGCGACGTGACGGCCGCGGGGCTAGCCCACAGAGTGGTGGATATGGTTCCTTGCGGCGCCATATCTACTCGGCGGTCGTTCAGAAAATAAGGGAGGGGTCCAGGGGCCGGGTAAGCATCGTAGGAGATTATATCGGACTAAATTCGTATAAGAGGTTGTGAAGATTCTATTCGTCTATGCGTCTATGCGGTCGGAAGTGATTGGTAGGCGAGAATATGCAAAATACCGTCGCGGGCGTGGGTAAAAACGTGATGCAGTTTTGTATTGGTTGTGAGAGGTTTTTGATGAAGAGTATCGCACCTGGAACCAGAGATTCGAGTTTCTTGGGGCTTCTTGTCCTGATTCTTGTTTTCCGCCAAGCGCAAGGTCTGCGTTCTGGGCGGCCTGTCCGTCAGCAAACTCTGGTCCAGCCCCCCAGCTGTCTCAATGGAAGGGCAAAAATATTCCTGTTTGGAAAAAAAAGTAAAGGATCAAGCTGAATCTCTCGGGATAGGCAGCTGCTAAAACTCTAGACCAACTTTTGAAGTTCTTGCTCTTCTATGGAATTTTTGAGATCATCATGGTAATGCTAAAGAGGGTCCCAAAGTTGCATTGTTTCTCTCCGCTGCCAACAGGCCTTTGACGGAACCAAGACAGCTTTCGGGTTAATCGAAACGCCGAGTGGCAGTGCGCATATTCTTCAGGGCTCTCCAGGACAGCTGTTTTATACATGACAAGTAGAAACGCATCCCGAACTTTTAGGGGATCCAGTTGGTCTCCACGTTTCAATGTGCCCCGATAGGATATTTATATTACACTCAATGCGTACTCTTATCATATCAGCCTTGTCCTTTAATTCGTTATCAGAGACTTATAAAGCCCTCATCAATTCATGCCACCAAACCTCCAGAGGACCCTTCCAGCAAAAATAGAAAACTCGAATGGGGACAAGCTTTTTTTACAACAATGCCAAGAACGGATACCAACCGCATCCTGCTATCGATATTAGGGACTTCCCTACAATAAAACCTTAAAAAACCTTAAACAACCGGTTCCTTTTTTCCCAACCCCAAATTTTAAAAAAAAAAAAAAACATCCTTCTCGGAATATGCGAGGTTCCGAGCGAACGGGAACATGCCATTGTGCGCAATGTTGCATATCGTCCCAAGGGAAAGGGCGAGCGTGCGATCTGATTGCGTGTTGTGTGTTGCAGAATTATGAGCAATGTACGTGCGGAGAAAGAATGTGCGTGCCACTTCAACGACCTGCATAGCTTTGGAATGCTGATATGGACGATATATCGCAGTAAGCAGTGCACTCTATCACCGGTATAGGCTTACGGTATCATCATAAAGATCACATGGCCCCTGTGGGATATACTAGCAGGAAATATAGACTCCATACGGGCACAGCACGGGCCACAGGAGGTACCAGTCCAGAGTACAACCTAACCCATAGCTCACTTCAATATAAGCCAAAAGAGACCGATGGCAAAGTCATTCCCATTACCATGGATCGGTATATATTTCCATGCCCGAGCTCGTCACACAGTCTAGCCCCATCCCAGGAAGTGTCCACCAGCAGTCTTCCAAAGAGGTAATGTTGACGCGATAGGGCTCGCGGCTGCAGAAGCGGAGCGGGGTAAGGTGAACACCAGCACGGGAACAGCAGCATAGCTCCCGTCCAAAGTCTTAGCAACCACCCCCCTCCCTCCCTCGCCTAGGGTGAACGGGTTTTCGATTGGAAGGAATTGTGTCAGCTAAGGTTACATGGGACGAATCAAATGCTATTGTGCGCTTCCATAAGATCGGTTGATTTGACCTCGGGGAGTTATTGTTAAGGGAAAAAAGCTTAGCACTCTTGACCCCGCACTGGGTTGATATCAAATCCTAAAAAAAAACGGGACCACCCATGTTGACGTCAAGTGTGAAAAAAAAAAAACAAATGAGGGGTTCGATATCAGCAGCCATTCGGAACTCTGAGACTTTCTAATGTAGGTTCCCGATAGTGAGCTGCATGGCTAAGATTAGATAATGGATACTGCTTTCGCTATGATTTTTTAGAATTTTTCCTTTCTGGGCAGATCTGGTTGCGTTATCAGCTCTCATCTTGGAGTGATTATGCAGGTTATTGGCTACATGAGGGGAAGATAACCTTCTTTTAACCTCATTTCATGGTTTAGCATATATGTTTGCTATATTTATGGGCTATTCCGGGATCTGGTGGGATTTTCTAATATCGATAGGGTAAATTTTGGCTATTTAGATCGATTGGCAGCGGATATAGCGGATTATAGTACCATCCGATCGAGATATATCTTAGATACCGCCTATACATCGGTCGGAATTTAAACCATGCCGCCTCAGAAGATCAGAGCCGATATTATTAATCCCGCGTTGGCTAAACATACAACATATTAGTGATATTCAGGGTCTGTAAGGCTTCTCTGGACACCTATCACCAGATCAACCTCAACAAGGAATCGATGATGTTGCTCATGACGGTTCACGGCAAAGTTGTGGGCTCGAGCCTCGTAAAAGACTTAAAAATCAATCACGTTACCAGACAAGGGAATGCGCATTGACATTGAAACGAGCCGCAAGCAAACGCACAGAACCCATCATAAGATTTAGATTACTGCAAGCCATGAGATAAATTTCAACATCAAAAAAGGTTATCCTGCAGCTCAGGTGCTGCAATAATTGGCTCTTAAGATTTACCCCAGAATTTGCTAAACACCCTGGGATTTTTCGGGAATTGGACCCAAAGCCATCCGTGCTTGGTCTCTCTCTCTCTCTCTCTCTCTTCAGTTCGTGTTTGTTCGTTGTAAGAAAGTTGCTGGCACCCCTGTCACACACGAGGAAGCACACTGCATCATGCAATGTACCGATGTAGCGAAAGACCCTCCCATGTACAGATGACTTGTACCAGACATGCTAGCTAGCTTGAGAGGCTCCATGCTTTTTTTTTTCCCGCTTATTATTAGATTATGGGTTTGACCCGCGAAACCCGCCTTTGAAAATACAAGTTTGACTCGCAATGGGCCACGATCGGTGCCCAAAAAGAAAAATTCAAGCATGGACAAAAAAATGAACCACCGAAAGGAAAATGTGACACAGAAAAGTGTTTTTTCCACGGACAAGAGCGAGATGCATCCTTTCGTTGTTTCGTTTACTCGATAGGAAATCACGCATACGAGGAGGCTGCGCAGCTGGAATACGGCGTTGGCCGCATGTTATTCCAACATTTACAGTGCAGTTTTAATTTTTCTTTTTCGCTTTTCGGGATTTCGTCTGAATTTTCTGACCAGGAAAGTCTAGACAAGCAGGACCTCATTCATCAATTTTTCACTCGAAGGAACCAATAAATTCCTCAGTCCATTCACAAGATTGCCGGGATGGCAGTTCTGGCTTATTCGAACTAGCTTGAAGGTTTCTCCGATGCAAGATCTATTCAAACCAAAAATGAAAAAGAAAAAAAGAAAAGGGAATCGTGTGGATCAGGTTTGGGGGTACCTGTGGATAGCAGAGTTGGAGCTAACGATCAAGTCAAGTACGAAATCCTCCGGACGCGTGATCAGTTGCAGGCTTTAGGATTCAAGGCATCGATGCGAGGTTTGGTTGCGAAGGTTTTTGGGTGTTGGGAAAAGAAAAAAGGCACCTCCCGTTTGTGGATTCCAATGGATGAAAAGGCTTGGTGCTGCAGGGCAAAATACTCACTGCCTAGCTTAAATGCCAGACCCGCTGTATGCTGTCTCTTCTGGGATTTAAGTAAGTATAAAATGTGAATGCCCAATACTCCAGGTGGTCGATATCTTGTTGAGGGCAAATCGTCCACCTCTGCAAAGAATCGATAGATCGTGATAATCGCCAGAGGCTGGTGTGCTTCTTTAGTAAGGTACGACCAAGTCCGGACTCGGCTCCAATCCGAGGCAGGTAGACAAGGCCAGGCAGGCAAGCGAGTGGGCAGCCTTCTTTGCTTCTTAAGCTTTTAGCGTATCCAGCCAGCGACCGACCACGAGGAAAGCCGAAGAGATTTTTGAGGACGAAAAACTTTCGCGAGCGATCTTCCGAAGATCCACTTTCATGCAACGTGCAAATCGTCGAGTTTGGTGATCGATGCTGTTTTGGTAGCTTCTCTCACTCCCGCGCATGCGTAACAGGATAACGTCCCCCCCCGTAGCATTAGCGTATGTGGGTAGCTGTATGAATAGATTTTCCATGGCAGATATGCACAGCTCCTAGAAAGAGAGGAAGCTAGTGTGTGGATCAGAATCTAGAAAAGCAAGTTTCTTTCGGTGAAGGAAGAAGGAAAGAAGCAGAGGAAGCTAGAAGAAGAAACGTGCCTTCGAGCTGTCCACCAACATGGATGAATGGAAGATCGTTTCTTGAGCTCCTCTTGCATAAGTCTTGCCGCCTTAAGCCGAACTGGTTTAGGGCCAAAAACGATCAATTCGTGCTCTTAGCATAAGTTAAAAACGTTTAAATTGTGGATCTTTCAAATTAATACCCGTGCAAGTGTTGGATGCTGAAAATTTGAGAAAAAATTTTCAATCTATGATATAGATCTGCAGGATACCAATGCACCTTCAACCACTCCCGCGTTTTCTGCTGTATTCTTGTAAAAGGTACAGTACACTGCAGTTACAGGAGGTACAACAGGTCGCAGGGGCATGAAGACCCAAGCAGATATCCTGAGCTGTATTTGCTGGCAACGGCGGTGGTGGTGGTGGTAGAATTGTAGAAGGTGGGTGGTTGTATAGCTGGTTCGGTTGGTATCCCTTTCGGTTGAACAGGCAAGCAAGCAGCTAAGCTTGACCCAAGGACCTTGTCTCTCGCCTGGTTAAGTTGGTCGTCCCTTGTCGCTTTTCGGCAGCCACCTTACCATCCCACCTGCTAACGAAAACCTTCATGGTCTAACTTCGGCGCGAAGTGGGTTGGGCAGATGTTGCACGGGGGTGCAAGCGCATAGCTTGACGGAGCCTGACATCCGTACGACCCTTGCAACTCTAGCTTTCGCCAGACAACACCCAATTTCTGCGCATCTTAACCTACCCGATCTTCGAACGATTATTTATTTTTTAATTTTTATTTTAGAGATGCGTATGATAGTAATCCACCAAAATATCGAAGCTACCTTAGGAGAATATTCTAAAAAGAAATAAAATATGCAGGTCGCTTTGGTGGGACAGGTGCATCCTTTCAAGCAGAGTGATCTGATGTAGATTTCTTTTTTTTTTTTGGTCTTTCGTTGGCGCACCCACAATCTTTCCGTATCCGAGTCGGTGGTCAAACAGAAACGAGGGTCGGTGTCCTGCAAGACAGAACCGTTCACATGTACAGAGAGACAAAAAAACCAAAAAAGCTACTGCATTCTGCATTGCATTACACGGGAATACCTTTTACTTTTTGGCAAAAGCAAGCATGGGGGGGAAACAAGAACAAGAAAGAAGAAAAATGATTCGAAGGCGTGGTGTGAGGAAAAGAAAAAGGGCACAGGGGTGTAGATACGCAATATGTAGAACATCTGAAAATGTGATGACGGGCTGACACCTATTTAGACAGCAAAGTTGCATCACCGAGAAGGAATGTCTGAGAAGCGTCTCAGAATCGGCTGAAAGAGAGTTAGAAAGAGGAAGTGATAATATATCGTGGCATCTGGAGCTGCACCCTCGCTCGCATATTCTATGCGGATAATACATGATACTGATGTGGAGTGGAGTCAGGGAACGATAGATAAAAAAGTAGTCCCCTCCTCTCTCGATGAAGAAACTCGGGAGGACCTTTTTTTGTTTTCAGACGGCATGACAATTGGATTGCGATACCAAAGACAGCTCTACTACCGCTGCTGCTGCCCGTACTTCCTTCTTTAGCGAGTATATTTTATTTTTTCAAGAGGTGTGTGTGCGTGTGGGAGGGTAGTGGAACGAAACTTATTTTTTTCTTCCCCCAGTCTTTTACCGCATTTTTCTTTTTGCGTGCAGCATTACCGGCCTACCATGTCAGTGGGAGACCCGTGCGAACGGCTAACAGGTTCTGCGTGCTTTTTGGACCTGTTGCTTGCTGCTCCTAGCGTCTCTCTGTATTTCTTCTAGTCATACCTTGATGCAAATGTACCAAGTTTAAATTCTAAGCTATTGTAAAGCGGGAAAAGTCCACCCCCAGGACCCTTGTTGATCTTTCTGATGCAGCCAATCCACGTTCTTTAGCTCTTAGAAGCAATGTATTAAAGACGCTTTTAGAGTGGTGCATCGGTTTCGTGGGTGGTTAGTGGTGGGTTCATGTGGATTGCGGCGGCGGTGGCAGCAGAAGCAGCAGAAGAAGAAGAGAAAGAAAAGAGTGGGTATCGATGATGGGATGGATTGTCTCTTCTCATCGTAAGGAATTAGGAAAGAACCTCCACGACTTGGCATGAAACCTGTTGCTATTATTTTCTTCCTTAGGCCTGGCTTGCTGGATATTCTTTTCTTTTTCGCCTATCCGCCCATGCCAGCCAGCATTTGAGTTAAAAAAAAAAAAAAAAA
>LDUD01000132.1:693171-785065 GCA_012184295.1 Dactylella cylindrospora
CCAAAAATATGATATTCTCTAGCTGCCGGGATATTTGTTCAGTGTTCGGGGGCTTAACCGGCAGTGCAGAAGAGAAAATGTGAGTTGGTGGTGTGTGTGAGTGTGTGAGTGTGTGAGTTAGCTTAGCGGGTGTTGGAAGTCGGGTATTCTGATACACTTCCCTTGGATGGGTCAAGCAAGAATAAGCTGGGGGGCTGTAGGTTTTGCAAGATTAGTTATATCTTCAAACCCGTAATCAAACGGAATTTAGAAATTTGAAAAAGGGTAGCAGTGCAGATTATAGAACCTTATGGGTTTAAGAGAAGCCAAGGCATGAAGTTTCTGAGATCATGAGGGCCTTGAATATATGTGTATCTCGAAATAGGAACTTGATGTGTGCGAGTGTATCTGTACGGACCATCCCATCATCATCTACCAGCCTGCCTGCCTGGTCTATCCTGTCCTGTCCTGTCCTGTCCTGCTCAGTCCTGTCCTATTCTCTACTGGCTGGGTGGAATGGGGGTGGGTCCCCCGTTCAGTTTCTTAATTGCGCCTTTTAGACGGGCTGGCACACAGGGATGTGCGACCTTAGTGTCAATCGTTCTGGGCCCCACCCGCCACAGACATTAACTGAGGATCATAATAATAAGAAAAGAAAAAAAGAGGAAAGGTAGAAAGAGAATATATTAGGAAAGAAAAAGAGCAATGACCGGAGAGCAGGAGCAGGAAGAGCAAAGAGGAAAGAAGCAGATGTGAAATGCGGTTCCAAAAATGTTATGAATGCACCCTGGCAAGTAAGTAAAAGGAATTGCCGGCCTGGAAAAGAAAGCAAAGACCCTTCTTTTTGTTTTTTGTTTTTTGTTTTTTTCTCTCACGGCATCTTGCTCGCAGCAGCTTGCATTGCCATACATATTACTCCTTCTCACGTACTCGAGGTAACTCTCCCCATCCTCTTTTCTGTTCGAGCGTGGATGAGGCACGAACACAGTAGAGAGAGAGACACCAATACAAAGTATACTAACGACCGAGTTTTCTTTATCAATTCGAGTAGACCCTATTAGTACTCCCCTCTCTATCCTTATATCTTTTGCCCTATTACTACTATTATTTCCTTTCTTTTTCCGTTTCCCTTAAACGTTAAATTCTTCGGACGAACAGCAAGTTCCTTGCTTCAAGCGCAGCAGGTCAGCGCAGTTCACTCTGTGAGGACGGACCAGCTGTGCTCCAACTGTCTACTCCCTCCGCCTCTATCTTTCTCTTCGGTTTCGTTGGATCGAAACCCGGTCAATCCTTTGGAAAACCATTTTGCATCTCTTGCGAAGGTTTATTTTCGGTCAAGAAACTTAGAAAACGCCCGATCTTCCGGTTGTACCAAAGTCGCGATCAGATATCCTACTGCACTTCTTGGAAACAAACCGTATCCTTCCTTCACCCTACGTGAGTCTTATCGCACCTTCTTCTTCGCACCCTTTTTACCGCCCTTTCTACTTGTTGAGCTCGTGTTTGAAGGACATTCTTGCTCCTGCCACTTTGAAGCATCAACACATTTTTTCTTCCATTCTGATATGACTGACTAACATCGAATAAGCATACTAGCGGTCCTAGCTAGCGCCCTCCGAGCTCTCTCTCTCTCTCAGCCTTTCCCAACAACTCCTCGAACCCATCTGAGGAAAATTTTCTTTCCTTCTAGCTCACCGACAACATATCTACTATCATTCTCACCCGGTTCCCAGACGGTACTCTATCCGCCGGCATAAACTTTGGTACGTTGCTTTTTATGGATCAGCTCTGTTGGTTGTGTTGTACCTATGCCCCCAAGTGGATCCGATGCGCAGATGCTGCTCCAATGTGCTCTTAAGAGCATTTGTCAGGCACTGGTTGTCAACGGGGCCTGTCTGGGCTTGGTTGTTACTCTTTTATAGTTATCTGTATGGACTTGGGGATTTCAAACCTCGCTCCTGCTTGTCCATTGCCATGCTCGAGCGATCAGATAACATTGAATTCGAGTACCTCTATAATTTCTTATTCTGACACCACTACATGCTTGCCTTCCACGCAACGCTCTATGTCTTTTGCTGTCGCATCGTCATTCACCGCACCATTTTTTACCTTTGTAGTCGATCAAGCTGACCTTGCCAATATAATTTAGTCTCTAGGAATAACTACTTTTTCGTCGGCTTGCCACTCCGGATAGCAGCTCGAATCCTAAACACCCACAACAGAGATATATCTTTCCGTATACATTTCGCCAGCAAAATAATTCAAGACGTCAGTAGTCATCTCCTAGGCTTAAGAAAACGAAACTTGCCCAGGCTACTCTGACAGACATCCTTGCGTCCAACGTTACACCAAAGCTAGTTCTGACGAAAATATATGTTATTTGCTCGCCCTGGCCTAGTGGTTGGACTATTTCTCTCAATATCCCACTGATATCCCGAACCTGTCCTCCGGTTACCTTGAACTTGGTCACGCTTGTTGTACCATTGATACCCTCCATCTTGGTACCTGTGATCTCGAGTCACATTTTTCGTGCCGTCGTCTCAAATTACCATTGTCAAATCACATCATTCCGGGAGTCCAGACGCAGGGAACTTGCCTGCAATTCCCAACCCTAGTCTCGGCACCCATCTCCGTGCTTCTCCCAAGGGAAAATTTCGAATTAGTAGGTGTATACGACTCTATTTTTTTGGCTGGGGTCCGGAAAAAACCCTCAATTTCATGTGGTGTTGATTCCAGTCGAAGCCAAGTCTATAGCTCATGCGGATCAATGCTAATCGATCGCCTAGCTGCCAATATCACCACCCCAACTGCCTTGAAGTGCGGTAATCTACACGGCTAGGCTACTATAGGGTTTGCTGTAGCCTTCAATATGCCTCCGATGACCGCAGCCCCCACCGCAAAAGACGCCAATGGTACGATACTGAGCCTTGAACCATCACCGCCTATGATTGCTAAATTTGAACTTGGATAGAAATAACAGCTTCAGAGGTGCCAACAGTGCCAGCAAAGACTAAAGAAGCTGCTCCACCCAAAGTTGACCGTCCGCGTCCCCATGTGTGTTCAATTTGCTCCAGATCTTTCGCCAGACTTGAGCATTTGAAACGCCACGAGCGATCCCACACGAAGGAGAAACCATTCGAATGTCCCGAATGTCTACGCTGCTTTGCCCGCCGTGACTTGCTCCTTCGCCATCAGCAGAAACTACATCTTACTACCACGCCCTCTAGCAGACCACGCAATGGTGCCCGCCGTGAGAGTACGTCCTCCGTAGCCCAACCGAGCGGAGGAAGGGTTCGAAAGAACTCTGTCAGCAACGCTGGAGGAAGGCCTAGGGCAAATACCATCGCACATGTTGATAGTAACACTCTCAGCATGCTCGCTAAGAGCACTACCGCAAATGCTCAGACTTTGCCAAAGTTGGAGACTGGATCGCTTCGCGGCCTCAACGTCGTCGGAACATCCCTCGGCGCCTCGACTGTGGTTCCACAGGATCTCGACATAGAAAATATTCTCTTCGGGAATACAACTACGGTGAACCCCGCAATGCTTCAGTTCAATACCTCACCGCATCAGCATACATTTGGATCTCCTACTTCTCCCTTCGACGCTGTTTTCCCTAGTATCGGGAGCTCTCATGCTATTATAGATGACGACGATGAGAATGAATGGATGACAATGCTCGGCGCGGGTAATTATCCTTCAGAGCAAGCAGTGGAGAGTTCTTCCCCAAGTGCAATCAGTACAACTTCTATCAGTGGTGTTAGTGAGGCTTTGCAAGATACCAATACTTGGTGGAACAATAACTCGACCCTTAGCTCTGCCACAACTATGAGCACTTCTCCATTTATGTCCGCATCTGATTATACAGCTCCACCTTTCAATCAGTCACCTCCACCTCCAGCCGGAACCATCTCACCAAAAGCTCTACAAGCACAGGGTGGCTCCCACCACGAGCCATTCTTTGCCAACTATAGCCTGAGCAGCATCTCGCCAACACATTTCCTCTCGCCTGAATCTCATTTTCCACCCGAATTGCAACCAGATTTCATGCATGATTTCTCAGCTTTCCAGCCCACCAGCGCCGCGGCTCATGCGACACAGTCAATCACCGATTCCGCACGTGCCGCAATTCTCCTAACTCTTGCTCAGTCATCCAACTCATACCGCAGCCACCAAGCCTCTCAGCATCAGCGCCGATACTCTTCCGCTCAATCCCCACCGCTCCACGCACACCGATCCTCATTTACCGCCCAGCTTCCAGCTACCCAAGACCTGCAAAAATATGTGCAAGGATACATTAAACATTTCCATCCACATATGCCATTTTTCCATATTGCGACCTTGGACTTCTCCTCCCCAGTTTATGCCGCCAACCAGAAAACCGACAATCTACTAGGGCTTAGCGGCTTTGCTGGTGGCGGCGGATGTTTGGTGCTCTCAATATCAGCCATTGGCGCTCTATACGAGGGTGACTATGCTACTGCGAAAGAGATATATGAAGCTGCAAAGAAAATGATCCATATCTTCATTGATAATAGGAGAAAGGCGTCTATTTCTGCTACTCTTTCGGGCACAGGGAAGGATGCTTCAGCTGCTACACCTTTGTGGCTTGTTCAATCAATGCTCCTCAATGTTGTATTTGGGTTGAATAGCGGCGAGCACATGACTAGCGAATTGGCCATGTCTCACTGCACTGCAGTTGTTTCGCTTGCTCGGACCGCTGGGCTCTGCAAGCCGTCTACAATCATAAATAGCAGCAGCCACCTTAGTCCGGATGCGAGCATGTTGGATATGTGGAACGGGGCCATGAAGTTAGAAAGCTTAGATGATCATGCTGACTGGACAAAGTGGGTTGCGGAGGAAGAACGAAAACGTACACTTTATGCTGTCCACAAGCTTTCCTCTATGCTTTGTATAACGTATAACCACCCTCCAGCCTTAACTAACTCCGAAATTCGTTTGGATCTCCCCTGCGACGAGGAACTTTGGGCAGCGGAGACTGCAACAATGTGGAAAATGAGAGGAGGGATCCAGGCTGCAAAGCAAGCCGCAGTTCCGTTCTCAACTGCCCTTAACACCCTCCTTTCCGCTAGCGGCCCACAAGAGGCACAGAGGCGATCTTCTGCGGTGAACGGAGAAGACCCAAAGCCGATGAATACGCAGGGAAAATCAAGCCCATCTGAGTTACGTCCCAGCCACTTCGGAGCCCTCTCGCTGATCCTCGCTCTTCATGTGTATATCTGGGAGACCAGGCAGCTTAGCCACGCAAGGCAGTGGTCGTCTTCCGAAGTAGAGGCTATTCACGCCCATATTGAGCCAGCTCTACGAGCCTGGGAGGAGGCTTGGGCATCCCACCCACAATCAAGCATTGAACGTCCAAGTCCATTTGGTATTGGTCCCATGGCGGCGGATAGCATCCCACTTCTCAACCTTGCCTACGTTCGTCTTTTCGTTGATCTTGGCAGATCCAGAAGCCCATTGTTTGCCCGGGATTTCCAAGGAATGGTGGATGAATTGAACAAAAATTGGCTAGAGCAACCTATACCAACCTCTTCATCGAACTCCTCGGCCTCAGAATCTGCTGATACCCCCCGATCCTCTAGCTCTCCCGCCTCTTCCCCCAATTCTACCTTAAATTCACCCGATTTGATCCCTGCCAAGACAACCGTTCCCAACCAAGCTGCATACCCTCAATCTGGTGGAATATCCTCCCGACACGAAAAGCATATCCGTCGCGCTGCCTTTTATGCCGCAGATGCGCTTGCCATGTCTGAGAAGTCCGGACTCTCTTCTCCCGAATTTTTTGCTAGGGAGCTCCCAATGCAGTCGCTGATGTGCGCTTTCGACTGTGCTCAGGTTTTAGCTGAGTGGGTTAATGCGGTTCAGGAACGGGTAAGGCCATTCATGGGCAAATTTGGAGATGCGGAATGTGATCTGATGAGCATCGAGGCTTTGATGATGTTGGAAAACGAAGATAGGGTTCTCTTGCAGCGTGTGATCGACATCCTCAAGAAATCACACGAAAAGATGGTGTTTGAATGGGACAGCATTGTCGGCGGTAATGACGAGGTTCCTGTGAGCATTCTAAGAGTCAGTGCTCATTTGTTGGAAAAAGCCTCGGTTTGGCCAGGTACGAAGCCTCCTCCCTAAGATTCTAATATTTGATATTTGCTAACTTAACCTGAATTCAAAGTCGTGAAAGTATTCGCTTCTGCCCTGAGATTCCATGCCGATAATATTGAAGCACGCCCCAAGAACACTGCAATCTTGGGCCTAGCGCACTAAACCTTCGGCGCATTGGATACACCAGAATACCTTGCAACTAACCCTATATCACTTCACTCAACTCAAGGATACATCTCCGAGCACATAGTTCTTTTAAACCTTCAGCATGGAAGCGAATTGCTTTTTGCCAAGCCATATACCATATTTGATATACCCGAGCTGAGGCTCAAAATCGACCGCTGATGAATATCTGGTTTTTGGATTTCTGGAATATCGACAGCCAGCAGCTTCACATTTTTGGAATGATACCATCATGTTTCATTTGGGCAGCCATGTAACAAGAAAAGTATCTGCTTTCGTTCCTTTCATTTTACCAATATCTCTCGATTCATTTGGGTGGGAATCCTTTTTTTTAATAAGCTCGAAACTACCAAAAAAACAAAAATTATATCCAAACCACGACTATACCATACCAAACATCTAGCATGAGTTCCAAGGATTATTGGCGTTCACGGTTCAGAGGGGCGTTTTGTATTTCATATGTCTCCTATCATCATGGTTTCAATTCCTTTGACACCGTATTAACCTGTAAGCCTGTCAATCAGGTAGATGGGCTATCGAGCGAGCGAAAGAGCATAAGGTTAGGCAACTTTTATTTGTGGGCAAGGTTTTTTGTATAGGCTGATTTCTCCCTCCGGAGGATGTTTTACGGAGCATGACAGCCATGATGTTTCTAGGATTGTTTTCTTTGCTTCAGTTTGGATTCCCGCATCGTCTCAAGCATTTAGCAGAAGATGTTCTGGGCCTGTAACAACAACAACTTTACATGTAACATTAGTCAATTTTTCCTCATCATGTTTTCTTCGCTTTTCCATTTTGATCACTCTCACGCTGTTTTGAAATGATCAGAAGCCAGTTTCATTTGCCTGTCTTGCTGGAAACGATGTCTGTCGCCTTTGCAGCTTGCACTCATGATATCCCCCTCAAACGTACCAACATCATGTAGCATTCAATTGCTCCTGTATTTGTACTTCAATCTTTTGTTTGTCATTGAAGTTACGAACCACTGTTCAATGAATGATCACGAATACTCAATACAATCAATTGACCTAAGACATAAGTCCACTTTCCAGCGTAGGCCATTGACAGCCTTAACGTTCGTGGACCCTACCAAAACGGGTTTTAAAATTACAGCTCTGTTGGAACCATGGTCGAAAGCTGTGATACAACAGCCTTCAATATAGCGATTGGAGGGAGCCTCGATGGGGAAAATAAGAAATACCCAACATTCGGCCACTCCCATTCAATGGAACCCGATCGTATGGGAAGAAAAATGTGGTGAATCCAAAACGGTTACAGTACCACCTCACACGTGTCCGCCACGACCAATCTTTTTGCAGACTACAATCTAAGCGCGATGCTGCAGCAGAACGCTGTCGCTGATGCATGTATATGCATACGCTCCTTTGTTTCCTGGCCTTGTCCATACAGATGCAACACTTTTTCCTTTTGTTACAGGTTGCAGCGAGTTATCCTGCTGTACCAAGCGCGAAACAATAAAAACGAGACCTGCATGATCTGGACTTCAGACTTGTGATCTGACCGGCAAGGGTCTTCAATCCTTTTCCGGGCCAACCCGCGAAAAGCAATTTGCGAAAGCGAGAAAAAAAAAAAAAAAGAGCGAGCGAGCGAGAGCGTCAGAATTGAGTGCCCGGCAAAAAGAAAGTGGGAATTCAAAAAAAGAGAAGGGGATCCCCGCAGTCTGTGCTTAATTTCTTTTCTCGCTATGGGTGCACCCGATATGGCAGACCCGCAGCGGAATTGCGATTGGACGGGCACGGTTGGAGCGGGACAGTCGAATTTATCATTTAGTCTTGGTTTGTTAGGTGGCTGAAGAAGAAGGTGCCACCGGATGATAACAGTTGAAAGAATGCCTCCTCTTCCCCCTCATTGATGCGTTAGATCACAGAAAAAAGATGTCTTTCTGTGCGGGTCTAACAATCACAGGATCAGAAGTTTTAGAGGCAAAGTGAAAAACAAAGAGAAAGGGGGAACAAACCTTTTCTTCATGTCACAGCCTTCCTGCTGCTTACGACGACTAAAATCTGCAAAAGCAGTTCTACGTAGTCACGTCACAGCGTGTCTCGAGCTAGACGGTGGCACCTCCAGGAACGAAGGAAACCATGCACCAGATCTCAACTGAAATTTTACGCTAAGGTACGGTAAAAAAGGCAAAAAACCGGAACCTGCAAGGGAAACCGTCAGAAGAAGCAAGCCCATTCGCTACTTATCGGTGAACAAAGGTGCGAAGCTAAGGTTGCGGGATGGATGCCAAGTAGCGGTTTGGTTGGACGGGGTTCATTCTAGGCGCCGTACCTTGCCCTCCAGCCCGAGCCAACCAATGGCCAGCAATCGCAGCCCAACCTCACCGCACCCTGGCTCCGGCCTCGATCATTGCTTGCTGCAGATTTGCATTTGATCACTCGTAATGGAGGCCGCCACTTCCTTCGCTCGCTTTCTCGTACTGATAAAATCGCAAATAAACCATACTCCGCTCTCAGCAAATCTTTCTCTTCAGGCAATTGATGCTCATTTTAGGCGCCTGAAAGCCTTTCGCAGGAGGTGGACTAAACTTTCTAAACTTTTATTCCTTCGTACGCAATCTATTTTTCATTCCCAGAAACCAGGACGGCCCGTGTTCAAATTTTATTGCTTTAAATCTCAATTTTCTTCTGAAAGGGAGAAACAATTGAAACTGTTGGTGGGCTACAATCACCGTGCTCTCCAATCAGATAGCCTCACTCCGCCCGCTACAGAGCATCGCCGCCTTGAACACTGTGCATTCTTAGACAGGTCAGTCCCAACATCTTCTCTCTCTTTTTTCCTTCACTTCTCCCTCTGCTACATTCTCTCGCTCTGTTTTTTTGTGCTCGTCAATTATACATTTTTTGCCCTCGAACCGTTGAAGAACACGTCCTCTCTTTTGCAAGAAAAGTCACTTGATATCGTCAGCCTTGACATATAACATTCCATTGCCAAAAAATAACCCACACAAAGGCGCCTATATCAAATACTCACACACACGTACACATACGCACCCACCAGTCATACTGATTTTTCAAACTGGCCATACCATCGTGTTATACTCATCCTACTTGGCCGACCCATTCCTTTTTTTGAGTTTCTATATTTATCACCAGGTGGGCATTCTAGCGCAGCCATTTTCTCTAGAAGGTTGCTAGAAGCTTGGGTTCCTGCGGGTTCTTCTTATACCTACATATAACCCCGAACATTCTGCAAGCGCTGTTCATCTCGCGTATACCCTCCGAGCATGTGCGTGTGAAGAATCCACTGGGGTTTACCTGTCAGACCTGGCATACACACACTCTCTATTCCCCTAACCTGGTCTATCTTACTGTCTTGTCAAGTCTTTTTACCCGTTGGCTCCCTTGTGAACATTTATATATAAACTTGTAACCCCCCTCGTCGAACCGGCTTCATTTTTGCAGCCGGTTCTTCTACTCTTTCTCCTATGGCATATCAACAGAGTGATATTACTCGTAGTTATAGTCATATACCTGAACTCACATCTTCTCCGCAATTTTCACCAGTGCACGCATATCACCATCAAGCACAACCTCTTTCCCCCACAAGGCCGTTTCCAGTACAACGGACAAAGACCCCGCCGGCCCCTATATTTACAAAGATACCATACGGTGCTGAACCATTGCAATTCGCGGCGCCCCCAAAGACCCCAACTCACGCACCGCAGGTGACGTCGACGTATATACCAAACTTTGACTACGCACAAGCCGGATTTGCCGCTCCTCCACTAACCCCAGTCCATTCCGGTTATCCGCTGCACTCGAAAAGCACCGATAACCTACATCTTCACTACGTACAACCGGATCCGATCCCACCGGTCCCCCAAATCCAGGATATCCACGTCTTCAATCCGTCGAAGAAGGATATCTCGCTCTACGCGGTAAACACAGGAGTTATAAATCAAATAAACGGGAAAAGAAGAGAAATGTCTGCTCAACAGGGAATTCCAATGCAGCAAATGCATTTTGACCCACCACCGACTCAGCCGTTGGAACAGGCACCCGAGCAGCCGCAGCAGATGGAATACAACCCACCCGCTCAGTTTGACAATGGTGCCAGCCAACCCCACGCTCCGGGACAGATTGCGCACCCGAATCAGATTTTCGGCGCGCAGGATTACAAGTCTGGGTTGTGCAGCTGTTTCGGAGATATCGGTTCTTGTAAGTCCAATGACCCCACGAGCGGGAAACCCAACGTTTCCAACGCGATTGAAGACTTGAAAACTAATCATGTTCGTCATTTTCAACAGGCTGCCTCGGCTGTTGGTGCCCGTGCATGCTCTACTCCAAGACTCACCACCGCCTAAAGACCGTTCCAGACTCCAACCTCGACAACTACAGCTCCTGCAACGGGCACTGCGTCATGTGGTGCGCCCTCTCCCCGGTCAGCTGGGTCTTCACCATGCTCCAGAGAACCAGAATCAGGGAATTGTACCAGATCAAGGGATCTCCAATGGGCGATTGCGCGAAGGCTTACTACTGCCCGCTGTGCGTGCTCGTTCAGGACGAGCGAGAAATCAGGGAGAGGGAGGACGAGAAGAGGAGATGCGCCGGTCCTGGAAGCGGAATCGTCGGAGAGCAGGGATACAAGAAGCCGGAGAAGATGGCTTACCAGAGAAGCTCGGTTATTGGTTAAATTTTGACCGAACGGAGCGATCTGGGTATTGGTATACCCTGAATCTCATATTTGGAGAGAAAGTGAATCATATTTCGCAAAGTATCACGAAGTCATGCGTCCCTCTCGATTTATCTTCAACATTCAGCTATATTTTTGAAAGCTAAAAAAACCCCAACCCGTTCGAATATTTCTCGCCAGCTGCGTTAATCGCTTTCTTGCTTCCCCCGAGTTCCGACAAAGTTCTACATCACCACTAAGTAATTGCTACAGTTTCCTTTGTCAGATTGTATTTGATTTAACCATTACAGGTTTTTATTGTTTTTTTTTCGTCATATTCTGCATTTAGCGGGGTTTTAACTCTTGGATTCTTCTTCCTCTTTATTCCGTTCAGGTTCTCTACGCGCTCTGGTCTGGCATTTTATATTCTACAAGGTTGCTTTCGATTCTGCTCTTTTTCTGTTTTTCCTCATTACAAAAAATTTTAGCCTTCACATTCATTAGATCTGTCAATAATCCTGTTTCCTTTTTTCTCTCGCCCTCAAGAAAAAACCCTCGAAATTCCGTCGCGCAAGCGGACGACGAATCTTATTATTGTATTTATTTTACCTACAAATACTATCTACATAATACAATAACCTTGCAAACCTCATGCTTCTACGCTCGAAAGTCGTTTTTGGGTTGTCTACTGGGGCAGTGCTAGTTTTAGTTGCCCAACAAGCAGCCGAGAACTCGGTATAAAGAATCGTATAGTATGTAGGATGCATCTATAAACTTTTCCTTCCATGAACTCCACATACACAGATTTAACAAAAAAAAAAACCATCGTAACCGGCAAGCAATATCAACCTATACAGAGTAGCCAATCATTCAGTTCTCATCAGAGAAAAGCACTTCTACACGCTAATAGTCTTAAAAACACTAAATCCCTTCTCTCCAGTAGCAACAACCGTCCCAGGCATCTGCTTCATCCAATGTACTTCCCTCACCCCTTCGCAATAGTGCTCAAACATCAACTGATCCGGTGCATCTCCCGCACCAGCATTCCCGCCTTCCTCACTATCCTCCTCCACAGCCAAATTCCACAGCGTAACAGTTCCATCAGCGCTCCCCACAGCCACAACCGTATCATCGTTCGGATTCCATTCAACGCTAGTAATCGGCTGCTGATGCCATGTAAAACTAGCAACGGGCGAGACGTTACCTCCCGCCGAGAAATTTCTCAAATCCCACACCGCCCAGACTCCATCGTCCGCGCCTGTAGCCAAGAGATGCTGCGTCTTCCCGTTCCAAGAAGCGACGTTGACGTCCGAGGAACTAACGTCGACGGATAACACGCACTTTCTGTTCTTCTGCCTGACGTCCCAGATCTTGACGGTTCCATCGGCGGACGCGGAGGCGAATACGGTTCTTTCGCTGGGCGACCATTGGATTTCTTCAACGCTGGAGGTGTGTCCCATGAACGGAGCGCCGTCGGGGATGAATTTCCCACCGTCATTTCTCGTCGTATGGAAGATTTTACCCGCATTGTCGCCGGTTAGAAGACGGCCTTGGGGGATCAGCGGTGACCAGTCGATTGCGTAGCCTTCCACACCGCGGTGCATGTTCAGACTTTGTAAAGGTTGATTGGAGGGTGGGTGGATTGTGTTTCCGGGGGAGTCGAGGGAGTTGAAATGGGGGGTGATGTTGTAGATGTTTACGGAGCCGGTTTCGAGCATTGTGGCGGCGATGTATTCGTTGTTGGTTAAGGAGTGAGGGGAGAGACGGATGCGGTTTGTGGTGGTGGAGACGGGTATGTGGCGGGATTCAAGAATCGGGTCATCTTCTTCTGTGTCCGAGTCTTCTTCGTCTTCTTCTTCGTCTTCTGGGTCTGCTCGGCGTTAGCTCTGGCAATCCCAGACTGTCATTTCTTTTAGCTGAGATGTGCCCTACCTTGCTTCATCTTCGATAGTCCGCTCAGCTTCATGACTGTTATTTCATTATCCTTCGGTTTTGTAGCTTGTGTGCCGGTAACCATGAATATTGTAGCTGGATAAGTTTGTCGATTGTCTCCCAGTCGATCAGGTAATATATCGAACGATAAGCATGGCCACTTTGTACCCATGTTGTGTAGCATGTGAAATGCACTCGGATCCGGTTCGAGCACTTCATCTTCCTTCAGAGGTTCCTTCGGCCGCGATATCCGATATGCTTCTGTGTCGACTTCCATTGCTGTATATCGAGACTATTAGCGGTGCCGATAAGCAGGGTACATGCAGACAAGCAGAAGAGTACCTTCATCGTCGTCCTCATCCATCTCCGACGCACTCTCTGCTTCTACGACATCCTCATCGCTTTCAATTTCATCCTCATAAGGGTCTTCGAAATCTCCCATTCCGTCCTTCTTCGGTGTCGTAGCTTCGCCCAATTTCGCGGTACTTCCTGCTCTCTCGCCATTTTTTAGATTATCGAGGTCGCCCTCTGTGAACTCTGACGGCCGTTTCGCCATTTCTATAGCTTGTCGTTGTATATACCGGCTGGCAGAAAAGAACAAGCGGGAAAGAATGAAAAAAAGAGAAAAGAAGCAGTGGTGGGGTTTTAAATTAGTGTAACTACTCGATTTCTCAACTCGAGCGATACAAAAAAATTTAAGCAGCGGAAGAAAAATTGTGTGTTGACCCTGTAGTCTTCAGTAACACTAGCCACCGACATTGCGACGAGCACAGCCACATACCGAACCTCGCAGACAACTCGTGACAGCCGAACGAATACGCGATCACCATTTCTAAGCTTCAATCGACCAGCTCGCAGTACTCCTCCACCAGTAGAGTATATTTCCCCGAAGCGCCTGTTTCCGTGTCGCCTTTCCCCACGTATTTCGTACTTAGAAATTTAGGCGTCACCTCCCCTTTCTCCGCGACCATACTCTTGCCCAATTATACGATACCGTCTACATCCCCTTTGCAGCTATTCAGCGAATAGCCTTCTTTGCAACGCTCCCAGGGGAATCGAGGATAGAAACAAACAAAATCGATCCACGCCCATCCATAGTATTCGAATATGTATGTTTAGAGTCCTTCAATTAGAACTATACCAATAGTCACTTAGTCCCAGAAACTTACTCTGAACCCAATCGCCACAGACAAGCCGCGGATCCAGAAACTCCATCTCATCTACCATATCCACCGCATACACACACCTCCAACATGGCGCCCCAAGCCCCTCTACAGGCACAAATAAACATCAAACTGGCAGAAACCGGCCAGCGAGAAAAGTACCCCTCACGTCCCTCCCGTTTCGCACAACATAACCTCAAAAAACTAACCCACCCTTCCCTCAACGTAGACTCCTCAACCAACTAATCGACCTCCTCCACATCTCCGGCTGGTACGAACAAACCCGTCACGTAGCCTCCCGCGCCGTCATAGATCATCAAAATAACTCCGCAAGCACCAAAGCAATCGCCAACGGTGACGCGGAATCGATAACGGATTTCCATCAGGTGTTGAAAAAAGTTCAGGATGACTGCTGGACAAAGATTCCGCCGGAGGTGCAGAAGGAGATGTTTCAGAAGATTGTGGACGTTTTGCATCAGATATTGAAGTAGTGGTTTTTGGGAATATGGGGAGGATGGGGTTGTATATTATTGATGGGACTTGGGGGAGGGGGTTATTGCTAGTTATGGATACCATTTTCGATATCAGCGTCTTCATTGGCATCACGAGGGGTTTAGGCACGCATGTGCGGGTTGTTTTCTCGTTCTGTTTTATTTAATCTGTATTATTATCAGGATCATCATCGTCATCACCATGTATGACGTTAGAGGTTGGGGAGACGGCGTTCATCTAAAATACCAGTTATCATGAGCAGTTCACGTTACACTTCGCACCGCTGTGAAACAAATGTAAATTCGGGGGATAGAGACAGCACACGACCACAAGTCACCCAATTGATATAGATATCGGCTGTTGGCACAATATTCCATACTTATAAAACCAAGCACGGAGAAATACTTATACATCAGGCCACCCGAGTCGGCGTACCCAATCCCAGCATCTTCAACCGATTCTACAAAAGTAAAGACATGCCACGAAGTCTCCCTGGTGGAAATATCTTTTGACGTCATCATCATCGCTGGTCACATCTCGCTCGCGCCGTTTCGCTCGGCAAAAGGAAAATCCTCATTTGTTTCTGGTCGTGGAATCATTTTCAAATTTTTATGCTAATAAGCGGGTAATAGTTATAAGGCCGTCAAACAACGGAAGATACGACCTCAAGGGAAATAAAAACAGGAAAACATCTGAAACGAAAGACCAAAATATAAAAACGGAAAGATATAGATAAAAATATGCCATGCATGCTGTCGGTTGCGCTCATGAAAAAAAGGTTTCTGAAACCCGATGAAAAGGAAACGAAAGATATTGAGGCTATTACAAAAGAAATTATACTTACGGTGTATAGATATATACTATATAAAATAAAAAGCGATATGTAAAATCATCCTCGTGGTTCCTGTAATATGTAGAAAGAAAGAGGAGAAAGAGGTATCACAAAACGAATGAGATGAAAAAGCAGTCATGCATGCAGAACAAAAAGCAAATTGGTATGAACGATAGAAAAAAAAAGATACCGACGACAGCCGTAAGAACACCATGAATCTGAAGCAAAGAGCCAAAAGACAAGAAAGCAAGAACACTCAAATCGCCTATGTAAACCCAATGCCTATAAAAAGAAGAGGTATATCAAAAAGAAAAGAAAAGTTCAAATATTTAAATATAGGAAAGGCGTGCATTAAAGCTGATATATTGGGATCGGGTTTAATAGGGCGTTAGGAAAAGAAAAATTGTGGGAGGGATGCGGATATTCGAGAGCGGGGGTTGCTGATGTTATACAGAAATCGGATTGAGGGGTATCGAGGGGTGTCTATCACCGGTTGCCGGACTCGACGTCTTGATAGATGAGTAACGGATCACCAATGTTCTCGATTTCTGGTATCGTGCATTTCAGGTCGAAGGCTTTCGATAGAACAATCTTGAAGATCTTTTGGACGTTAATGCTGTGGGATGTGCTGCTGAATATCAACGACGCCTTCATCGCTCTAGCGAAGCGTTTGGCTTGTCTCGAGATTTCTTCCTGGTCCTCCTTTGATAGGTTGACGAAGTGGTCATATTTTGTGCCAATTAGGAAAGGAATGGCGGTCTATAAAGTTTGTACAAACTTTTGGTTAGTGGGGCAGGTCAAGCCGGTGGGGAAAAGCTTGAAAAGGGGCATACCTTGTTGAAGCCTCTACCCTGTCTGTACCATTCTTTAATGCTGTTCAACGTACTCTTCCTGGTCAAATCGAACATGAAGAGAATAGCGACAGCATCGTTGCAAACGAGCGGCAGCATGTTGACGAATTCACGCTGACCACCTAAATCCCAGATCGAAAAGGTGATTTCGGTGTTTCGTATCGATATCGTCTTTTCCATAAAGTTGACACCTACAAGCAAAATGTTAGAGTTCCGATATCGCTTAAATCGCCTAATGTCCTATATCGGTGGAGTGATGTACGTACCTAGCGTCTGAATGTAATCTTCGTCAAAGCTTCCTTCAACGTACTTGACCATTAACGAGGTCTTTCCGATCTGTGCATCTCCAACCATTCCGACTTTGATGACGACGCTGGAGAGTCTCCGAGTTAGTTATTTGAATGGCTAAGCCACAAAAGGTAAAAAATCTACATACGAATTCTTCTTCTGGCTGGAGCCTCCTTGGCTGCTGACGCTGCTACGCTCTCTGTACCCATCCTCGTTCTTGCTCTCACTCGCATTCGAGTCTCTTCTAGTGTACTTCTCGAGGGATTCGTGTCTGGTGTGGCCAGCAGCAGCTCTAATGGCAGCCGTAGCGGATGAGTGGTTCTCGTCCGTTGTGTTGAGGTTCGCGAATGATGCTCGGAGGGGGGAAACCGGGGAAACGTTTCGCGAGCCCTGTTTGGTCGGTGGTGTCGTAGTCATTGTGATCTATTGGTAGTTATGAAGTTTGAAAGGCAATAGGAATAAATGGGAAAATGAGGAGGAAGATGAAAGCTATTCAAAGCTCTCGGAGAGGCAGAGAGGGGAGATGAAAAAGAAATCCGGGGAATATCGTGTCTATCTCCTTATCGTGAATTCTTAACCAGGTAACCGGACCTCCAATCCAATCCGATCTGGACAAGAATAGACGGGGAAAGAAAACGATGAAGTGTCTGTGGGTATAAAATGAGCTGGTTGGCCGTTTTGCGTGTGATGAATACGTATCTATCAGGTGGATGGGGGTTATGTCGACTGTCAATGTTCGATTGGTTGAAATTTTGCAGGATTTTGTTGTTCACCACCACTTTTCTTCTTTTCCTTCTTAGATTTTTCTTCTTTTTTTCTTTTAGGGCCGATGAACTCCTCCGCTACTACTACTGCTACGGGCTTCCCGCGAGGTTTGACTCCGCCCTCTCGTGCTCCTCTCTTTCACACACACTATGCCCTCTCTTGTTGCTGTCCCGCTTTTTTGTGGAAATCACCCCGCCCGAGAAACGCTAGAGCCAAAGCACATGCACTAATGGGCTGGCGGCGAATAGATGTCCGTCGTCGAATGTAACCGATGTACCTTGTTGGTGACTTATTTTTAACTTCTTGTCGGACAACGTCAGAGACGTCAAAGTCAAACTTATCCCAAGTAGGAAATAGGGCTAGATAGCGGGATATAGAGTATCTTTTGTTGTGGTCTTTCTCAAATGTCGGAATTTTTGTCTAATTTTTGTTGGAAGGGGAGAATTTTGTTGGTGATGAAGGTCCAAGCAGAGATGCGGGAAACTTATATTTTTCGAGAGGATGGTATTTAATGAATCTCAATATCCAAGCTGTCCAGAGTTGGAAAAGAAATTACCCCTTTGAGGAAGACGGAAGATTTAAGAAAAAAAAGAGTTGGGTCTATCGTTATATTACTAATTTTTGGTGTATCAGGCTTCCCTTCTGATTTCCGGGTAATCACTGTGAGACCTGCGGGAATGGCGGGCGGGTTGATGTGCGAGAGATTCTTTCTTAAAACGGCGAACAAACTGTGAGCAGAGTGTGGTGGACGGAAGAGATGAATGATACGGTACTCCAGGTGCCCTATAATTATCGCTTGTACTGCTTCTTCGTTGTATGATATCAATAAAGGAAAGGGAAGTGGGAAAAAAAAGTGGTGGGACGATGGGACGGTGTAACGTAAGAATAGAATATTATCCGTCGCTGCTCGGTGCCCCAAAGAAATATATATCCCTGGGTCTAAAGTCGGAACTTATTTTATATCTTGTTGAAACAATTTCAAAGCTATCGCCCTCCGACAAGGCTTTTTCATGCAAAAGAAAGAAAAAGGTTTACTGTCGAAAGGAGAAATATATTTTTCCAATATTGGGTTGCAAGGCGGATTATGTACTTTGCTCCGGAGGGAGTATCGCGGATTATTTCTCTATGAGAAGAAAATATAATGGAAGAGAGGGGGATTGACAGAAGAATGCAATGCTGAACCCAGAATTCCTGAAGGTATTGAGGAAGAAGAGAGGAAGAAGAAAAAGTTGGGAAAAGAATCAAGATCCTCTCTTCGTCTCCTTTGATTGTACTGTCTTGTATATATATTGGAGGACCTTGTTACTTGCTTCGGGGGCTGCGTAGTTCTGCTGAGAGGCCTAGCCAACAGGAGAATAAGCAAAAGTTGGATTGGAGATCCACAGCCAAGTAGCCGATATATTGCTTCTTCAACTACTTCCAAAACGGCGGCCGAAGAGGCTAGTCACAGATGCGAAAGACCAGATGCACTTTTTTTTTTCTCTCGTCCCCCTCTGAAGAAGAGTGAAAAAGGTGAAAAGGCCAGAGTGGGGGCAGGGGGGTATGTTCATACGAAATGGTTCACCATGGCAGCATTTGGAAAAGAAAAGAAAAAGTCAAAGGAGATTAATTTGGAAGTCTTCCAGAAGCAAGGGCCGCTGGATCCCTTTTTTTTGCTTCCTAAAACACGCTATGCCTATACATTTTTTTTGCTTCTTGAAGTGCACGAAAGAGTGTGTGCGCCCGCTGTTGCACCGCTGATATAATTTCGTTGGGTCTCACCTTCACAATCCATGTTTCCAAATGTTGGAGAAGGCGACGGAGAACGGGAGAAAGTCCACTGTGCCTATCATTTTCTTTTTCTCCCCTATGCCTTTCGCTTTTGCTACAGAAAAAGCAAACTGGATCATCTCATATCCATCCCCTCGATTCGACAATCGTTTTGAAGGGGAGAGAGAGAAAGAAACGTGAGAGCGTGTCAGGCAGGCAAAATGCGTCCGGTGCGAAAGGGAGGGGTGGGAGAAAGAGAGTGGGAGAGGAGGGGGGTAGGAGGGAGGCATTTTTTTATCACCTCGTGGTTTATTTCCTCGAGTTTCCTTTAATGGAGAAAAGGCGATGAGCGATGCCCTCTTCGCAATGTTGCCTTTTTTTCTCTCTCTTTTTCATTTCTTTTTCCTTCTCCTTGGGAGTGGCCAAGTCTCAGGAACATGAACACTTCTCCCACCCCTCCATCGTGTAAAGGAACGTGGCCCTAAATTAGCAAGGAGGCAGTAGGGCTTCTGGAAGTCCCGGCGGGTGTGTCTCTGTGCATTTTTTTCTCTCTCTCATTTAGTTCCCGAGGCTCAAATAACTATTATTGAAACAGGGAACGCCGACCCGGGCCGAGTCCAATCATTCATCCATATGAACAGCCGTTAGGGCGGTTAATTGGACACGAAATGATGATCGTGATTATATTTACTTCTCTCTTTTCTTTTCCGGTCGCAGCGAAAGGATGCATCAAGGTAGCATCATCTCGTGCGGTTGTGCAATTGTGTCATCGTCAGCTAGAACTCACGATGTTGCACGTTGGACGTTGCCTGGTGGACCATGACATATCATGTTTCCGGAATTACGTTGGCCGTCGCTTCGCCGGTTGTTGAGGTGTGAATGAACGAATGAATGGATGGATGAATGAAAGGAAAGAAGAAAGCCAGAGTGTCTGAATAGCCGGGTCGTAAATTTCTCACAAGAGTTACTCTGTTGACTGAAGAAGCAAAGATGAATTACCTATCCACCTTTTTTCAGAAGTAAAACCTTTTGGAGTGAGAAAAAACAGTAGTTCAGGAAAAATTGTTTAACTTGTTCAGGGAAAGGGGCGGTGGGTTGTGTGGCCCATGATCCAAGTAACCGGGACTAATAATCCAGGAACCCGGACCACTACGAGAGCTTCCCTTCTCCTCCTCCTCCCCTCCCATCAGGGTCCTTGCTGTACCTGCATGAACGAAGACCCAATGACGATGCAAGCTCTTTCTATTCGCTCGGAGGCTTGCGTCCCCCAAACCACGATTCACTCAACCCTGCTCAAACAATAAAACTTACTAGCTCGTCCGCCAAGTCCTCATCTCATCGCTGTTTCTGGCTTCAAATTGAAAAGACAATAGTGGGAAGCAGGGCAGGGAGAAGAGTTTACGAGGGACCCAGTTCAACCATGCCCATGGTTGGTCAGTATAGTCCCCTTGAGAATCCTCGCGAATCGTGTTTTTCTTGTGAACAGTTCTTCTTTTCTTACAGTGAGCTACTGGATCTGGGCATTGGTCCTGTAGCACAATCAGCAAAAAAAAAAAAAAAAAAATTCTCACACGGGCCTTTTTTGTCGGGATGCTTCTCCCTCCCTTTCCCCCCAACGGTTACAGTCCCGTGAGAGATCACATGAATCAGGAGTCCAAAAAATATTTGCTCAGAAGATTATATTTCTCTTTGTCAAGAAATTCAATATTTCCCATGAGAAAAGTAGCCGTTGCGAAATGTATCAAGTTTATTAGCTCGGTGGCGGTCTCAAAGGGAAAATTTTTGAAATTGAAGTTTCGATGTGTTTTGCCATCAAGCTCGCATGCACGATGACCAAATTTTCTAGAACAAAATTTAAAAGGCAAGGAAAGAGAAATGGGTTGGTTGGCGGTGGCGGCTTGACAACCGCATAATGTTTCCGGAACCACGTTTTATGTTTTTCTTCTTTTCTTTCTTTCCTCGCCAGAAGGTTCGAAACGGCCATGCAATACCCGCAGATATGCAGGTACATGCGGACTTAAACGTGGGAGCCGCACAACAGAGAGATGGGGGGAATACCTTGGATTGGGATTTATTGCTTACCTCTCGGCTTCTAAATTTGGGTATCTTTCTGTTTGAAGGAAGATTTCTTAGAGTTGCTGTAAAAAAAAAAAGATTCATATATATGAGTGTCTAGCTATGCTTATTCATATCTCCACGGCTCTAGTTCTTTCATGCGATAATGCTAATAATAAAACTACAGGGACCGAAAGGGAAATTTTTTTTGAAGGAAAAGGATATAAAAGGAAAGGTAGACTGGAAAAGCGGGTTTCGTGCACATCCTCATTATCATATGCTCTTTGTTTAATGCATCGAAGCTCAGGTGAATCTTTGCATATCGCCGGACTATGTGAAAATCCCATCCCCATGAAGTTGCAAATACGATCGGAACTGGAAAAGGAAAAGGAAATAAAAATAAAATAAAATAAGGAACAACAAATCTCATATGCTCCCCTCGCCTGCATGCACCTACCTCTAAGCGAACCTTCTTGAATCTGAAACTGCAAAACGATGGATATATTTCTGGAATAATTTGGAATGAGAAAAAGAAATCGTGTACAAGCACAATAGCAAAATCCGAGGTCAAAAGAAAAATAAAAACAGATCAGACGACACTATTTACCGATCAGGGCCGGGTAGACTCAGCGAAGCGAATTCCGCGGCGGGCATGTGGCTCGCGCTCTGTTCCATCATCATCGCTATCATCGTCATGCGGTGAGGGGCCTAATGCTGCCTCTCTTCGCCTACGCTCCGCATCGGTTTCATCCGTGGTCGCGTGTGACTTTCCGGCACTTTCCCCTTCCTCATGGCTGTGACCTAGAGCTGCCTCTCTCCTGCGTCTCTCAGCCGGGGTTTCTTCTCCGTAGCCCTCGGGTGGTTGGGAGCTAGTTGAGGTTGCTATCTTTGACAATGCTAAGCCAGGGTCTCCGGACTGCGCGGATAACACTGCCGTCTCCATGACCTGGTCCTTAGGTCCGGTAAAAGTTGGTGCATGATAGGTACCTCCTGGGGAATGGGTTCCACTCCCACCATCGTCCATCTGGTCTGCTTCTGCAACAAGTTTCTGAGGGTAGTTATGAGCCTTTGCAATTTTGGATCTATGACGAGGGTCAATGGAATGAAGATGTTCGATAATATCCTTTCGGCTCATACGGCCACCATGGAATGGATTATGCAAGTGAACACCATGCTCTTCGTTAGACATTACGGATACGGCGTCGTCATTATACTCAGCTCCTTGGTGGCTAGACTCTGCGGCGGACTTTCCAGTAAGCCAAGAGCCAAATTTCTGCAAGCTAGGACGACGCCCAGTTGGGATACCCATGATAGTAGGCCGACGCTCAGGATTGGTTGGTGCCCGAATAACTCTGATAACCTCACCATCCTCGTCTTCAACGATGACATCATTACCACTCTGGTATGCGGTTGCAGTACCTTGCCTTCTACGAGCTTCGGAGTGACGGCGTGGCCGTTGATGCGAGCCAGAGTGTTCGCCATCACCGGAAATCTTATCCATGAGATTTTCAGCAATAGCTGGTGGGGAAGCCCCGGGCTTTCCGGCTCGTGTATCCTTGGATTCATCAAAAGTATCTTCGATTTTACCATCAGGATGGGTTCGAATTTGCTTGACAACATCACCGTCTGCGTTTTCCACCAGGATTTGATCGCCTTCTTGATAAGCGTTTCCACCTGCAGGAATATGAAGCTGGACAGGTTCAGGAGCCTGCAGAGTATCGGAGGTAGAGCCGGTAACTTGACTCTTTGGCCTACCAAGACCATTACGTTTACGAGGTGCAACAGCTGTGTCCTTGAGATGACCACTAGATCGGTGTTGCCCAGTTGGAAACCCTCCTGAAATCCCACCTGGTGGTGGAAGGGTTCCTGGAGGAAATTGGCCTTCGCCCGGTGATTTTTCGTTATCAGAGTCGTCTGTTTTCCGGATAGAAAGAGATTGACCACGAGAGAGAAATGGTAGTCTGTGAACCCACGATTCCTCTGGCCCTTGCGTGGTATACGACATTGTAAGGGTCATCCGGTTAATTCGTTTGCCCAACGTGAAAACCGCAATTGAGGAACCATGAACGATAATAGATGAGATGACCATGAATGTTACGACAGGCCATATAACCTCGATCAGCAACAGATTGTGGAAATCACTATCAGCTGGAGGGAGTACCGCGAGTGGTGTTGCAGCGTTTCCTGTCGCAAGTTCCGATCTCGCGAGAATGGCGACAAAGATAGCCCCGACACCAATTGGGCCGAAATGGCCAGCGAACAGCGATTCTCTGAACGTTTTAATATCCGGTATAAACGGCCGCAAGACAACCATGACGGGTATGCGACGGAAGAAGATGACCAGTATCGAGATACAGACCAATCTCCATGGCTCCAAACCCCAGTCGGGTCGGTTGTATTGATCCCATGGGATAATGGCACCGAAATAGACAAAATACGCCAAGTTAAGCAGCAAGTCTATAACGTTGGAGACATGCGATTCCTCAGTCTTGTGCGCGAACCATCCATCGTTACTAAACGCTACGCCTGCACAGAACCCTACTAGCAAGTCGTCCAAGCCTAGGAACCATTATAGTTAGAATTTTGAATTCTCGAAATTTCGCGGATCAAGGTGTCCATACCTAGCATACTTCCGGCACCGGCGCAGAAAAGGGCCAACGTGAAGTAGAACACCAAGAAACTCTCTCGATCGATGATGTTTTTCGCTTCAGCCCATTTGATAAGACGTCTTCCAGCATAGCCAACGCAGCAACCGAAAACTGCACCAAAAATACACTCATACAGAACTGTATAGACGAACCAGTGGTAAAAAACTTTTGTTGCATCTGGTCGATACTCAATGAGGTAGATCGAGAGATAGATAAAAGGAAAAGCCATTCCATCGTTGCAACCAGACTCGGCAGACAGAAGATCTCTCAAATGTTTGGGAATTCGTTTTGCGAACTTTCCTTTACCGACGACAGACGAGGCAAGCACAGGATCGGTAGCCGTCACGCAAGCAGCAATGGTCAGAGAATCAAGCCATGAAAGAGGCTTAATGAGCCACCAAATAAAGACGGACACGACAAGCCATCCGAAGGTCATAACAGGTACAAGTAGGTATACGACGGATTTCCAGTGACGGTTCATGTATGCCTGGACTCCCCAAAATGGTATTAGCTATATCCCGGGAGCGACGGTATTGCCCCACTGGGGCCGCTCACCTTCGGCAATTCGACTCCAACAGCAAAACATTGAACGACTAAGACAATACGACTACATTCCAATGTAATCTGGTCTACATTTCCCCAGGTGTTCGGATTGAATAGGTCTGCAGCATATGGGCCGAAAATAACGCCACAAATTGTAGCTACTGTGGCTTCACCGATATATAATCTTTCTTTGACAAACAAGGACACCAACATGAACAATGAGGTGAAACCTCCTAGGATGATGTATGCCAGATGCGGCTTGTTGATCTATAAAAGGAGACATGGTTAGCGGACTGATCCTGACGAAGGTCGTCATTTGGCAGTTTGCAAGCTTAGCCGGTGACCGGAATTTAAGAGGCCTCCCTCTCCATCACCACATAGAAAGCATTGGAGATGTGTTTGGAGCTCCAATAACGACCGCGGCCCAAGGAAGGCCAAAGCAAGGCTTTGCGATTATTATTGGTGCTAACTTACACTCAGATGATCCCAAGCCATCTCGGCGATCCTTTATCCAACAATCCTCAACCTCAAGGTAGTCCAGCAAACCCTCCCTTAAAGATACCAGGAAACCTAAACACAAGAAAACCAAAACGAACCAAAAAATGGCCCCCTTTTTTCTGTCTCCAGTAGATGATTTGAGAATAAGCGACGAATGCTTGAGGTCAAATTAAGGAGGTTTCTTAAGGATATAGAACCACTCGAACTCAAACGAACAAGATGGACGTTGATGCATACGCAGTCGAACAAGACCAGTATCGGCTGTAAGATAAGGCCGAGAGGCTAGTTGACGGGGGAGGCAAAAACAATGCGACCCACAAGCTTAGTGAGAAATCCTACGCTAGCTCCCTTGCTTTCATCAAACAGACCCTTCAAAGGCAAGAATCAATTGACAGGTTGCAGATAGTTTGCTCTAGCGACACAAAAAAATTCGTTCCTTTTCTGCGCCGAGGGTGCCGCCTGCACTGCCCGCAAGAAAATGCTCAATCAAAGGGAAACTCTCTTTCGCTTTGAATTTTTTTCGACCTTGTTGATGTAACAATTCAACAGTGACACCAAACGTCACGTCAAATTGGGGTATTTTAAGGTTCGTTGAAGCCTGTTGGTCGTCTTTTTGGGGATGGGTTATCCGGTTAGAACCGAATGTTGCCCAGTTGGTTAAATGGTAACGTGACGATGATGGGCTGAGCTCGTTAGGCGGACCGATTGGGACGTAGGAATGAATGGAGGATCAAGTGAAAGCTGTGATGGGAGAAAGAAGAAACGGAAGATGCTGGGAAGTATCGTTCTATCGATGTTCGTATCTTTGATGGATGATGCTGTTTTGAACCCTTCGAATTTTAATTTTAAAATTTTTTGGTCGGATGTCGGGCTTTGACGTATTTCAGCGCCGTTTCTTGTGCATGCACCGACAAACAAGGTCAGCAGGGTGTATTTTATTGCGATCAAACAACCGCTTCAGGTGCACACTCTGAGAATGGCTCGTGGCGAGCAGCAGCTAAACAGGGGAAACGAGTCAACCTAATCAGATATTGACCATCTCGTCGCCTCCGAGTCGCTACCTTTGAGGAGGTTAGGTTTTTGAGGAGAAGAGGGAGAGAGAAAGAAAGAAAAGAGAGAAGAAAATTCTACAGCACCGTTATCAGGAAATTTTCTTCACCAAAGAGAGAAAGAACGCCTCTGTTCTGGGCTCCTTCAAGGGAAGGGAAAAAAAAGTCGAGTTCCGCGCTGTGATCCCCTTCTCACATCTGCTTCCAATAAGACTTCGCTTGTTTTTTCTCTTCCAACGAGCCCATCATGGCCAATGGATCGACCTTGTTGGTAGCTGCCGAGATACGAAACCCTTGCATTCTCGCAGCGGATCTTTTCTTTTTTCTCGACCTCTTTTTTTTTGGCTGAAGGCTGGCATTGAGTTTTCCGGTCACGACCCGAGTAGTAAAAATTTTTTCGGAGGATGAACCGGAGTGTGGGTCATACATCATCTAGCGTCAAAGAAGAGGGCGGAATAAAAGGGCGGTGTGGCTCGACAGCCTTTCATTTTTACAGGAAACGTTCAACGACCTTGCAATTTTTATTACACCATCCTCATGCGTTTACTGATTTGCGAGATACGTACATATATCACATTTCTTGCATATGACGGACATGAGATATTTACCAGATTTTGCTGTGAGTGTCTCTCCAAGAAAGGGTTTTCTTGATCACGAGAGAACGGATGGTGAGGCAAATCGAGAATGTTGTTTTTCTTCCAATCTTAGGGGGGACATCCAGTTGTCTCGTTGGTGATACTTTTTTCTGATGCCCAGAAATAAACCCATGCCTGTTTCGGTGGATCCCCCCATGCAGATCAAGAGACCTCAAGCTAGACTAATGCTCTTGGACAGGTCGCTTGAAGATGCTTCGTTTTGCTTATATACCGCCAAGTACACATTATCTATGTAGCGCCAAATTTGCTAATCAGGCTTGTTTATCAGCCAAGCATGCTGCGGTTTTCTTGGTAGAAAGATAGCCTACTCTTTTTCAACCGATAGCATTACCGTCTACAGGGGACAAAGATTTGTTGAACAACGAACCTTTGACAGATTTTTACCTAGGTTGCTTAAACATAAAACATAAAATGGGGGGTTTTGACAGAATAAGAGAGGAGCTTGGAGGCGTCGGAATTTTAGTTCAACTTAGCGAGGAAAGAGATAAGCTGGCGAGCTGCACCTTGATTGATAGAAAGAGAGAGCCACTATTTGGATAGACTAGGATCTACGTAAGCATGTGATGTTTGGCAGTGCAAAATGCCTTACCAGACTACTACTACGAGGTCACTACTTGTACTCCAGTCGAGGATAATATTATAGTAGTACTATAGCAGTGTTATTGCAGTCTATATTGTCCCCTCACAGCAGCCATTGCGAGGGTAACAAATTCGGATGAGGAAGAAGGTCTAGAACCTTTTCTTTTTCCTTTTCCTCTTTTTTTTTTTTTAACGAATTATATTCGTGCCAATTAATTACTAAAGATACTGCGTCCTGATATCTGCCGGAGTAATCAGTGAGCTCCGTACTTATTAACGGCATTAGGTACAAACATATAGGTGAGTAGGTAAATATATGAAAAATTCAAATCAAAAATGCAAGAGGGCTTGTCTCGTAAACCCGAAGCCCGAACACAAAAGAGCTGAGGAACCTGTGAAACAACGTGACGAAAGGCGCTCTCGTTGTGCGAGCAAACACAAACCTTCGTTTGTCGTCCAAACTCAGCCCATGGGGATATGTGAATCTTGGTCTGGTCCAACCCAATATAAAAGCCAATCAACCCCTCGAAGCGATCCTCGCAAAAGAAAAACTAAAAAAGAACCATTGCGAAGGAACGCTTTTAAATAGCAACAAATTAGAACATTAGACAGATGCTACCAGGAACGAAAAGGTGAAAAAAAAAGTCAACCTTGGCGCCAAACATGCAAGCCGTAGCCTATTGATGATGTGCTTTGAAACTAAACATATAAATCAGCGTTGCATGCTGCCAGAACTTTGGGCAGCGGAATCGACGGATAGAAATATGACTGGTCGACATGAAGTATGATATTGTGGTATCACGGATATTTCGGAACACCGTTCGAGTTGTAAAACTCGTCAGTTTGGTCCCAGCTGCATTGTGCAACGTCGAATTAGCTCGAGTCTCAAGCGCTTTCGCACCTATATTTAGTTTAAGATGGAATTTAAACCTACTTGAAAGTGTCATAATCCTGCTGGAAACTAGTACCCATGTCCCAGTTCAGACTAAAGTTATTACCGTTATTATTGAACATGTTGAAATTTCCAGGATTACTCGGTATCATATTGATAGGGCTGTCGAGGATCGGAGCGCTGGCGAATGGTGGTGTCATGTTATACGGCCCCATCGTGGTGAGCACTTCATTCTCCGGAATAGACATGCGTAGTCGATAGCTCATCTGTTGCTGGTGCTGATGTGGATGTTGCTCCATAGGCAGCATGCCGTTGTCCTCTGACATTTGCTGATATGCATCCAAATTTCGCTTGTGGGTTAGGACGGTCTTTTGGTACATGTTGCTGCTGCTATCCGTCTGCATTGCGAAATCTTCCAGGGTATCCGTGCTTGGTGTCAACTCTGCTGTATCTTGATCGAGCAGTGAGGAGCTAGGGGATGATAGGTTCTTCCTCCTCTCCTCAACCTGCTGATCGGCAACAGCGGCACAGAATAGTACAAGAGTCCCTGACATCACTTTAAAACTCCATCTTTTCTCCTCACACATACTTCTAGCGATTTCTGTCACCTTTTGACACGCTCTGTCCGATTCTTCTCGGAGATCTTGCGGGTATTCCGTAACTACGTCGTTCTTGATGCTTAGAGCAACAAGGAAACAGCGAACTTGAGCATAATACCCGATACCCCAAATGGCAGGGCAGCTGTGTACAAGCTCTTTGCTTGCGTATTCTAATGCGTACACTGCATCCCGTGCCAAATTCATCCTTAGCCGCGGAATGTTTGGGATGAACTCTGCGAATTTGACGGCTTCTGCGGGGTTGGTCGGTCGGAAGAATGGTCCATAAAAAATAAGCTTCAAGGCCGCATAGTTGAGCTCTAGGGTAGCCTTGCTGTCGTAATCATTGAATTTGGCCGAGAATCTCCGCAGGCGGTCTCCGAGTTCTGCCACTTCAGCCTCTACCTCCCGGAAGGCTTTCACCGTTACTCGTTGGAATCTGTCGGCGCGGTAGGCGACAGGGTGGCATTTGCCGAGGACTATGGATTGCTGTAGAAGCTCGACAAAAAAATGATGTGGAGTATCCTGGTGGCCCGGGTCGAGGTTCCGAGTCTGAGGCTGATCTAGATCGATATCTTGGAAGGATATCATCAGAGGGTAGCCTTTGCCAGTACTCGTCCTGATAAAAAACAAGAGTTAGGTGCGAAGGTTCCGGGTGGCTTTCGCTTGGGATCACTTACCATCTGTCCTTGATAAAGACCGCCCAAAATAGCCGCCGGCGCATTTCCTGCATATCTTCGGAGTGTCTGCTTTGGAAGGTTCTCTTGTGGAGCTTGAGCTCCAGGGCCATCCTGACCAACTATGGCACCACGTGGTTAGATGGAGGCGGGTGCGAGAAGGGATAGCGTGAGAGAACTGTGAGAGTCTTACCATGCCCAACCTTAAGGGCCATGCTTCTACATCGTTAATACCGTCGGTTTGCAGCTCGATAGTAAGATGTATCAGCGTCAAGGCGATACATGCTTGAAGGGACGGTTTGTAGTTATTAACCAGCTTAATAAGCTGGGCGTTTAAGACTTTCTTGATGTGGGTGAAGTCTCGACTCGATACCAGGACCCTACTCAAACGTGCAGCGACCCCGTAAATAGCGGCAAGAAGTAGCTGCGACGGTTTGATAGATTTGAGATAACTGCGAGTTATTATTGGGATATATGGCTGTACTTTCTCGAAGAACAGGTCTTCTAGGTAGTTGGCGATTATTTTGTCGAGGTTCAGCTTGTCGTCCATTGACTCTACATCGGTCCAAGGTATCGAGTTCTTCTCGGTAATATCTTGCCGTATCCGTAAGATACTCTCGATAGAGCTTTCAGAGGCGCAGAAAGATTGACCAGAAAGTTGGAAGCCAGCATGGGCAGATGTCTGGCCGTTCATAATCATTGAACTGTTTAGAGGGTATTTATGTAGCATCAGTAGCTAATCTTGTCAAAATGACTTGGAGTAGTGGTATTTCCATATGCATAATATTAGGCAGACATGGCACATTAGAAGTGGATGCGTCGACTTACCCATCATTTGGAGGCGGCTTAACGCCATTCTTCTGCGATGTTTCGTCGCCTTGCTGATAGCATTCAATGCCATGCTCGATGCACCAGATGCATCTCATGGACCCATCGGGCTGAGGTTTTAGTTCGCATTTTAAGTGCCGTTTCCTGCATTCATTGCAAGAACGTTTCGTGAAAGATTTAGGAGCATTCGCGTGTTCGTTCGCCATGTTTGTATATGTATATACCAAACTTCACGATAACGATAGAGGAAATAGACCGAGCGAGTCGGGAGCTTTTTCGGGATTCTAAACAGGCGGAAGGCAGCGCCTTGGTGGGCCGAAGATTTTCCGGGGTGGGAATCGCTTTGCGGGTAGATGGCTTGCTGTTCTGCGATCCTGGGCGTGAGACAGTGTCCCTTCAAAGAGGCAGGCCGGAGCTGGCACGCAGGATGTATATAACATCTCCACAAGGGTTCCAGCTCTCTCCAACTTGGGATGAAAAGCGTACCATCAAAAATAAAAACCCCAACCCGAGCCTGTCCAGCTATTGAGTCTAGGCGGTGGCGATTTTGAGAAGTCTGGTGGAAATGTCGTGGTCCTGGCTCGAGCGCTTCTGAAGCGTTAGGAGCATGGTATGGTGGTGTCAGATAGTGCGATACTTCTAGCTTCCTCCCTCGCACTCTGACTAGCTCTCTTTTTCTCTCTGTACTTCTCTCTCTTCATTCCTTTCTTTTTTTATGTTTTAACTTTTCCCCTGCGGATACTTCCCCTCAACGATATGATAACTCCTCTGTATCAAACATTGATTAAAAAGTCCGTGCGAGACTAGCACTAGTGAGACCAGAAAATTGTAGGACCCGGGCGTATGCACTGTGCGTTCCTGCAGGACTGGTCTCGATGTTTGGATGTGCGGAGGTAGTGGCAACCCTCAAGGTACTTGTTGGCAAGTATTTGTTTCGCTAAGCCGTCAAAGTGTGCCAGCGTCCGCGAAAAGATCCAGGTCTGGGGCCAGGGACGCAAAATCGAGCTGCAGGAATAACGATTGCGATTACGTTGTTTTAAGATGACATTAAAAATGGACTAACGGGAAAAGATATAAATGTTTTTTTTTTTTTATAATGGCAACGTTATTCAACGGCAATTTCTTCTGTAGATATTCCCGAAGACTTCAAGTTGAAACTAAACGGTTAGGATTCAATCCGTCAGAATCCACAGGCGCAGGTGCATACGATTTTAACGTAATCAACACCCAAGTCAGGTCTCCACTCGAGAGTTCTCAGCATTCGCTGCTAGTGCAGACCAGCCTTCGATCACACTTATGCCGAAAGCTAATATTCAATATTTCGCTCACATCGCTGTCTTCTTCTTCTTCTTCTTTTTTTTTTTTTGGGGAAGCCATGGGGCATCATGTGGATACATCTGGGGAACTTTGAAGGGCTTGGTAAGTTTCGCTTGTTCCTCCCAAACCAATCTTGGGCACGGCAGGCCGTCTGAATGTTCAGCTAGCCGCAAATGTATGTATCTTTACTGAGATCAAACAGGAGGGAAATTGTGCAAGTGGCCTTAGCTTCGCGCTCTGATAATAATAATTTCGTCTAGGAGATTTTAAGCGTGTTTTAATTTAGCTTTACGAAACTATATCGGTAAATATCCATCTTGGAAACGAAAAATGGCTGAGATTTCGATATTTTTGGAACGGCTTAATATCAAATTTGATTTCCCATATCGATAGTACCTTGAGTGCGACAAGGCACCAGTAGGGCATGTTTGGACACTGCTTGCTGACCAGATTGGATCGTAGCCGCCTGGTAACACAATACTGCAGTGCAGTGCAGTGCAGCTGCGAGGCTGTTAGAAATATTCCTCTGGCCCGACCTTACCTGATCTAGCGGGGTATATACCTAGGCCTAAGTAACTTCGGCACCGACACATGTCACAAAGTACAAGCTTACATCTTCATTGTGGCGGGTGTTTGCTATCGTAAAAAATTTCCCGCTTTGAACCCCGTCATGTGAGAATAGCTAGGATTAATATGCGGGGTCCGGTTGAACCCTGCGTTTTGGGGGGTGAGGGTTGGCCTGGTCACTCCAGGTCCCAGCCGGCTAGGTCACACAGTTTTCCTTCCTCCGAGTTGCCGTTCCTCCTCCATCTCGTCCAAAATGCAAGCTTCTTGGGCAGCTGCTCGAGTGGAGATATTGTTATTTTCTTTTCTTCCATCTTTCTGAAGCTGGGGGAGGCTGGTACCAACTTTTTGTTACAAGGGGGTATCCGTTGTACGTCAAGGCCTTGCCAATCTAATTGAAAAAATTGCATAACCGTTGACCGCTGCAGAACAATATCCACACCGATCCACCCGCCGTGTGCGCGATATCGAGGCAAGAAGCAAGGAACAGAAAAAAAAAAAAAAAAAAAAAAAAAAAAAAAAGAGACGACACCGCGAAACAAAAAAGTACCTAGATAATTGTCAACTATTGCATCAAGGCTGCCAGGCAAAACGTCGGTGATATTTTGATAATCAATTCATTCTCACGAAGGATCAGAAAATATGAGCTATCTTTGACATCGGGACTATCTAGGGTTTCTTGCTCTTTAGCCTTCCTCAGCTCAGCTCCGAACCGCTGTGACTGACGACGTCTCGAGAGAAAGAACCTCATGATTTCGAAACGTCGCGGCAAAAGAAGGTTAAAAGCTCGAGAAGGGCCTTTCCTCTCCAAGGGGAAAGATACCCGAATGTCTCCTAGAGCGTGTTCAGTATCAAGCTTCGCTTCGAACGTTTCATTACACAATCAGTATCATTGTCGCATTACTCTATCCAGATGTCTGAAAGCGAAGGACCGCAGAAAATCAAAAGGTTAAAGTCATCCAGGGCCTGCGATCGTAAGTGATACAATCTACAGCGACAACACACAAAGGATCTCTCCACGGCTTGTGACTTCGCATGTAGTCTCCGGGATAGATTGTCTTCCAAATTCTTCCAACATGATGTAGCGATCCGAAGGTTATTAGGATTATTCGGCTAACATATCCATTGCGCTATTGCGATATAGAATGTAGAAGATTGCGGACCAGGTGAGTCCGAAGTCCCCTCGAAATCCCTTGAATGGTTCCCTGATATCGCCTGCATGAAGCAATCACATCACTTTGTATTAAGGCTGACTCAATCGATGGATCGCATGCAGATGCGACGAAGGCCCCGCACCATCGACTTCTCAACACGGGGCTCTCGACATAGGGAACCCTCGTGACCGAAAGTGTCGACGCTGTACTAGACTAAATATTGACTGTACATTCATTCTCCCAATAGCGGAGACAAGAGATCGAAAGCATTCGTCTAGCAGTCCACAGTAAGATCCCAGATCTGTGAACTAAACAATATAAGCGTAGAATTGGTTATACTGATAGGTGTCAAATTGGTGCAGAGACCCTCAAATTGGGGAAAGCAGTACAATCTCCCCTACCTCCGCCTCCAGGCCGAATGCGTTGAGGTAAGCGATGTGAATGCCACTGGCACCACAAGGGAATATCAAGCTAAATGCTTTGTTTAGGAAAACTTCTTCAGTCTCATCGCCTAGTATCTTAGAGCCCATGGAGCAGTAAGTTTGCAATCTATCATATTGGTATGCTTGGGCTAGGATGGCTAAATTTGGCTTGTAGATTCAAGAGCTTCTTGGACGCATCGCTGCCAATTGTCAACTCGAAGGAAATTTCAAACAATACTTCTGTGCTTTTGTACTGCTGCGTTCGGCTCTTGGTTGCCTCTTTCACAGAGCCAAGCAATACGTTGATGAAAGATCAAATACAGCAATCTATACAGAGGTATTTCACTGACAAGCAACCAATCACAACTCCGTCCATGCACAATGTCCAGAGTCTTCTGCTGCTCAGTCTATTCGTTGACGAGCCAGGTGCTGGAAATAAACTCATATCAGTAAGTCCCCATGAGCAAGGAAATGTTTATGCATATATGGATCAATATTAATATGAGAAAAATCGAATTAGGCAGTCAGGATGGCTTCTTCTTTGCATTGGAATCGTCCACCTGACCAACCAGACGAGGATAGAAGCCCCGTCATAAACCACATGTGGTGGAGTATTGTTTCTCAAGACATATGGTAAGAAATAGAATAAAAAAGAAGCCATATCCCTATCCCTAATGACTGTTTCCCCATAGGCTGTATCTCTACTCTGGAACACCACCCATTATCACGTACATGGGATTCAAAGTACCTAAACCAGAGTCTCCGAGCTTCTTCTCAGCTTTGATTGGAATATCCGAAGTTTTGCGAATGCTCATTCGCCAGGAATCGATTGGGGAGTATGCAGAACACGATTCAGCTTTCAGCGCATTGATTTCATGGGAGCAGACGCACTTTGCGGATGCCTACCCACCAAACTCGCCGCCTACACGGGGATACCCGTTTGATTCGGCAGCTTTTCTTCGGATTCTTCACTCCGTAGTTCTATCGCTCTTCGTGCTTCAGGACCCATACTTCCACAACATGTACCTTTCGCATAGGCAACAAGCAAGCATGCTAGCTTCACCTACTGGGAGCATTTCAGGTAGTTATCAACAACCCCAAGGCATGCTGCAAGGGCAAGGCTACGAGCAAAGCTACCTTGCAGCTGGTTCATCATACTTCGCGTACCCTAATAATCATCTATTGAACATTTTGCTTGGGACGCTGAGACTTCATATGACACATCCGGTGCTGTTTACGAGGTGGGGATATCTCCAGCGATTTTCAGAGATAGCCGTCCTAGCCATACTTCGACTACCAATGCAGATGGAGGACGCGAGCTCTCGTTCAAATCCCCCATTCGGCTTTACTATGCAGCAGAGCAACACTTTGGACGAGAGACACCAGGTTATACAAAATTGGAGGAGCATATGCATTATCAAAGATGACAAATGGACAAAGATAGTATCTGTCGCGGAGCAAGAGGGGGGTTGGGAAATTGCCTTGGATCTTAACGATCCATTCGTCGAGTTGGAAGAGGAAACAGACTCAGGTGACAATAGCTCTGGGAGGGGTTAGAGGAGGTCCTAAGTTTCTTTTGTTTTAACATTAATTTCCTATTAATTGACTTTTGTTTTCATGTAATTAGAGATTTATTCTTTAGTAATTGATTTTAGGTTAAGAACCTTAGAGTTTTCAATCTACCCGAACCAAGGCGTTATTTACGATCACCACCGCGTAACAGTGCACGAGCGGATAAATTTCCCGATTCACATGTACCTGCAACTGTGCTGAAAACGTCTGGCTCCACTTGAGAGCGCCAAATGCAGGAGAAGGTTGGTACCTGAGCTCGATTAACTAGCCTATTGGCTATTCTTTAATCTTGTTCCCTGCTGTGGCTAGTTGAGATCATGGGTACAGGCAATCGATTTGCTTATGGAATTGGCACTGGCAAAATACGCCACGCTATATTTGACTTCCTAGTCTAATTTGATCGAGATACGATTCAATGAGGCTCAAAACGAACCGAATTGGGCAAATTGGGGGGAATGCACGGAATTTCTTGAAGCTCGAGCACGAGGGTATATACTAACCCCAGTTCAGTGGGGTCGCTACCCCATTCTCAATTACGAACTGCAGGATGACCTCACTTAACCCCAAACTAGCCAGTTAGTGAAGACCAAGGCTTAGCGAGATGCCGGCCAACATTCCGTCCAACTTGTTGCGATAAGGCCTGTTTGGTGTTATGCACCCCTGCTTTTAGAGCTATCGCGCAATGCAACTGGCAGCTCAAGAATTTACCCGCCTCGAAATTTTTACCAAATTCCATAGCAGAAACTGAATCCTAGTAGAAAGACAATTGTTTTCTGGGGAGATAAACCATTGTATTTATGCTGGAGAGAGTAAGAAAACCTGGTAGGAAAATGCATAACGCGAGTGTAGCATCTGCCCCACAAACTCGGTAGGCAGTCGTGAGAACTTTGACATTCACAGGTTAACACTCGGATTCTGCTCTCCTACTCGCAGGACGTCGACACGGCATCACGAAGTTCATGCTGGACAGCATAACTTTCGGTTTTCTTCCGCGAATTGTAGTCTTAAAGGCTTCCTTCCTATCCATATTCTGTTAGATTTCAGACCGCATTGTGCCCGAGCAATTCTGACTATAAACGAGGCGGTGATCCAGTGCCTTCATAGCCGGAATTCCATAAACCCGCTAATATATAATATAGCGAGGGGCCAATTTTGCAAATCGAACGCTCCGAAATTAAGCCAAAACTCATTCCTTCTGGTCTACCGCCTAGATTCTTGCATCAGTTGACCCTCTTGTCCTGAAAATTTTTTCTCCCTTCACTTTCGAGTGCTCCGCAATTTCTCAGATCCCAAGCCAGCATTTGATTGGTTCTGCCGCACTTGACAGCTGCACAACCGGCTCCTCGAAACCCGGCCTGCTTGACGGAGATTGAGATTTCTAAGCGCATATACAATCACCGGACTGACAATCTACTAGTGTGTCAAAATCTTGCAGTTCCTGATACGTTTCAAGGGGCTTCCAAAAGACGCTAAGTGGCGTCATTGACTCGCATTTTTCTCGAAGCTTTCTCTGCACAGAATCCTTTTGAACCTTCTGTCGAACCTTCCATCCCGCCTTTTAGAATCCCGTTCCTGCATAAATTTTTAATCTAGAAGCGTTCTAGCGTCAGAAAATACAAGGATGGCCCAAATTCTGGAGTCCATCAGCACCAAGGTTCAATCAATTATCAGTGACCCACCACTACCCAAGCTGGGTGACGACACAATAGGCGAGTCCACTAAGAGAGGAGATAATGAAACCGTTCCTGAATACTACTCAATTGTGGGGCAAGCCGAGTGGAGTGGTCAGTCCAGCTGCACTGCTTATCTGCAAGGCAAAGCGGGCCAAGCAACAAAGTATGGACCGCTAGTCGATCGATTGAAGCTCGAAATCGTACCTTTCACCTCGAAAATTGCAAGGATCAAGATTACAGATGCAGACAAAAAACGTTGGGAAATACCTCAAGAGCTAGTTCCAATCGGAGAAGATCTCCCAGATGCGGAAAAGTTTCCATCGGACGCTAATTTTGTCATCGACTTGAGTAATAAGAGCGGCGCCAGTGGGTTTGCGATAGTTCGCAAATCAGATGGGGTACCCGTCTTCGACTGCCGTGGTCTCCCGTTCAGCTTCTGTGACCAATATCTGGAGATATCCACGAAACTGCCGGAAGGAGAGCTTGGGGAAGAAACTTTTGTTTATGGGTTGGGGGAGGTTACAGGCCCGTTCTTGCGTCAGCCAGGAACAAGATTTGCGTTCTGGGCTCGCGGTATGCGCCACCTGCACACCATTCAAGCAAACTAACTAAACGGGGATTTATTAATCGATTACTAACGGGTATTTTCTAGACGCTCAAACACCACTGCATGAAAATGCCTATTCAAGTTTCCCAATGTTCGCTGGTATGCATAAGGGCAAAGCCTTTGGCGTCGTAAGTCATTAATTTTATCTTATAATGAGTGGGCCAGCGCTTTGACATATTTCGATATTACAGTACCTGCATAACTGTAATGCCCTGGACATGATATACACCCCTGGGAAGATCACCTACAAGGTTGTGGGAGGAGTTTTAGATTTCTTCGTGTTCACTGGAGATACCTACGAAGATGTCACTCGCCAGTACCAACAAGTATCTGGATTTCCACAGCTGCCACCGTATTGTAGGTGCATTATCCATGATCCCTGTGAAACTGAGGCTGACTTGAATCAAAAGACTCGCTAGGATATCACCAGTGTCGCTGGTTTTATGATACCACGGAAAAGCTACATGAAGCGAGGGAGAAAAATATGGAGGCTGAGATCCCTGTTGATGTCTTTTGGCTTGATATCGGTAAGAAGAGCTCTCATGGGAACATGATCAGACGAAAATGCCGCTCACAAGCCTCCTAGATTATATGATAAAGTACAAATTATTCACACTGGATGAGACCCGCTATCCTAAATTTGCCTCCTATGTGCGGGACGTGATGCATAAAGATAATCACAAACTGGTGGCAATCTTGGATCCTGGCATTAAATGCAACGTCGAAGGGTACAAGCCATGGACTCGCGGGGTAGAGCTAGATCTTTTCATTAAGAACGGGAATTCTCGGAGGGACTTTGTTGGGAAAGTGAGTATACTTGCAAGACATACATATGTGATAAACCTGAATGTGATACGCTAATGCATGTCTTGCAAGCCATCAGGTCTGGCCTGGCCATGTAGTATTCCCTGATTGGATGCATCCAAGCGTCCAAAACTATTGGACGGAAATGATCAGAGGGTGGCTGGAGATATTGCCAGTGGACGGCATCTGGCATGGTAAATATAACTCACCGTATATGAATTGTCTATCTGAAGCTAATCCTGTGTAGATATGAATGAATGTAGGATTCATCAAACGTAACCTGATGAGGTCCGACTTCGGGACACGATATACTGATGCCATTTATGCGTTTCTAGGTAGTAATTTCATTAATGGCGATGTCTGGGAAGCAGGAGGCGACGCAGAGGAGGATGAGATCCTCATCCCGACCGACGAGGAGACCGTTGCAGAGATGGCGAAGGCAGCAGCTGAGGGTATTGAGATTGGTGGGGATGACGGCAAGAGAGGGGCGGCAAAACCAAAACCACTGCTTGCATTCGACCCCTCAAAACCGTTTAGCATTACAAATCCCCCGTACGCCGTCAATCACGGCAATGAGGACTGGCCGCTGAGCGCTCGAAGTATATCGGTTGAATCAACACACCATGGAGGCGTCACCGAGTACGACGTCCACAATTTGTTTGGGCATCTTAACTGTAAAGTTACGTACAATTCGATGTTAGAAATCCGACCTGATGAGAGGCCCTTTATTCTCACTCGAGCTGCGTTTGCTGGAACTGGCAAATATTCTTCCAAATGGTGAGTTGGCAGTTCAATCGACAGGCGCATCGAGAATACCACGAGCTGATGCGTTGCGTGTTGTAGGCTTGGAGACAACTTTAGCAATTGGGATTCCATGAAATGGTCAATTGCAGGCATGTTTAATATGCAATTATTCGGAGTTCCTCATATCGGTGCAGATATTGGAGGTTTTAACGGTGCTCCAACTCGTGAACTATTACTGCGGTGGTTCCAACTTGGTTCGATGTATCCTTTCTGTCGAAATCACAACATGCCTACCACGCCTCCACAGGAAGCCTATATCGCAGAAGATGTCGCCGACATTGCTAGGAAATACCTTAACATGCGCTATAGAATCCTACCGTTCTGGTATACGGCTTTTGCTAAAGTGAACAAGTTCGGAGGGAGCGTGGTCCAACCGGTTTGGGCAGTCTATCCTCCAAAAGAAGCTGAGTCAGCGGCTACGGTGATGCAGGAGAATAATGATCCGTTCTTGGTTAACCGGAACTTACTAGTTGTTCCTATTGTTACGAAAAACCAGACTTCAGTTCGCACCTGGATCCCTTCAGGGTTATGGTATGATGCTATGGGAGGTGGAGAGGTAATTTCTGGAACGAAGGATAGATGGATATCTTTGACTGCGACGATAGATCGAATGCCGGTATGTACACAGAAACCCCTCCTGCTTCCTAAAGATACGCTAATATCTACCGTAGATGTACTTCCGAGGCGGATCCATTATCCCAACCCACTACAATAGGGCGGGGAAAACCACTGTCGACTTTAAAGCTAGTGGTTTAGCCCTTACAATTGCCCTCGACGAAAGTAAAACCGCACAAGGTGATTTGTATCTCGATGATGGCGCCACATTTAGTTCTGGAAAATCGTGGATAAGTTTTAAGGCGTCTATGTCTCCAGATTCGGGGCTTCTTGAATTAGCCATCGATGGAGAGTTTGGCTACCTCCCCGCTGAGAAACAAGAAATAACTGTTCGTGAAGTTACAGTACTTGGCTTAGGAAAGGCGTTAGAGGCGAAGACTATGCCTGCGCATATAATCCTTGACTCTGTCTCTGAGGTCGCTCTCACTGTATTATAGTTTAGGTCAAGATTTTGATTTAGGATCTTATACATCAAGTCGGTCGCAGGAGTCTTGCTTTAGGTATTTGAGGGCGATTCTTATCGCGGATACACCTTGGACAAGCCGGTTGTGGATACTTTACTCTAGGTGCTACAGGCTTATCCTTCACGTTATTATTGGTTGTTCCCAGGCATGGAGCTCAATTAACATCGACTGGCCACAGCGGCATTTTATCCTTCGAGGGAAAATATATTCGATGATATATATACATCTATTTATAGTACAAACTGAAAAAAAGCACGTCGATTGGTATCATCATAGTCAAAAGATACTTTTCCACTCCCACATCTCCTTAAATAATAGCGTCAGGTCCAACATCGTTCGCCATACCCCGTGGTATCAAATTCGTATATACAAGCATAAGGACTCACGTCTAGAAATCCACATGATTCTAGGAGTGTTCTAAAAGGTAAATTTAGACGTCGTGACCGCAAGTTCCCAAGTGCTCCTCTCCCTCAACGTGGGTCCATGGGAAGAGATCGACACTGTCAAGGCCGTCAAAGCTTCTCTGGGCCAAAGTGGCGTTGTATGGAGACTTTGGAATGATCTTGTGACCAATGTTGGAGAGAACGGAAAGGACGTGGGCGGCGGCCTAGAGTTACATATTGTTAGTCTATCTATTCTATACCGTGATGAGATTTAAAAGTTGAGGAAGGGAACTTTATTTACCTTGGCATTGACCTCCAAGACGGTTCCGTTGGCGTTGGCGAAGGTATCGCACTTTTGGTGGTAGCATGGATCCTGAGCGACGCCGGTACCGGTGTGCATCCCACCAACTGGCTTCTTGAGGGTGGACATGAAGCTAGCATAGTCACTACCGCCGGTAAAGATAGCAGCGGTAACATTGATACCCTTAGCGGTTAGGTGGTCAACGAACAACTTTTCGATAACATCGGAACCGGGGGCACCAGCGAGACCGTGGGTGCTGCCATCACCGTCAAAGACCCCAAAGTATCCCTTGCTGACCATGTCAAAGTTTAGGTAGAGGAGAAGGTTATCGGCGTCTTTGGGGCTGATGTTGGAGGTGTAGTATCTGGATCCAACGAGACCGTTCTCCTCGGCTCCCCACCAGGCGAAGCGGATCTTGTTCTTCGGTCTGAAGTGCTGAACAGCCTCGAAGAGCTCGAGGATGAGGGAGGTACCGCTTCCGTCGTCGTTGATTCCTGCACCGGCCTGGACGCTGTCCAAGTGAGCACCGAGCATGATTACATTCTTCTCGTCGCCGGCTTTGCTCTCGGCGAAGACGTTCTGGGTGATCTTGGTAGCGACGGTTTGGGTCTGCTGGAAGTGAGCAGTGATTTGTTCACCGGCATCGAGACGGGCGAGGAGGTCGATACCGTCGACGCGGTTGATGAAGCCGGCTGGGCGGAAGCCTTCCGGGTCTGGAGCGGAGAGAGAGCCGGCGGTGACAAGAGTCTCAACATTGTTGTAGATGATGACGGCGGCGGCGCCAGCGGCTACTGCAGGGCGGACTTTACCGGCCAAGGTACCGCCGGTTGGGCAGGTACCACGCTCGACGAGGACAATCTTGTCCTTAACGTCGAGGGAGTCGTAAGCGCCGACGTTGCAGGCGTCGGTGCCAGAGGGACCCTTGACCAATGGGGCATCGATACCTTCTTTCGAAGTCGATGGGGAATAGGTTAAGCCGTAGATGTGGTAGCTCTTACCGGTAACAGTAAAGTCGATGCTCTCAACGTGGGCGAAGAGGGCTGGGAAGTCCTGGGTCCAGGACTTGTACTTCTTGGACTTTTCGAGTTTAGATTTGACGTATTTGACAGAAGCGGCATAGCCGGAGAGGCCGAAGGCACGGTTGCCGTTGTTCTCGCTGGCAATTCGGTCGAGGTCTTTGAGATTGCCTAGCAGCCTATGTATGAAATTTTGTTAGATTCTTAAATAAACAGTAGGTGCTCTGTAAGTGGAGGTAATGGAGCCTACCCTCTCTGTGTGACAAGAGCTTGCATCTTCTCAGAATCGAGAGGAGGAGTAGCTTGCACTACAGCAGCGCACAGCACGGAGCCGGCAATGGCCTTGGAGTATGTGAACTTCATCTTTGCTAGATTGGACAATCGTAGGGTATCCACTCGAGTAGGTTCTCCAGAGTGATAATAGACCGGGCAGAGGGCTCTTTAAGCCATAGCGAATAGCTCCATTATATATCTCCAACTTGCCTCCCTATTATCCATGGCATCTTATCACGCTCTTCTGCCTTCGATGCGCCAATGCAGCTCGTATCACGTATTCCACGTAAACCCCCATCGTTTATTCCGTTCTGAGATAATTCTGCAGCCAGGCATAAAGAATCCAAGAAACAGCCAAGCTGGTGTCGCCATCGATAAAGTTCCTAGTGAGGATGGCAGAGCAATTCTTGGGGGAGGGTTTTATAAGACATCAAGCCTCTAAGGTTATACGAGCACCTGGGGAGCAGCTAGTAGAATAGCTGCTAGACCTTCCAATGGAGGATGGCGGTCGCAGTGTTCGGGTCGTACCTTCCTGCATGGAAGGGTTACACCGGGAGGTTTCTGCTTTGCGTCTTCGAGTTCCTTGCTATCTTGTTCTGGGCAGGTTGGAAGGCATCCAATATTTATCTGGTTGGGAGAGCTAGCTTCCCTTGTCGAAATTCCAGGGTATCCTGATTGGGAAGCTGTGAACCTTCTGCATGGAGCAGTGATCGATGGCGACTGCTTACTTCTCATCCTGGGTTTTCTTTTGCTCTCTTTTGATAGGAAGACGGGAATGCTTCTTGATGTGGAAAGGAGTCCTGCACCCCACATCGTCTCGTATGGAACCTTTTCTTCCTGCAGGATGTTTATCTGGCAAGCGTAGAATTATTAATCCCTTGCATGCAGCTCCGCTGACAGCGTCCACTCCAGCCAAGCGAAATAGTGTTGGATTGATGTTGTAAAATATGTGTTGCCTTGATCGGATCTGTGCCTGACCTAGCCGAAACCGATCAGAAGGGAAAACACGAAACGGAACCTTCCGCTTAGTCGCCTAGTCTCCTTGTCGCATGACACGCCCTTTAAACATATCTCCCCTCTACGGAAGAAGCATCTAGAGCAAACTCTATGCATACATGCCAAATGATTCGATAGAAATGTCCACTATGCCTAACGACGACCGTGAAGGAGATCGGGACCCGCTCCTCGGTCGCGATGATGAGGCTCTTCTAGGGTCCGAAACTGGAAACGATGTAGAGGAAGCCTCAAAGCTGGTTAGAGGGAAGCCAGGGATATGGGTCTGGCTGCTGGTTGTCAGCGCTGGGATATCGGGTCTACTTTTTGGGTGTAAGAATTCCAATTTACAAATAACCCTTCAGCTTTACGTTATTCTGTTGGACACTAAACTTTATAAACTATTCCGCTGTATAGATGATACTGCAATCATAAGTTCTGCCCTCTTGCAGCTCGCAAACCCGCCCGAGTCGTCACCCATACCCGCACTCTCGGTCTCACAACAGTCACTCGTCACTTCTATTACCTCCATATCCGCTTTAATATCCTCGTTATGCTCGGGTCCAGTATCGGAATACGGGCGGAAGAAAGCCATTCTAGCGGCAGCGGTTGTGTTTATTCTAGGAGCTGTATGGCAGAGTGCAGCAGGAACTGTACAGGGACTCGTCGTAGGCAGGTTCATTGTCGGTTAGTTGGATATATCGTACACGGGTTGGTGGTATGGAAAGGTACTAATATTGTATTTTCCTAGGTTTGGGGGTCGGTGCAGGTAGTGCTGTTGTGCCAATGTAGGTTCCTAGTGTGGCCGATTCGTTAAACTCGGACAAGCACGCATGCTAACAACAACCCAAGGTACATTACGGAGCTTTCGCCAGCTCATTTGCGGTCACGACTCAATACCCTCAACACTGTATTTATCACCCTAGGGCAGATAGTGGCCTACCTCATCGGTTACTGGTATTCTCATACCCCGTTTGGTTGGCGGCCCATGTTCTTGTTGGGTGGGGTGCCGGCCGCCATCCAAATTGTGTTACTGTTCTTCCTCCCTGGTAAGAATTAAATGCACCGCAGTGGCTGATCTACGCCTTGTACTAATACTTATTACAATATAGAATCACCGAGGTGGCTTGTTCAGCATGGCCACGTTAATCAAGCAACTGCAATCCTCGCGAGGATATACGGCGTCAAGCAAGAAGATTCTAATGCTGCTGAGAGAAGGATGCTCTCACATCTAGTTCGTAGTATAGAACTAGGTGTAAGGAGCGAGAACGAACTTACCAGCACATCAGCTAAATGGAAAAGCCTCTTTGGCAAACGGGGAAACCGAAAGGCCCTTTTGATATCGGGAGGACTGCAAGGCTTCCAGCAGCTGTGCGGATTTAATGCTCTGATGTATTTTTCTAGTTTGATCTACGCTATGCTAAACTTCAAGAACCCCACCCTCACTTCACTATCCGTTGCAGCGACAAACTTTACGTTCACCCTGATATCTTTAGTCCTTATACCAAGGGTTGGGAAGCGGCGTTTGCTGCTATATTCAGTACCACTGATGGCCCTCGGCCTTGTCGGCGCCGCATATGGCTTCCATAATCTACCGACCCAAGAAATGAATTCGTTACCAAAGAATGAGCCATCTCAATCTGCCGATCCAAACTCTGCCTTTTATGCCTATGTTATCCTATTCTCAACAACCTTCTATGTCGCATCGTACGCTACCGGTATTGGAAATGTTCCGTGGCAGCAAGCAGAGTTCTTCCCAATGTCGGTTCGATCTCTGGGTACAGCCTTAGCTACGGCGTGCAACTGGAGCAGCAATTTCGTTATTGGAGAGACATTCTTGGGGCTTATGGACTGGATGGGGGCTGTCGCTACGTTTATGCTATTTGCTGTGATTTGCACCTTGGGATGGATTGGCATTTATTTAGGGTACCCGGACACGGAAGGCATGAACTTGGAGGAGATCGAAGCATTGTTGAGTCGATAGAGGGAGTAGCTGTTGCATGCATGTACTATACTTAAACACTGGCATAGATGGCGCGCATTCTGTAATGCAGTGCAGGAAACGCACCGCCTCTGGCAATGCGATATATTTGTTTCAAGGACTACTCACCGAATTTTATACACCAACCGCGTGGGCACCAGCTGTCTTGATCACCGGTATGTGCAGATTTGATTCTCGCAACACTACCCGGAAGGAGCATATTCTACGCGACGGCCCGCAGGAGTTGTGCTTAGCAAAGGACATTAGCACAGAAAAATGAGAAAGGTGACATCACCATGCAAAAAAGCCCTTGCTTCCTTCGAAACGGATGTTCGGAGCTACACGCTGCCGAAAAGAGCCGATGATTGGCTCAAAAGTGGAAGCGGGAAGGAGGAGCTAGCTGCATTCAGCCTGACTAACCCCACTTTGGGAGGGGAGCCTGCTCCACAACGCACCAATTCCAACAATTGGGCGGGCTGGCTTTTGTCGTTTCCTGCTTGCTAAGCTAAGAAATGACAAGATCTTGGGAAAAAGGAATAACAAAGGCAGCGCATCCGCCGCTTCCGATAATTCCTGCCAACTTTATCTACCATCGGCCATCTATACAAAATTTTTTCTGACAAAGCTAACCCCCCCCTTGCTGCGTCTACTCTGTGCTGTTCCTGCCTTTTGCCCAATGGTGTGCCTTTTGCTCGCGTGACTCTCTGCCTTTTAGCGTATCTTGCTTGACTCTGGCTGCCCCGCTGTTTACTGCTTTTCTGCAAAAACATTTACCTAGTACCGGTACCTTTAAATGCTTACAATTCCTGGTCCCGTCTAAAGTCTTCTTAGGACGTTCTACCAGTTGAATTTTGGTTTCTTAAAAGTGCATGGTGGAAACCACCTGGTACTGAAGCAGTAAGCAGAGCGGCTAGCTGTACGCGCGAAAGAGAAGCAAGTAGCTTAGTAATAGGGTAAGAGCAAGTTTCGCGGCAAAAGAGCGCATCGAGATGACAGAGCATGCACGGAACGACGATGCATCGGCTGCTGATCTCGAATCCGGCTCGCCGCCGTATTCAAGGTCAGATTCCCCTTCGCCTGAACAACCTTTAATTGAGCATCGTCAGTCCCCCAGTACCGATGGTGGCTACGATGATGACAACCATGTATTTCTTCATGGTCGGCGTGCTCGAAATTCACGATCAGATGACGACATTGAACGTCTTGATGGAACTTCATATCGCTCACGTTATTATCGGTCTTCAAGGCGCTCCAAGAAATATACAAACGCGGTGACGACGTGGGTTAAAGGTCCGACCCCTCCGGAACGACAGCGGATTAAACCGCTATTCCCGAATATTCAGGCGATTCCGATACGGATTTTGGACAGTTTGTGTCCGACGGAACGAGCAAAGGGGATTGCTTGGTTACTGGCTTGTGGACTGTGGCTGTTGTCGTTTATACTTGTCGTGCATTACTCGACTTTTCAAGGACAGGAAAAGATATTGGGTTGCGTTGACACGCTCTGGTAGGTTAAATAGTGAAGCGACGCTTAACTCTACCATGAATTAGTTGTAACGAGATTATTACTGTAGGTCGAAGAATAATGGTTGCGGTTTAGACGGCATCAATTGCCGTTCTTTCGCGAACGAATCCTTCGTGTTTCGCTGTCCCACCGATTGCGGTTCAGTCAGGTTACTAGAACCATATACCGTCGGTACAGAGCAATTCAATTACCAAGCTTTAGTCGTCGGCGGTGGACTTCCCTCTGGTAGTATTGATGCAAACACTCGTCACTACCGCGCAGACTCGTTCATTTGCATAGCAGCGGCTCATGCAGGCGTTCTGGAAACCGAGAAGGGTGGATGTGCACGTCTCCGAAAAACAGGGATGCGGGAGTCTTTCCCTTCATCCACTTCGTTCGGTCTGACTTCAGTCGGATTCGATGCACCGTTTGACTATTCGTTCACCATTGAGGCCCTGGGAGATGGTGCCGACTCGTGCGCCGACCTTCGGTGGACCGCCTTTGGTTTAACGCTGGCGTTTAACATTTTAATCTCTCTCTTTACGACCAACCCTACCGTTTTCTTCTGGACCCTCTTCTGCAGTATATTCTGGGAAGTCGGCCTCGCCTCTGACCCACCCGACCACTCTACACCCTATAGCCTGGTCTCTATCGCTGCTACTCGCTTTCTACCCACGGCCTTCGCGGCTTACGTCATCGAGCGCTTTGTAGTCCGGAGAACCCTCACGGGCCTAACTGCGCAGATTGAGAAGACAATTTTGTGGGTTGGCGCCTGTTGGTTTGGCGCGCTAAATAACTACACATTCGACGTCTGGATTCCAATATCCCGCTTAACGCCTCACGATCTTGGACAACAACCCGGCGCCAAGGCCGCGCTCGCAATAATCGTTATCGTCCTCGTGCTCATCGCCGTGTTCCAAGCACTTGCGATCCGGAAAGAAGGCGACTTGGTCAAATACCTGCGGTTCTACCTTATTGTGGTTGTGTGCATTGCTCTGCTCATCGCCATTCCTAATCTTAATCTTAGGATTCATCATTACATTTTGGCGTTGCTGCTTCTTCCGGGGACGAGACTGCAAACTAGGCCATCTTTGATATATCAAGGATTGCTTTTGGGGTTGTTTATAAATGGTCTCGCGAAGTGGGGGTGGGACGGGATACTACAGACATCGGAGGATTTGAGGGGGGATGCTTTACTCGGTAGCGTCTTACCAGAACTAAAAGATGTAGTTGTCGCTGCCGCAAATGTGACAGTATCATGGGATGCTATCCCGCTTGGGTGGGACGCGGTGTCCGTTCTGGTTAACGATGTAGAGAGGTATAGAGGTACCGGAACCTCCGTTACATTAGAAAGAAGAACGATGAGTGAAGTTTTGCAACAGGTGTGGTATGATAGCGGCCTGGGAAATGGAACGAAGGATCCATGGGAAGAAAGGGGTGATGAGAGCTTGAGTTCTTTGTTTGAAGATCAGGAGAGAGAGAAGATGTATATTAGGTTAGGGCTTGTTAGTGGGAGTTTTACAGGCGATTATACAAAGGCGGGGACAGTGTTCCCGAATGGGACTTGGGTGAAGATGGAAGAAGGGAGTAGTTGAGCTTCTGGGTTTCCTCTTTTTGTGAAAGGGTTTAGCGATTTGACATATCTTAGCGGACTTTCCTTCGTCTTATTCTTTCCCGGGACAGCTTATGTCCTTGCAGGACCAGTTGTCGTATATGTACAGGATATTGGTTCAAAAAAGTGGAATTGCATTACTTATATATCTTACTCTACATCGCTATCCTAAAATAACCCAAAAATTACGCTTATAACAAGACCAATCCCACGGTGTCGGCGAACCCGTTCTTATTCTGCTCGTCAACTTTAACTTCTATCAGCTTCTCATCCTCACTGACCCAGTTGATCAAGTTCTCTGTGCCAATTGTATTCAATCCTAGCAGCCAAATATTACTTCTTGAGGGTGCAACAGCACTCTGCCTATCTCCTTCAACTGTTACCATTGTCTGCTGGCAGGTCCTCGACTTGATACAATCTAAGAGCAGAAGACAGTCAGTTACTACCAAGCATGGGGAACTCGTATTGGCTTCCACTAGAAAATACTGACCAGTACTATAATTCTCGAAAAATGAGTACAACCCCGCACCAAAGGTAAACACATCCGAAGAGTTTAGGATCCTCAGTCCCCAACTCTTCTCACACATGGCGAAGGTTTCCCTAGTTTGAAGTCCGCAGACGGCTTCAAAATCAGGATCGTGCCATTCAGCTAGTGGCGGGAACGGCTCGCGGGCTCGAGGATTGGATTGGAAGTATCTAAGGTGGAATTTAGTTGGGCAATGCCATAATGTGAGAAAGATAACAAGACTACTTACGGAGTTTCGGTCTGAATCACTCCCATGAATATATTTTTCGTATTCAGGAGTTGGTAGTTGTAGAGGACATTGTGCTCGACAGCGTGACCGTACATCCACACTGGACCTTCCTCGGCTTCGCAGAGGAGCCCGCGGCCGGTGTATAGACTTATCTGTGAATGATCTTCCTTGTCCAGATCATGGTCACTGCACCCTATCCGTCAGTCCTCTCTCCAAAAGTTCAAAACACGTATAGGATTCCTGGCATACCTTGTCCACAACCACATATTCTCCATGACCAGGCTCGCCGTCTTACCGATATGCAGTAGCATAAAAGCTGAGACGCAGTCGTCGTCAATCTTGACATGAACTTTGCTATCTGGTTGCTTCTTGCACTTGTTGGATTGAAGGTGCGTCTCGTGCGAACCGCCTACCCTAAAGTGGACATCCCACATGCCGGACACATTTTGTCCTTGCGGAGATCTCTTTCGAAATTAGTCGATTTCCCTAGAGTGAGCTTCTTCGGGATGGTGCACCTTATATTCCACTCCATAAGAATGGCGCCAGCGGCTGGCCCTTGTGTTTGAAACAGCATGTCTGATATTTGTACGATTCCTTCTTCGCCGGCTTTTCCAACTTGGAATACCGGCTGCGGGTTTGAAGCGTCACCGAATTTGCTGCCGGACGACATGATCACACTCCACATTTCCCCTACGAGGTAAGTATTCGGAGGCACGTAGATGGTATTGGATACACGGTAGACTCCATAGTCGAAGAAGATGATATTTTTCTCCTCACCCGCTTCAACGTTACCGTGGGCGCTAATAATTTCCTGAATACTAGCCGTGTCATCCGCTTCGCCGTCTCCAATGGCACCATTCGCCTTGACACTAATGAATCTGTGCGATGGAATATGGCGGTACAGTGGCCTAGGGCGTTCTAGGATCTTTCCCGACGAATCTTTTAACGCATCAGGGACGGAGTCACGGGTTTCATCTACCACAACGTTGATATCGTCGCCTGTCTGGTATTTGTCGGAATATCCTCTGCCGTGCCCCCAAAATGGAATTGTGACGTTATATCCTGGATCATTTCCGCCGAATATCTCATCATTATTCCAGCCTTCTACAGTGGTTCCCACGCCAGATATTTTTATATTTTGCAGAATCAGAGTGCCCGCAGCTGGTGGTTTTGATCCGGGATGTTTGAAGGTGCGGACTCCGATCGGTGTGTCTTTGATGTAACTGTCGAGGAGGATGACTGAACCAACACCAAGTTTGTCGGGCCCTCCACTCGTGATGTCGACGCCTAAACCGCAGTTGTAGATTTTAATGGATTTGAGGAGCCAGACCCAGTCCCAATTCTAATTGCGCTGATTAGAGGAGAGCTATTTATCAAGGTTGCGATAGGTAACACGTACAACGTAGATTGCAGTCTTGCAATCATGGAATTCAAGATCAATTGTGGTGAATTGCTGAAACCTCAGAGTTCAAATTAGTATTACTCTGCTCCGCTCTTCTGCGTATAAGCGCCACGGTACCTGGTTCCCAAAGTATGCGCCGCACTCCCCACCATAAAATTTCAAGGTAGAAAGGAAGCCACCAGACCCTATGTTTTGAGTTAGTGTTACTCTAACTATCTCTATGGTGCGATTCAGGCGGGTAAATACCATTATCCATGAAGATACCCTTCTGCTTCGTTGTAACTCCACTATGCATCTTAAATATGACGTTATATATCGAGGTCGCCTGAGCCACCTGGTGATGTATTCTCCTCTCCCGTCAGCATATATCTACCATCCCCGAAACCCAGCATGTAGCGGAAAGTGGAGTATGAAATCTGTACCACCTACCCAACGCCCTTGGTCGGATCCATTCCGGTTAAATCAATGACGAAATTCCGAATCGCCCTGAAGAAATTATTCTGATTGATGTACCAATTCTCCCCAAGCGGTCCGTACGGATCTGTATCTATAACCGCAATTCCATCAAACTCTTTCGCCGCTAGTAGGACTGGCATATCCAATGGGTCACCCACAAGCTGACTGTAATACAGCGCAATGATGGGTTGAGACACCAGATACCTCCCTCCCGGGAAGAATATCAACGCAGGCGATATAGTAGACGATTCGCATCCGTGTATACACCGCGATCCTGCATTTATAGCGTCATTGATAGCTTTGGTGTCGTCCGTTACCCCATCGCCTTTGGCACCGTAGTCCCGGACGTTGCGAAAGACTAAGCTAGTGGTCTGGAGTTAGCTATACAATTTCCATCACGAAGAGATATTACACAAGACGGTTCAATCGTTCATATATCAACTGCTAGAGGAGGTTTATATACCTTTATAGTCCTTATCGGAATGATACGGAGCTACACCCCTATGCACCATATTCGCCAACCAAAACTTAGACTCCCCAGAATTCCCACCACCCCCTCCCGTCGGCGCAGCCTCAAAAACTGTAGAAATAACCTTCGTCACATCCACCTCCACAACGCTCGTAACCTCCTCAGCAACCCCAGTAATCTCCCCAACACCGCCAGGTAGAATGCCTTCCACCGGAGCTTCGTTCAACCCTTGCGGTCCGGCCGTCCCATATATCGAGAATTGATACCCGCGAAAGGAACTGCTCATGAGGGTGTAGTACATGTAGCAGAGGATCGTACCGATCGTGAGTAAAGTGTACAAGCGGACCCGCGTGTTGATGACGCCGCCTTGAGGGCCGTAACCGTCTTTGTTTGGGTGGTTGGAGCCATTGCGGAGGAGTCGGGCTTCCATTGTTTTTGTTGAGGAATTGTTTTGTCTCTCGTGAATTGGATTCTACGACTCGACTATAAAAGTCGGAGGTCCGGATAGGGGTGAGAGATTGGTGGTTTTGCGCTTAGGTCATCGAGGGAGGTCGAGGTGTTATGTGCAGGTAAATCGGGTGCGCGCATGGGAGCTGAGGGTGCCAGCTGAGCTGCATGGGTTGCTTACCAAGTAGGGAGTTGGTCGCGTTTCACCGCAGCAAGTAAGCGAAATGCTGGTTCCCTTGTTAGGCTAGGCATTATTACGGAATGGAATCATTATGATCTGATATTTATCATAAGAGACGACGCCGAATATAGTAAGTAGGAGAGTCGTAATAATATTGGCGATATACTAGAATACAGGCCAGCGAGAAAGGAACCATGATATCCAAATAGAAGTAACAAAATCCAGTAAATTTAATACAGATTCGAATGGAAAGGGAAGACATCTCTCAGAATCATACATGCATCGTTAGAAACTGACACCAGGTATTTCACTATCTTCTCAAGAATAGTGATTCAAGGTAACCCAAAAAACCCAGATATTATCCTCTCAAGGCAAATTGCGTAGCAAAAGAAAAAGAGACGGGAAAAAATGAAGCATGCTCCGTAACTTCAGAAAAAAAACTTGAGAAAGAGGGGAAAAAAAAATAAGATTGTACTTTTAGGAAACCCGCCAGTCTATATATCGCTATCCGTGCCTGTACTCATCCGATCACCCTCAAGGGTGTTACCTCTCTTGCCACTCGATCGAACACTTCTCCTACGTTGCGGGGGCGCATCTGTAGGTGCTGGATTACTTCTCTCAGGAGATTCATATGAGGCTCGCTGCTTTCCCTTCGAATTTGATCTCGAAACAAATGATTCCGGTCGGCTTTGTGGCATATAATCCTCGTCTTTTGATTTTTCAAAATTTTGCAAATAAGCCTCAGTATGGGGTTTATTATTTCTCCAAACAAAGTAATAAGGTGCTCTCGTGTTTGGCACGCAAAGGAGCCAAACACCAACTAGAAGAACTCCGCGGTGTAATCTTCCTCCTCTTCTTCTTGATGAACTTTCTTGCTTGCAACTCCATTTGTAGGACGTTGAGACACTAAAGATTCTTCCAAAGAAGAGGCGCAATCACAGACGCAGACAAGAAGAAATTAACAAACCAGATCCCCTTGGCGAAACGAATTGCTTGCGGTGGTATGCAACCCCCCGAATGCAAGACATGGAGCTAGAGGAGAAGGGGTGGGAATTTAGGAATCTGTTTGCTTACCCTTGGGTGACTCTGCCATCCTTAGTCTGTCCTCCAAATGTGCAATGGTCTTTTGCTGTTCGTAGTATAATCTCTTGACCTTGTCGTACTTGAGTTTGAGAATTTCGTGCGGGTAATCAGAGCCAGTAGATCCGTGACCACCGAGTGTCGCCGACTGTCGCTTGTCTCGAACGCCATTTGTTGAAGAGTGGGCTTGCAGTTTAGCGACTTCGTCTTCCAAGTCTTTGATCCGGTTTTGCAGGGCCTCCTTATCCTGTCGCGCCTCGTCCCTGTCGATAATTGCTTCTTGCTTCTCATGAATTGCCGCTTCCTTGATCTTTTTGATGGTGTCCCTCTCGTTCAACAGATCATCTCTCTCCTGAGCAATCTCATCACGCTCTCTTTTGATTGTTTCGCGCTGACGAGCTAAGGAATCGCGTTCCCTAGTAGCATCTTGAAGTTCAGTGGTTATGGCTTCTCGTTCCTTATCCAAGATATTCAAATCCCTGGTTAGCTCATTGTTCTCCGCCCTTGTGACATCAAGTTCCTTCAAGTAATCCTCGACCTCGGCCTTCAAGGCGTCGTTTTCCTTGTTAATTTCTTCGAGTTGCGTTTCTTTCTGGAAATAAAGTTTCTTGACTTTATTGTACTTGGTCGTCAAGGTTTCCAGCTCTTGAACGACGCTGGGGTCAGGTGCGGGGGGTTGGTTGCGAAGCTGCATCGAAATTTGTCGCCAATGTCAGTTGCAAACTCTTTTCTGCTCAACGCATAGATCGGCCATAGGGAATTGACGAATTGTGTAACCATACCTCATCATTTTCGTCTTTAACCTTTGCGTGTTCCGTCAAAAGCGTTGAGAGCTTGCCTTCCAATTTGCGAAATTCCGCCATAATGCCCATCAGGTAATCTGCGGTTGGGGAAAGGTCTTCCGCACTATGAGTCGCAGGCAGGTCTTCATGAACTGGGGGCGCGGGCGGTTCTTCGGGAGGAGCCTCTTCATCTTCCTCTTCTTCATCCTCGGGTTGTTGGTAACTCTGTCTCCCAGGTTGATCTGTAAGGCCTACACCGGACGCAGATTCCTCTGTCGGAGCGGTGGAAGCCCGTCGCAAATCGGGAGTTACCGATGTCGCGACATCCGGGATTGAATCGGTTGCGGTAGCCATGCTTCTAACTGTTCCTCCAGCTGACGACGTAGTATTACGTCGAATCCTAATCCTGATGGAGCGCGATTTTGCAGGCGACACGGTAGAACGGTGATTTCGTTCGACGAGGGGCAGGCTACGCGACGAGGGAGGTTTGGATGAATCGGCAGAGTGATTGCGATAGGTAGTCGTCCGACGGGTGACAACTGTTGTCTGCGACGTCGAACTCGGTGATTGGTGACGGCTAGCGTTGGGGGTGTTGGAATGCGATTGGCTGCTGCTGCGTCTGCCGGTGAGATGCACTCGGACGACTAGTCCGGCCGGTGGAGACAAAACGTGTAGTCTTTTTTTATTCAGTAACCGATCAGGTTAGATGTCTAGAAGGGTTCTATCGGAATTTGGTATCCAGATCGATTGGAATACGGAAAACCACGAGAAAAGAGGTAAAGGAACGTGAATTGGGATTGGAAGCGGAGGTACGCAATCGCCGGGTGATCATGCAGGGAAAAGGGATTGAGGGATCGAAAAGAAAGATCCCGCTGCGACTTTGAGAGGCCTTTGGTGGTGTGCCGCCGACAGTTTGAAGAGACGGCTAGAAAAGCTGGGCCAGAAAAACTTGGGGGGTTGGCCCGCCGACCGAGAAAACAGAGCGACAGGGGCGATGAGCAGAGCGGCGGCGGCAGCTGCAATATTAAAAATAACAGCTGGTCCACAAGTCTCTTCTTAGCAAGTTGGCCAGAAAATAAAAAAAAAGGACACGGGAGCCAGGCCGTGTTTAGTTTGTCTTCCGGGTCAGGAACATTCGGAAAATTCGAGCAGTCGATGAGACCTAAATTTGAGAGTAGATCTAGACTAGAGGAGGCGTATTGACATTAGTATTTTATTACAATGAGATTGAGATCATGAACGTTGACTGAAGTTTAAGAAGGAGAGCTTGCTGATGAACAATTGTCTTCCTTCCATTCTCTCTTGGAAGGAATTAAAAAAAAAAAAAAAAAGAAGTTTCGTCAGTCACGTTTCACAGGGTTCCAGTCCAATTCCATTCAACAAAAAAAATACTTAGTATTTACTGTGCAGGCAAGGCAATTGCAAGTCACGTTGACCCGAATTGTTGCGGGTATTTCCCCTTTGTGCCTTTGTGCTTCCTTCGCTGTGATCGGCTTTAACTGTTTGAGGCATGCCCGTACCTAAACGATCACCTGCAATTTGGCTATCTCACTGCTCCGGGACACTCAAATTACGGTGGTTGGTGCCAGAACATTCAACAACCGAGCCAGCATCCAAACAGCCAGTAGTAGGTGTGTGAACCCCATGGAGAAAAGCTGGCTCAGGACAGCGGGCAGTGAACGAAGAGAACAGGGACCGCATTGTGCCACATATTGTGACCAGGGAGCCACAGGTCTGCCATCTTGGCGATAAACCCGGTTGATAGATCTCGGGGCCGAAATTTTAAGAAAGAATTTAAACTGGACTGGGAGAGAATCCACTCTCAATTGGTAAGGAAATTTTGGGAATGAGCCGAAGACCCTTGAATCCGATAAGCAAGCAGATTAAGTGATATACAGTGAAGTAAAATATGCATGCACGAAGGAGCGACTTGCATGAACAAAAAAAGCCAAAAAGAGATATCTCTAAAAGAGAGCTAGAAGATAGATAGAAGCATATGCTAACATCGCAGCCCAACACCACCGATCATACCACCTCTACTCGTCACCCCACCCCCAAAAATCCTGGCGGGAATTTCCGTCACCGAACAGCAGATCCCGTGAATTAGGATTGAAAAAGGCAACAACTAAAAAGAAAGAGGAAAAAAGGGAAAACTTTTTTTTTTTTTTAACTGCAGCTGAGTAGCAGTGCATGACGCCATAGTGAAAGAATATATAATTAATATAACAACGAATAATATAAGAGAAAATGACCATTCATCGGTTTGGCCCCGTGATGCGATGTGGGCGTGGCGATATCGGGGTCCGTAAGATTGTGGGTAGATTGAACAGTAAGCCGCCGCCGCCTAGAAGCTCAAATGCCAGTGATGGCCTTCGCCCGACTCCTCCGCTAGTGGCAATTCAAAGTCATCGATGTGGTCAAGACTTCCTCCGAGATGCAATTCCCCAAGCTCCAAGGTCTGCCTTTGCTTCCACCTTGTGATATCTTGAAGGTGTGGGTCGCCGTGTTGATTTTCCACTTCGAAGGGAGGTCCGACATGGCATGGTTGGTTCGGTGTGCAGCCGTCATCCTCTATGCCCCTAGCTCGAGGGGCTTCTTTCCTACGATGCCCTTCTGCGGTCATGATATCATCCTCCTCGTCGGCAGGTTGTAAGAGAAGCGCCGATAATGGATGAATTTCTTCCCGTCTTAAATAGACTTTTTGGAGAGGAATGTCTGCTAATGGATTCGTTATCACCAGATCCGGGATGGCGAAGAGTAGTAGGCCTAGCCTTCGCTGGTGGCCCAAGCCACGAGTTCTGAAGAGCAAGTTCTGGATCCTTCTCGCTTCATGGACTGCCTTGGAGGAGTTCAATGGGAATTGCGTAGACAATTTCTTTACCGCCACTCGCCTCGCAACAATAGAGCTCGATGCCGAAGTCTTTTGATGTTGATCCGATGGGTTAATCTTCTTTAGCCTCGTAGGGCCGCTAGGAAACTTTCCGCCAGCAGAATATTGTTGTTGAAAGGCTCGAGAAATTTCAAGAAGCCTGTCTAGCACAGCTTTTTTTTGAATATGAAAAGTCGATAAGGATATTTCACGCCTATAAATCTACTCAGACATGCGTAGACGAGTCAGCTCAGGGTCCAAGCCTCCTCGGAGCAAAACGGTCTGGATCAATGATGGTCTGAGAAAGTGGAGCACATAATGACGAGCGGACAAGGGGCCCCTTTGGCGACTAACGCCTCAAACAGCTTCTTGCATCCCAAAAGTAAAAGGGAAGGTCGAGGGATATGCATACCTGGGCGGGGACAGGGCCCCGCAGAGATAAAACATCCGTGGGTGGAACGGAAGCCATTCCCGGCCCAATCGATTATTCGCTCTTATGGAAACAAGTTGATCCGGTTCCCTTAGTACCTCCAACCCTCGGGGCCGGCAATGTTGCGCGGGGGAGGACGCGACGGCTAGAAAATGCGGTGATGCAGTGTTTGGTGGGTTTCGAATTTTGGATTCTGCGGACTTTTTGTGCGACAGAGACGTCTGTTGGATATTCGTAAGCAATGTGTTGATGATGATTAATTGGAATTGATTAATTGTAGACAATTGTAGGCGATTAAGACCCACGGCTGCTCAGATAAGAGGTTGCAGTCACGTAGATGTCGCCTGAGAGGCTGAGATTTCAACTCATTGAAGTCGGTGTCGCTTTATCCTTTGATGTTAGAGAAGCCTCCCAACACTACCTCCACCTTCAAACGAAAATTTTGTGATGGCGGAGAGACCTATTTTAATATATATTCCATTCCAACCGAAAACCTTTGGGTTTCAAAAGCTCCAGATTAATGGCAATAGCTACGTTGAAATGACGGAATTCAAGTTATACGACGTAGTATTTTACTCCATACCGTGAAAAATTAGCGGTAGAAATCGAGAGATCCCTTTCGCCAACCACATGTTGGACCCCTCCGAGAACAGACATTTTGCATTCGCGTCCAGGTCAGTGGTGTGACGGTTACGCTCGAAAATCCAACAACAGCGGTTCTATAACACTTCTATTAGTCTGCTACATGGGGAATAGTCTCTCAAGTCCACCAAATTGCGGGGATCCTATAGAGACATGATGGAGTCCCCTCCACACGACTGTAGACCCCGATCGCTTTCGACCGAGTACGCGGGTGGGTAGTTTTAAAATATACATTCCGGTTTGTCAAGGCGACCCCCACAGTTCCCCGAATTTAGGAAAGGGATATACTTTTATTTACCTAAAACCCATTGGAATGTCCCCGGAGATGTTCGACTTCTGTTCTTGGTATTGTTCTTGGGGTCTTCGAATCCAGAATTCCTCGCGAACCCCCCTGCCCGTCGTAATTTTGCGTAGGTGATTCCAGGTATTTCCTAGATGTGGCATACCTCCCGGTGATCAAAAGTGGCGGAAGCAATGCTTGGGGAATGCAAAGTTACATGTGCAGTACAATACTCTTCCTGATCGGGTGATCGTGACGAAATTCTATACACAGCCTAGCAGAAAGTGGTTGGTGTGCTGAAAGCGGAAGACGGAATTGCGGGGTATACAAGGAGCGCTAGCCCTTCGTTTTATAATTCTTCTATGAAACAAGGTATTGATAGAATTGATCTGCTTCGCTAGATAGATGATGTCCCAATGGCTGTCGTTAGCTGGCCGATACGGGTTTCCTTTAGTACCGATTTTCTTACGGATTCCTTATTGGTGCCCAACCAAGCATATCATAGGCTCTGATTGGTCAACGTATTACTTCTTACTTCGGAAATTTATTCCGTCCATGAGAGAACCTTGCGCTCGATTCAAGGTATCAATATGTATTTGAATGGAATTCTATAACACAGCCTATTGATTAATTCAACTATAGTGAGTTTAATTCCGCAGGTCCAATTTGACGCAAAAGCCAAGAGATTAAACTTGTTGGTCTACTGCTCGAATGGATTTGCTGATAGGTCGCCTGCAGCCTGTCGTAAAACCCAAGATCGTTAAACTTGGAGATTTAATCAAGTAGTACGTTAGAAGAGACTGATTTGTACTCACAATGTTCGTAGATACCCTCAGGTACTATGGATTACATTAATCTACAAAGTTGGTGACGTAGTTTCGTAGGGATTTAACGTAACTCTCGTAGTTATATCCACAACAAAGGAAGGTCCTCGAGACTAAGTTATATCTAGCTCTTAGGGGCGGGTGAGCTTTTGTACGATTCTTGATAACTCGCTCTTACAGAAGGTAAGCTAACCTTAGCAAAGAAAATTACAATCTCCCAATAATTGTGGTTGTCCTGCCATCAATCACTATCTTTAGATCCTCCTATGTACAAGGTATTCAGATAGCTCGAAGCCGTTAGCCTTGTTGGAATGCCAAGTGATTCTTCTACATAGTAGTTATTCGATTCCTGTATCTACACTGGGACAAGCTTAGTTATCATGGAAGCCGGAATCTCGAGCGGTGAGAAGCTTCCTGATCATAGATGAAATTTACACACTACCAGGTGTCAGACTCACTTCTATTCTAACCCTGGTTGAAAGGTCTTATCGGCTAGCTCCCCGTTCTCGTCAGTATACTCCTATAAGCTTGGAGGCAAACGAAACACGTGCCTTGCTAAAGCTGGGACACCTTCCTAGAATTAAATGAGAAATATGATTTCAAAAATAATAATAGTAGTTATAATCATAGTGGTAATGGTGGTAGCAGTAGTAAATGAAAAATAAAAATAAAAATAAAAATTAAAATTAAAAAAAAAAACAAAAAACTAAAAACAATCCCATAAGGGATCTTCCTCCTCCCCTACTCCCACCTCCACTTGCGCCCACTCCGGTTGGCATCCCGCAGAGGGACCTGCAACACCGGCACCAACGTTGAAAACAGCATTGGTGGCAGGCTGCTGGACTCTCCTTGGGAGGCGTCCCCTTCGTGGGCGCATGGAGCCCAGGATGTCGTCCAGCTCCTCAGCCGAACCGGCAGATGGCGTCCTGTATGTCCTAAGACTTGACCAGGATACCGCCGGCCTGAGGACACTGTCCGCTGTGGCGATTCGATGATCGAACCGCACACAGGGTCCCAATCCTGGTGGGCAGCATCGAAACCGGGCGGGAAGGTTACGGAGGTCGAATACAGAGTAATCGACGCGGGCGGCGCTAGGCGCAGGCTCTCCCGCAGCTCCTCCGTTTTGCCCTTCAACCTCTGATTCCCCCATGTCAGAAGGTTGAAGGACGTGAGGAGCTGGAATCTCAGCGGCATCCAGCTCCTCGCCTTCCTCCAAGGCAGTTCCGTCCTCCTCTCCACGGCTGGTAGTAGCTCCAGCGTTCAAAAGAACACTAAGGAGAGTATTAGTATGGATTTCTGATGCTCTCTGGGCGATATCGAAAACTAGCTTACCTGAGAACGTTCCCAAGCTGGCTCTGGAGAGTCAGGATCTGCTCCCGGCTTGCTGCCCCGTTCTGCTCCAGCTTCTCCTCCGCCTCCTTCTTCTTTTGCGGTTTGGGGCCCTTCAGCCGGCCCCACAGCTTTCGGACCTGGGTACGCCAGCCCTTTTGGGCGGCGACCCCGTTGGCTGTAGAAGGAAAATGTTAGCAACACATCTATACTTTGTTGTTTTTGTTGCAAAGAGGACAGCTGGTTCCCAATCGGGACGAGAATTATGAACGTTCATTGGCTAAATGAGATGGAGGATGGTTGAAAGGAAATAAAGTTGAATTGAAGAGTAAGCGAGGAACGAGCACCGGGATAAGAAAGCTTACCTTCTGGTTTCTTTTGGTCCTCTTCTGGAGGGGCCTTGGTCCCCTTGCCCCTCCCTCGGCTGATTTTGATCTCGAAACTTATCGAGATCTTCATTGTGGTTGTTGTTTTTGGGAGCAATGTGGTGGCAGTGATGATGGTTGGTAGCTTTGGTAGATTGGGATAATCTATTGATGGTATTGTATTAGTTGATCGCGTTCAATCGATAATTCTAGATAGTATTTGAAATAAAGCTTACGGTTATTTTGATTGTGGTTGATGAAGGAGGATTGATGGAAATGATGAATGGTGGTGGTTGTAGTTCTCGTGGATAGAAGTCGAGTATCACTTGGTTTAGGACCAAATGATAATATCCTTCAAGGGAATCTCTCAGTTATCTGTTGCTTGAGCTCCTAAACTGAACATTTCTTGCAGACGGTTGCTACCTAGGTGCATTAAATGATCACCAATTTTTCCAGTGTTTCCATACGTACTGAAGTCAGGAACACTATGACTACACCGCATCTTAACTTAAGAGTACTGGGAAAAACATATCTCCAGGAACGCTATTGCTAGGTCATTGATTATTGTTACACTTACTTCATACGACAATAAAGTTCGTACCACATGGGCAAAACAATTGTTCCAGCGGCTTGATGGTCTCTGATGACCGTTACAAAGGCCCAATCCTTGGTCTCGAGATTACTTGGCTATAGGCACTTACCGTATATAAGTACTTAGTGTCATGTACTAGTAATCCACCGTAGTTAGGAGACTTATTGTTGGCTATAAATCCAGAATGTATATTCTGCTTCGCCGAAGCTTCCCAAGGATTCTCTGCGAGGAAAAATGGTTCATAAAGGTGAAGATTATAAATAAATAAAATGTATAAAATTGTAATTTAAAAAGGTAATGAAGCCACAAGAAAACCCCTCCTAGACTATATTGCTAGGAGGGAGTTCTCAAGGGCAGACCAGCCCTGTTCGAGGGCCCCAAATGGGTCCTCGTCCTCGTCTCCCACCCCGACCGCCGCCTCTTCTTCATCGGTATCCTCATCGTCTACGCCGTCTCCTTCCTCCTCTTCCTCCTCTCCCTCTATGTCAGCCTTCGCTAGGAGGGTTTGGCGGCATCTGCCCTCGAGGGCAGAACGCTCACGACCGGAGTCGCTTTCAGCAGTGGCCTGCTGTCCCTGCTGAGTACTAAACTCACAGGTCGAGCGGCCACTGCCTACCGCCTCCCCAAGGACAGTGTGGAGGCGCTCGCGTCCCTCGACTTGCTCCGGGGTCGGGTGACGACCACTATAATCAAATTCTTGTTAGTTTACATATTTCGTAGATAGAATTCGATAGAACAAAGCTTACCTAGTCGCCCCGTCGCCCTCCGCAAAGCCAGGGGACTCACGCCCATTTTCCCCAATTGGGGTCCATGAGTGTGGAGCCAACCCTCCACGCCACCGTTGTTCCGCTACCCAGACTTTTACATGAGGACCTGGCTCCTCATAATAGTCCAGGTAGACGGAACTCTCATGGGACGGCTGGCTGCTTTCGGCCACTGCCCTCAGAAGTGCAATCGGATCCCCAAGGTCGAAGACTGCCTCTTCCGGTTCCTCTCCCGGTTCTCCTTCCCAATGTTCTTCATCGGAAGGGCAGTCCTCTCCTGGGAAAGCATCGACTACACTCTCTCCCAACTCGCTATTCAATATATTAGCAACTTTCATCAACTTGTTTTACTGATTGCAATAGGCTTGGAGGTGATACTTACACCGACAACAGGTCCGCCAGGTCATCGTTGTTGTACGTCAGAAGCCTAAATGCTTCTGACGCGGCCAGGCCTGCCTCCCTAGCCTCTCGTTGCAGTTCGTCAACGCGAGCAGTGAGCCTCCGGATTTCTTCCATCATCGGCTCCACCGCGGCTGACACTGCGGACTGGATGTCTGCAAGCGCCAACTGCGGTGAGGCAGGCTGCTCGACTTTCCTCTCCTCCTTGGTTGCTATAACTTCGTATGGTGGGTCAGCAATTGAAACACCGGCCGATCGTATATATGAGAGTCAATTGGAGAGGAGATAAATGACAATGCGATAGAGATATATCCTTACTCTTCACCGCCTCTTCTCTCCTCTCCTCCTTCTTCGGCTTCGTCTTCATCTTGTTTGTTATCTTCTTTACCGCCACCCTGGCGCGTTTGAATCCTTTGGCAACCCACCCACCCACTTGGTGGGATGGGGCCGTATAGAGAATTTTGGCCTTATCGGCCATGAAAGCATGTGAATGCATTCCTTTGTGGTTATTTAGTATGACGGTAGCGCTGATGGTTGTGGGATAGGAGTTTGATGCTATGATGGTTGTTGGTGGTTGTAGAAAGGGAGAAGTTTATATAGAGGGATAAATATTCGATCCATGGGTGAAATAGGGGGATGCTTACAGTTGACCGCTCGCCACTGTTGTCATGTTACTACCCATTATCACCGTCTGCACATTTGAAAATTTCACGTAGTTGCTATCGAAGCTGTTATCTAATGTACCATCCGTTGTTGGAATTCGGAGGAAGATGTGTTGTGGTTACACACATATAAGCTACTTGCAGGGATAGGCTGAATTCAAAGCCAAAGGATCGCATCGATTGAACGGATGCCTATGAGACTATAACTAGCTTAACTATAGAAAGTAGGGTTTAAATTGATTATAACGCTTAATCTCAGCCCAGCTACAGAAGTCGAGATCTTAAGTAACTACATATGCGGCTTATATCTCAGGACATCGTGATATATACCATTCCATTAGCTATATTGGATTATATCTGCGGAGGAGCTAAGAACGAAAGAACAAAGTCTATACGTAAAGATCGAAAAAGTTTAACTTCGACAGCTTTATCATTACTCCATAAAGTTTCGTTGTGAACTCCGCGTTCTTAATGAACCACGTACTAGTTAAAGTTCAGGAAGAGTAGATACTCGCTGCAACATCTGCGGTGGCTGTTGCGTACAGGGCACTATCATTGGCCGTCATAGCCCTGCGAGCCTTTCGATTAATCGTCCCCTCTTGGGTAATCAGGTAGTCCGTGTCTGGATCCCGCGTTGGCTGTGGTAGGCCAAAGTTACCCGATGTTACTGACTCCCAGCTTGATGCCTGGAATGGTGCCGTCTTTTGGAGAAAGTATGGGACTCTGAAACGATTAGGTGAAATAACATCTATCCCCGTTCTACCCCCACCAGAGTCTTGTTGCTCATTGCCGTTTGCAACGTTTTTATCGCGTTGTTGAAGATGTTGTAGGCTTACTTTGCCATCACCGCAGCCATCGCCACTTGCGGCCTCCTCTAATTCAACCATTAGTTCGCGCTCGGTCTCTTGGATTGATAACGCGGGGATACGCGCTTCGGGACCCTGGATGGTTGTTATCGAGGCTATAGTTATAGCCTCGGACGATCGGGTAAGAGCGGCAGGAAAATCCTGGCCGCTCTTTCCATTGAAACTTCCACCAGTTTCAACTGTTCTATCTAGAGAATTTGGAGCCGAGTTAGCCCTTGTCAACACTAAAATGTTGTAGATGCAACGTTAGTAAATTAGGGACATACCTTTTGATATCTGTGATGCAATACCCTCACTCCTATTTTTCTCGGGGAGGAGTCGCTCTCGTTGAAGGAACTTGAACTCAGCTCCCGCATTAGCATATTGCACGCCGACCGCGAAGGCTAAACATTCAAACATTTTCGCGGTTTCGGTTAGCGTCGTTGTCGAATGCTATGTAGAAAAATATGGTTCTACAGCCTTGACACAATTTTTTTAGATAAGTTACTCTAGAGGTCAGTTGTAATTTTGAGGGATGACGCGTTTGAGGTATGAACTGTGAGGTGAGAAATCCTAGAGAACGATGCCACTTCCCCTTCTCGCATTCATAGTGCATTCGTTGTATAATTGACTTCAATAACTGGACCACGATTGGAGACGATATAGCGATACCGATTCGCAAGTTTATTAGAGCAACAGCTCCATTTGCTGAATTGTATCCAGTCATAACCTACTTATTGATGTTATATTTTGAGACCGGGAATTTGTGTGATGAATAGCTAATTGAAATGGAAAGAAGTTATTAAGATCAACTGCGGGTTTGCGAGACAAATCAACTTAACCTTCAGTGGTCTGGTAAACCGGAGTCAGCAAAGCGGTGGGGATGTTTAACACCTCTGAGGATGTTCTGGAGGAATAGGAGATATTCAAATTAAGGTCAGTCTCAAAACTACTGAGTACTACTTGAAAACTTCTTCAATTTTGACAGCGGCGATTAGCCTATGAGTTGTTACTGTGCAGCAGCTTTTGCTGTTAGTATTACGTGGCTTTAGTCCAATCAAATCAGAAGACGACATGATGGGAAGAGCTTTGTGGACGCTGTTGTCAGGGTAAATCCAGAGACGCATCGATAGTGTGCTGAATAGGACAACATAGAAGGGTGGTGATTGGTAACGGAGAAAAATTTATCGTGCGTAACTTGGAAAGATGAAAATAATTTCTCCTGCCAAAATTGCCGACAGTTTACCATCGGCCATCGAGAGGATCATTTCCTACAACCATCCTCTCAGCTTCAGATATCGATCCTTCACTGCAAACCCGATCATTATTATCAGCATTACTTTGGAAGGTTCTCCGACTTTAGTTTGAGCTTCCCTGTTTGGTTGCAGCATAAGAGCTGCAAGTTTTTCTGAAGGTACGTGGCAAAGAATCCAAACTAAATATATGGTTCTCTGCAATATTTATGCAGATAAAGCAAGTTGGATTCTTCTGTTTGGCTCATACTACCCAAGGGTTGGACAGTGTGGCTAATGTGAGACCGTGTGGGTCTCCAGATGGATCCATCCATGGACAAAGCGGAAATCCTATCAACCATTGACAAGCTCCAAGCTGAATTGGATTCAAAGACGGCTTCTATTGCCGAGATCCAAGGTGCTATAGACCTCCTCAAAAGGTAGGCCCGGTTTGCCATCCTCTTGCATATGAGACACGGGCTGGCTGTTGACACCGCGATACCTCGTTTAGTACTGTAGATGGTACCAATACTTCTTCTGCCCAGGTGGAGAAGAACCTAGAGGGCGGTGTAAAGCTGGCTATTAAAGGTAATGTTAACTGCCCATGCCGGATCCCTATCCATGTTAGATTATCTAGCTAAGAAGAAAAAAAAACCTGCCGCGTCACCAGACTCCCTTTCTCTAGCCAAAGAGGATAACCCAAAGGAGCTCAAGCTTTCCAGCGTTTCTGAAGCTATAGTCACTAAGCCCCCAGACCCACTACCCGTCTCTCCCGCTCGTCGCTCTGAAAAAAATACCGCATTCAAAGCGATCGAAGCAGCACCTGGACCTATCAATGATGATTCTTCCTCCGATGATGACTCTGAGGATCAGCCTTGGTATGCCAAATCTCTGAAGCTGGCTAGCCATGCTGCGTCAAGCTTTGACCTTGCTGTGCCGTCCTTGCAGGATGCCGGTAGTGGGAAACTCTCAGACGACCAAGGAGATTATTGGCAAGTCCAAGGTGTGATCAAGAATCTTACCTTGAGCACAGTGGAAGAGGAACCCAAAATCGATGAGGATCAGCCCACAATCCAAGTCACGATCAATGGCGTCCCACGTAGAATTCCAAGCATTCTCGGTAGTACAGCTGGATCAAGAAAGAACTCCGCCGTTGCTTCTTTCAAGGATTTCTCTTCCAAACCTTCACCACCTCCGCCTCCACCTCCACCATCCGGAAATTCCTTCAATCGCCCCGTCAGAGCAACTGCGCCGGCAAGATTTTCAAGCGGGTGGCAAGGTCCCCCCTCTTCTCTCATCCCATCCAGGCTACCAATGGGCTATGATGCACCCCAACAACGCTCTAGACCAAATGAGAAGCGAATATATGACTCCGCAGCCGGCCTTCGAAAGTTGCGTCTGAAGGAATGTGACATCTGCGGAGAGACCTCGCATCTCGCCAAAGTTTGTCCAAAGAGGTCTTCTCCGAAAGTGGAAAGATTTGGTAGCCCGGCCACCAAGTATGATGGAGTTCGTCGCGTTGGCGGTGGTGGTGACGGTGGTGGCAGCGAAACTACAAGAAAAACATCGCAGAACCGACATACTCTGGAGAATCGACCAAGCATGTCTCGCCTTGACCAAAAGCCCGTGGGCTTTTCTATCGATCGCCAACTAGAATTCATCGAAACTGTTAGAGACAAACTGAAGTTGGCGGACGAGTACGAAAAGCCAACGACGGATTCTATTTAACTATGGTTGCGGACCAATTCACGGGGTTTAGTTTTACATAATCAGCCCCATTCCTATCGCATAGGACTTTATCTCCACTGGTTACGAACCATTTACAGTTAAAACGTCTTAGGCCCAGGCAAGGGAAAAGTACTAGCTTTTTACAAGATTTTCTCTCTTCTTCTATTATCGTCTCTTATCTCTGTCTCCATCATGTACCTCAAGCAAGTCTAGTATCTTGCGGTACATATCTGCCTCCGTTTTCAACTAAGACCAGAGTGGGGACTCAAACGAGCAGCGGAATCGTATGTGTTATCATAGAGTATCCCGTCCGATGTCCCCATTGCATGTGCATTTTGCCAGCCCCCCCCTGTCAACAAGCTCTATTATATTCCTTCTTTGTACTATACAAGCATTACAACATCAATGTCTCGTCGAATACCCCATATCCTCGGGGTCATGCGCCCCACATATCGTAGAATAAATTTTTGAGTTTCGACTATAGCGAAAATACAACAGTCGGAATTCGTTGCCGTGTTGTTCAGAGGCAAAGCTCCGTTCTTGCATGTCGCGGGTCCGTATAGATGTGTATTGATAAGTATGTGCCCGACAAATGTCTCGAGGCCGCCTGAAACGACCAGGATGACTCCATCTGTTTCGATAGCCGTTGTTAATAACCGACGGTCGATATATTACTTTAGTCATGTCAAAATCTGGAGATAGTTTTTGCAACAAGTCAATAATATATTAGCAATCCACTGTTTGTGGACATATCTCCAGCTATATTCATCTAGCTCCGTTCGCCCAGCGCTATTCCAGAGCTTAGTCAGTGCAACACACAACGGAAAATGGAGTTTATAGCCCACTAATCTCCGTAATCCCGACGCTTCCAGAAGGACTTTAATCCGCTGTCACACATACCACCTCAACTGAAAAATTTTTTAAGGTTAAGCCAAACGATTGGGCAGGCCTTGAAACGAATACGATTGGGAGCCGAGATTCAAGGCCGAGCCGAAGCTATTCCGAAAACCAGGCCCCACGAAGCGAATGGCGGTTACGCTGTGGGTAGATGTCATTGGTATATGCCCATTTAAGTTATCGATGTTATTATTTTTGAGCCCCATTGGGGCATATAGAGCATAGAGAAAATTATGAAACTCTTGGGTGAAGCGCTCCACGATGCGTTGAACTGAATTCCTGCTCCTGAGCTCCATGTGCAGTTTATAGGCGTTCCTATAATCTGGTCTGACATTGTTTCTGGCACGGATCGGAATGTAAGAAAACACGCGTGCAAGAACTCTGGCAAAATTGATGTTACTCGCTTGGCATAGTCGAAGTTGAATCCCAGATCTGGGATATTATCGTCACTCTCGTCAGTCTGTATTACGGAGTTCCGATAGTTTAACCGTTTGTCCCCGTGGACCCAAACGCCAAAGCTGACAAAATCTGCAAATGCAATATAATATGCAAGCTTGCGAACCGACATCTTAACTACATGTATACAAGGAAAGACAATTGCAGGGCTGAAAGCCCGGCATGACCGTGTATTGGTACTTGTAGCTTCATAATCAACGAGTTCTGGAAATAAGTTATCCTCCAACCGCCAAAAAAAAAAAGTTTAGTACCTTGACCCTTGCACCAGAACCTTATTTCGCAGCTGCAAGAGGAACCTGAAGCAGACTAGGGGATTCGATAAAGACGTCGCTCCCAACACCTCTTTCGGCACCTGCAATAACGCCAGCCGTACTATCGGTACACCTGCAAGCTGCACTCGTGGTGTTAGATTCCTGTGGGTAGGATTAGTTTGCATCTTTCTGATGGTCTTGGGTATCGCACAATGGCATCATGCCGCATGGTCCCGCTATTCAACACGCCATATTCTACTATCACAGGTCCTTTTGAAAGCGCTCGGAGGAATAGAGGAGTTCTCAACTCTCTTGTATCCCGCAGGCAAAAAAAAAGCAGCGAGAAAAATAGGCGGAGAATGCCCCTTCGGGATACTGATTCCACCCGCTCACTACAGCAGATATCGAGAGCGTTTCCGAACTTGGGGATGCCGAACATGATCGCCGGGTGTGGTGGCTACATTCTTCGCTAGTTGGGTGCGCCGGAACTAAGAGGAAATAGCGTTTGACCCGTCTTGATAATCCATTTTTGTTTGGACAGGCTTGCATAGCTAGCGCCGAAATTCATTTCCGGCTGTATGACCTCATGCTGCAAACATATGCGAACCTAGCATGCAGCAGGTGGGTAGTTTAATAGATATCAGCATCGTTTAAAACTTTAGGAAAATTGAGTCGATTGGATATATAAAGGTCCGCTGATAACCTCATCTTGAGATTTTTTATTTTCTCATCATCATAACCATCAGTAGACAGCTTCACACTAAACATTTAATTCTCTATCATCAATCAATTTATTCGTTCACAATCTATCTGCATACTTCTTGTGTTACGAAAAAAACATACCAAGCAAATTCCAACACTACAACGCAAGTCCATATATAAAAATGTCTGCCGACAAGTTCACCGCCTGGATCGCCTACGACGAGAGCGGAGCCAAGGGAAACCTTGTTGAGGGCCAATACTCCCCAAAGAGATGGGAAGAAACTGACGTTGATATCGAGATCACCCACTGCGGCATGTGCGGTTCCGATGTTCATACTCTATCAGGAGGATGGTAATTCTCCCGCTTCTGAAACAGCCTTAGTGAACAAAATTCTAACACTCGCGGATAGGCACGCTCCGGAATTCCCTTACGTGGTTGGCCACGAAATTGTTGGTCGTGCAGTTAGAGTTGGTAGCCAGGTTACTCATGTCAAGGTTGGAGACCGTGTTGGCGTTGGCGCACAATCCGACAGCTGCTTGAAGCCTGATTGCGAGTTCTGCAGCAACAACAATGAATCTTATGTAGGCACCTCCACCTAGCAGTCTTAGGGCTAATCTTTAAAAAAGAGGTTATACTAATATGAATGTTCTAAACAGTGCCCTGAGTTTGTTCAAACATATGATGGAAGACACAAGTGCGGCGACAGAACGCAAGGTGGATATGCGGATAACACTAGAGTGCCCGGCGCCTTTGTTATCAATCTAAACAAGTACACAAATCTGCCTTCTGAATACATTGCTCCAATGTAGGTTGCCTCTGAAAAGCCTCATGATCTAAATTGCAAATCACTAATTGATATTGAAAATCAGGCTGTGTGGTGGTGTCACAATGTTCTCACCGCTAAAGCGGTACGGAGCAGGGCCTGGAAAGAAAGTCGGCATCATTGGCCTCGGTGGTTTGGGTCACTTTGGTATCATGTGGGCAAAAGGTAAGGCTGGGAGAACAACAATAAAACCATGTATCGAAGTAATCTAACGGCACGTTCCCCAACAGCACTCGGCGCTGAGGTATACGCTATCTCACGTAACGCAAAGAAGGCCGAAGATGCCAAAAAGCTCGGCGCAGACCACATAATCACCACCGACGACACCCCCGACTGGAGCAAAGTCTACGGCAGCACTCTCGACCTAATCGTCAGCACCGCCAATTCTCCAAGGATGCCTCTCACGGAATACCTATCACTCCTGAAGCCATTCAGCACGATGGTTCAGGTCGGAGCTCCAGACGACGGCGGCAGCCTTCCAAGCATCAGCGGCTTCACTCTGATCATGGCTAACCGCAGCCTGACAGGAACCGCTATCGGCAGTCGTTCTGAGATCTATGAAATGCTGCAGCTTGCGAATGATACCGGTGCGAAGAGTTGGATTAATCCTTTCCCGTTGGCGAAGGTGAACGATGCCATCAAGGCATTCAACAACTCGGAGGCGAGGTATCGTATCGTCCTGGTGAACGAGAAGAATGTAGACTGAAGGATGTATGGGTAATGAAGAAAAAAAGGGGGAATAGAATTCCCTCATTCCGGGCCCTTCATAATACACAGCCTTCAAGGGATGCCTTGGGAAGAAGGTTCCGGAGGAATGGAGCTGGAGGGAGAAAGGGGGTGAAGGGGCAGTGTTGTACAAGAAGATTCGAATTTTTCCTTTCATTGAACTCACTATACGTATTGGCATTACTGTAGAATTTATTTCAGATAGCGCCCTTGATAATGATAATTGACGATCCAGCAAAAGCCTTGTTTTCGCGATATTCATTATGTGAAACAATCTCCAACCGTACCTCGTATGTGCTACCTAAAATTCCATGCATCAGCCTTCTGGCTACATATTAAAAGAGGCCAAGGATCTAATCCCATGCTCCTAGCTGATAACATGTCGCGACAGGACCGCGAGGCCGAAATGCAAAGACAACAATGAACTTGAGCTATGGGCACAACGTGGGCGCATGAACCGCCAACTAGATGCGGAGTGTAACAACCAACGCTTGGACGAAAAGTATTGGCCGCATTGCTTTGCTTTTTAAATGTTGATGTTTACTGGAAGAAGGAAGAAGGTTTGCTTTCCGATCAGGCTCATATTGCGATAGGAAGGGCGTTTGCTGCGCCTTCATAGGCATTTCTTGACTAGGAAAAAGTGTGGGGTTATGTTTTATTCTCCAAAATGATTCCAAACGCCGACGCAAAAGCGAGCAGTAGGCGTGCGTACGCAGGTGGCTCGCGGCGTTTCAAGGCAGTTTCTTAGAGAATGGAGGGCTATCGTGAGATTTGAGATTACAACCCCATGACAAGATACGAGTTGGCCGCGGATCTTTCTTGTGAAATTTACCCTGGAGGGGATAGTGCTCTTACATGAAAGTGGGCTTGGATAAGCCACTCGGTTATGAGGAATAAGAATATTACACGAATTGTTTCTGTCTGATGATTTGTAAAAAAGTACCTGCTGCGTCAGGCAGGTTTCGAGATTTATGATCTCAACGCTAGAACTTAAAACAGATCTTGCCATCGCTACAATCTGCAGGTACTGTCTAGATATGATTATACGAAAACGGAAGGGAGTTGTGATGTGTCAAAGTTTGCTAAAGTACGTGCATGCAGATGCATACGCGGGATGGACATTGAGTGGTTTTCCGACTTCTCTCCTGAAAATGCAACTGTGCAGATCGGATTAAGATCGGATTAAGGTTTCTAGGAATCCCGTTCTCCTATCTCCAACTCGCGCGGGGCGATGGGTAACAGAGTTCCACGTAGTGGGTGGCAGTGCTCCATGGCAGGATGGGGGTTAAGGGTGGGAGAGGGAATTTAAAAATTTCCGAGGACAAAGCACCAGCGATTCATGTTACTCAACTTCCTCCAATGCGATTTGGAGGGGGTGTTGAACATTCCATGGTACAAATGGTTTAATTTGATTTTTGAAAGGAGTAGTGAATATCAGAGTTTTAGGTAGCTAATGCGAATACAAGGTCGGTTCAACAGTTAGGACCGGGTTCCTTGCATGTTGTGTAGGTTACAGCACGAGCTCTTGCCTGTTAGAGGGGCTGGTCCGTATCTGGCCTGCCTTGCTGTGAATGTTCCAGGCCACCAACTCAGTTGCTGGAAACGGCTATAAACACACGTGGTGGCCGCTTTGTCAGCCCCTGCTCGCTCAGTCGTGTATTGAAGGGGGGAAAAACTAGCCACAGGCACTCGCCACATTCTCAGCTCGAATTTGATAGATATTGATTCATGATGTCATTAAGGTCAGCGGAAAACAGAATCTTGAAATTTCGAGTTGTTGGGTGGCTTTGAGATTCGCCGGCCGGCCCCGCCGAGGACGTATTTGAGTTCGAGGATGTTTGCGTGTTTGCCACGGATTCAGCTGCTCTTTCGGGCCTGTACAGCCATAGCCAACTGTGGCTTGTGGCTGGGCTGTAACCTTAAAGTTTACAACACATTTTTTTGGCGAGGGTGGGTTCGAGTCGTGCTCGGCTGTTGTTGGGTGTGGGAACGTTGAGAAATGGCACTTTTTGTGAGAATGAGAGTCTTCTCGAATCGCATTACGAAATACACCAAAAAATATCCGGAGATATGCGCATATAGTGGGGGATTATCAGCGGAGACAATTCGATATCGTACCTGGCGGCGGCGGCGGCGAGTGGAGTCAATCTCCCCGCTATCAAAGTCGGAATCTTGCATGTGTCCATATACCGTGGACTCGTGATATGTATATTGTTTTTGCCTTACGTTTCTACGTCGTTTTGTCGTATATCAAGACTTGACGAGGGAGGCTGTGTTTTTTCTTGGTAGAATTATCGCGTCTAGAGTTTCCCCCCGTCTTCATTGATCCTCGGGCCTCCGTAGCACGATCCCCGGTTAGAGATGTCGGTATAATCCAGTTTCTAACGGGTTGGGAGAAAAGAAAAAAAGTATCAAGCTTGGTGTTATATAATATGAAATAATTGATGAGAAATGTATTGCACTCTTCATATCTCGTGTAGGACAGAAAAACTTGCAGGGCCAAGAGCACCAAGAGAGGCAAGAGTTCCGACCTAACTAGCCTCGTCTATCGCCTTTTCTAGTGCCTTAGTCCTTGAGTTGGCGAGCATTAATTGCCAGCCTAAAGCTTATTATTGAAACAAAGACACAGGTGTTGTATACTAACTTACTACTTGCGGAGAGAGGTATTGAATCGAATCCGATGGGGTCCGAGGGGCTGTGAAGCCCAGTCTCTTGACCAAATACCAGGGAGGCATAGATCGTTCGTTTTCATGGTTAACGTTTATTCCATCTGAGCTGCTGATAGTGGGCCATGGAATTCCTTGGAACTAACTGCCATTTTGCAATTGGGTTGTTCGTGAACGAACGTGTGCCTAGATCCGCCCAGGGAACACCCACATCATCATAAGTCCACTTGGCAGCTTGTCCTTGAGGCGATCCTGCAAGAGTGTTGGCCTAAGCTGCAGTATCTAGAGTGCTGTTAACCGAGAGCTCTTGGGTGTATGTTGACATGATCTAGTCGAAGAATGCAAATGCGAAGAAGCCAATGTGGGTATGATTGCTTAAGGAAGGAGAGTTGGCAAATATCGATCATCCAGTAAGCATATCATGGAGCGAAGGTCCGAGGTCCATTAAGTACATAAGAATTTATATGAGATTATAAAGATTTTTGGGTGGGTTGTACAAGCGCTTATTGGAAATAAAGAGGTCAGAGAGTTAACGAGCTGCCTTGTTTCGTATTGTCCCATCGCAACCTTTGCGATGGACGGGGCACAGCCAACGGAGTCAAATCACAACCTGTCAAAGCAAGCAAGCGCCCGTGGGGTCAACTTTTAAATTCTGGTGATTGTCATGCCGTTGTATTGGGGGATGGGCCGGCATTGACGATTTTCGGGTGTTGGTCGGGAACTGGCAGCAAGCAGACAATCCAATCATTGGTTTATTAGGCACCTGGTTGAGAAATCATGCCGGTTCGACCAAAATACAACCTGTAAGATAATGTGTAACGCCGAGGCGCTTGGGAAAGGAATTAGCACAAACTAGAATTTCTTAGCGGGGGGAAGCGTCTTGATGCGTCCACTTGAATCTAAAATTCCTAGCGATACCCACGATATCGATGCCCAGACTCCGTTGTTCCATCAAGAATCCAAGTTTTTTGTTTTACGACTCGACTCGACCATGATTTGAAGATCAGAAACCTCAGAAGAAAGAAGGAGAATGAATATTTTCTTTGCAAGTGGCCAAAGTTTAAACCCCCCGACTGGCTGCGTCTGGTACAACTGCCTTAACAGTGAAAATTAAAAATTGGACGGTGCTAAGCGGAATGAGAACCTGCAAGTTTACAGTCCTCCAACAAGCACCCGGTCCTGCCCCCTGTCTCAAACAAGACTGCACAGCCCCCCTTCAGAAGATGCCAAACGCTGGCCCCTACAGCGTACTCGAAGGAAGAAACCACTTTCAGCAGCGTCACTCCGCCCCCAAAATTTGCTCTGGAGCACCCTTTTTTCTTAATTTTCTTTTCTTTTCTTTTCATTTTTTCTTTTGCTTTCCAGAGCGCAGCCCGTTCTCGGGAACGTAATCCTCAAGACTGTTATATATTCAAAAAGCGCCTTCAAGATTCAAACAGGATCACGGCTCTTATATTTCCCGGCCTGCAAATCCGCCTCGCACACAGACTGCTGAGCAATGGGATATCCACAGCCATTTTCTCATTAAAATTTATAACGTATACGACAATTCTCTTATATCTACTTCTAGATTCTGAATATCCCTTTTCTCGATCCTTTTTTTCAATAAGCAAAATACAGCACCTTATCAAAATAAATACAAACTAAGAAAAAGAAGTGTTCGCGAGGCAAAGATCCTAGCCTGTAGGTCGCGCAAACCAGCGTAGGATAGCTAAACGACGCTCAACACATTACAAGAGATATGGCGAACCATACCTCTGTGCCGTCTCTGACGGTCAGTACTGACCAACATCTTACAATAACACCAGCCGATGATTCTCCGGCTGGAAGATCGAGAAGTGAAAGTTTTGGATCTCCGACTACACCCACAAATTCGTTTTTAACTACTGGAATTCACCATATTCGACACAACAGCACGGCATCATCCATTGGGGGAAGCACATTACGGCCTAAAAGCTCGATAGCACTTTACGACAATGTTAGTCCGGACGAGGCTCTCAAGCCTGATTTGGGAACCGAAGATGATTTTAAAGTCGACAATAATCCTTTTGCCTTTACCCCGGGTCACCTCAATAAAATGTTAAATCCAAAGTCGTTAGCGGCATATCAAGCGCTGGGTGGTGTCAATGGTATTGCTAAGGGCTTAAAAACAGATCTTCATTCGGGTTTAAGTTTGGATGAGACGACAATTAGCTCTCCTATTACCTTTAATGAGGCGGTCTCATCGGGTGAGGAGGATCAGAAGAAATCTGGTTACGAAACCAGCCAGTCGATTCATTTACCTCACTCTGACGACCATGGCGCTTTTGCCGACAGATTGAGGGTTTTCAAGGATAATAGGCTCCCAGAGAAGAAAGCCACTCCTCTCTGGAAACTAATGTGGAATGCCTACAAGGATGAAATTCTTCTTCTGTTAACCGCCGCTGCTGTTATTTCTTTGGCTTTGGGTCTCTATGAAACCTTCCGCGACCATCCCGAACCCACTGAGGGTGAAGAAGACGAGGGTGGTGTCCAGGGCGCTGACTGGATTGAAGGAGTTGCAATCATTGTCGCTATCGTAATCGTTGTCTTGGTGTAAGTTACCCTCCGAAACGATATCGGAACTTAAAACAGTTAACTAATGGACTGTTCTAGTGGAGCTATTAACGACTATCAGAAAGAAAAGCAATTTGTCAAGCTGAACAAGAAGAAGGATTCCAGAGAAGTCAAGGTTGTCCGCTCCGGAAAATCCCTCTTGATCTCGGTTTATGACCTTATGGCTGGTGATATTGTGCATATCGAACCTGGTGATCTCATCCCCACCGATGGCATCTTTGTCGAAGGCCACAACGTCAAGTGCGACGAATCTAGCGCCACTGGCGAATCTGATATGATGAAGAAAATGGCTGGTGAAGAGGTCTGGAGACATCTTCAGAACGGAACTGCTAACTCCAAAATGGACCCTTTCATTCTCTCCGGCGCAAAGGTTCTCGAGGGCGTTGGTACCTACATGACTACTTCTGTTGGGGTCAACTCTAGCTTTGGTAAAATCATGATGGCTCTTCGCACCGAAGCCGAACCAACTCCTCTCCAGGTCAAGCTCAATGGTCTCGCTGGTATGATTGCTAAACTTGGTGGCTCGTAAGTTACACCCCTTCCATAAAACCTCCAAACATATTTTTACTAACGTGCGAACTAGTGCCGCTGGTCTCTTGTTTTTCGTTCTCTTGTTCAAGTTCCTTGCCCAACTTCCAGGTAATACTGATTCGCCAGCCCAAAAGGCATCAGTCTTTACCGATATCCTTATCACGGCTGTGACTATTGTGGTTGTCGCTATCCCTGAAGGTCTCCCCCTTGCAGTCACTTTGGCCCTCGCTTTTGCGACCACAAGGATGCTCAAGGATAACAACTTGGTCAGACTCTTGAAATCCTGTGAAATTATGGGTAACGCGACTGCTATCTGCTCCGATAAGACTGGAACTCTCACCACCAACCAAATGACGGTTGTTGCCGGTACTATTGGAATCGATAATGGCTTCGCTGCTACTCTAAATCTTCAGGAAAAGCTTAGCCACAAGGCTATCCCCGAAGTCGTCTCCACATTTACCCCTGCCATTAAGGAACTCCTCATTAAGAGCATCGCCATTAACTCTACCGCCTTTGAGGGCGAGGAGAATGGTGTCAAGACCTTCATTGGCAGCAAGACGGAAACCGCCATGCTTACTTTTGCTCGCGACTTTCTCGGAATGCAGCCAGTTGCGGAGGAGAGGGCGAACGTGAACATTCTTCAGATCTTTCCATTCGATTCTGGCCGCAAGTGCATGGGTGTTGTTATCAAGACCGCGACTGGATACCGCTTGCTCGTCAAGGGTGCCTCTGAAATCATGTTGCGATCCGCTTCTCACTACATCGCCGATGTCTCTTCCTCAAGCGACATCTCCACTATCGCCTTGGCCGCTCATGACATTACCCGACTTGAACAGACTATCAACTCTTACGCTGAAAAGTCTCTCCGCACTATTGGTATGCTCTATAAGGATTTCCCACAATGGCCACCAGCAGAAGCCAAGTTCTCTGAGGAGGATGCCTCTGCGGTTGAATTCGGCTCCATCCTAGATAACTGCACCTTTATTGGCTTGGTTGGTATTCAAGATCCTCTCCGCCCAGGTGTCGAGAAGGCCGTCGCCCAATGCCAAAAGGCCGGTATCACCGTCAGAATGGTCACTGGAGATAACGTTGTCACCGCTAAGGCTATTGCCACTGAGTGTGGAATTTACAGCGAAGGTGGGATTGTCATGGAAGGTCCCGTTTTCCGTCAATTGTCTCAAGAAAAGATGGATGAAATCCTGCCCCGACTCCAAGTCCTTGCCCGTTCCTCCCCAGAAGATAAGCGTATCCTTGTTCGCAGACTCAGAGACCTTGGTGAAACCGTCGCCTGTACCGGAGATGGAACCAACGACGCTCCTGCCTTGCACGCCGCCGATGTTGGTTTCGCTATGGGTATCGCTGGTACTGAAACTGCCAAAGAAGCCGCTGCCATCATTCTCATGGATGACAACTTCTCCTCTATCGTTAAGGCTACCATGTGGGGACGTGCCGTCAATGACGCTGTCCAGAAGTTCCTCCAGTTCCAGCTCACTGTCAACATTACTGCCGTTCTCCTCGCCTTTGTTTCTGCCGTCTCTAACGACGAGATGAAACCTGTCCTTACCGCTGTTCAGTTGCTCTGGGTTAACCTCATTATGGATACCTTTGCAGCTCTCGCATTGGCTACCGATCCACCAACCCCAGAAATTTTGGACAGAAAACCAGCTGCCAAGAAGGCTCCTTTGATTACCCTTCGCATGTGGAAGATGATTATCGGTCAAGCAATCTTCCAGTTGGTTGTCACTTTCACTCTCTACTTCGCCGGCGCCAGAATCCTGGGATATGAGACCCGCCAGGAACTCCGCGAGCTTGATACCATCGTCTTCAACACCTTCGTTTGGATGCAAATCTTTAACGAATTCAACAACAGACGTTTGGACAACAAGCTCAACATCTTTGTCGGTATTCACAGGAACTACTTTTTCATCGCTATCAACTGTGTCATGGTTGGAGGCCAAATCCTCATCATCTTTGTCGGTGGTGCCGCCTTCTCCATTACCCATATTAATGGCGCCCAATGGGCAATCTGTATCGTCTGCGCCGCCTTCGCACTCCCATGGGCCGTAGTCATCAGACTCGTTCCCGACGAAGCCGTTTACAAGTTTTGGGTTTTCTGCCTTCCTCTCGTCCGCCTCATCGGCCGCGTTTGGGGTTTCTTCGCCCGCTGGGTTCTCAACCCTATTGGCTATCTCTTCAGAAACACCTGGAGAGCCGCTAAGAAGCCATTCGGCCGCAGCAAGAGAAAGCACGCTGAAGAGGAAGAAGAAGCCTCCTCCTCCTCTTCTGACGAGAAGGAAACCGCGACCATGGCTCATCCAGCCGTTCCGGCGCCAGCCATCGTTGTCGGTGACGAATCAACCAGTCCGGTTAGCCCGTTCACCAGGATCCCAGATGTCGAACAAGGTTTGCCTCCAAAGGCTTAAAACGCTATCGTCATCAGGAGTTGCTATTGTTTTACGAGGCAGGCTGTGCCATAGCTAAGATGGCAGGCGCAGCCCCCGTATCCTTGCATTCTATTCGATCTCACTGCTTCTCGTTTCGAAACAACACATTCTTCCTTTTCATTTGTGCCACCACCACCACAGCATACATTTACACCGGCGTTACACAGGGGCCTTTAAATTTTTCCTTTTACGTTTCGACATTCTATTGCTTGAGCGCCTTCTATTACAAATAAAAATCATACCAAGAAAAAAAATACTAAACTTATACCAAAGGGAGAAAAAAAAAAGGTATGATGCGAGGCAAGAAGTTAAGCTATACGATCAAACCAAAAGTACTTGTATTTTCCGTTTGTTTCCTAGTCCTTCCTTCTCTGTCATTTAGCGTGGAGCGATGGAGTTACTGGCGTTTCAAGGCGTATTACTACTTTGCCATATTTACATTATAGACTAGAAATTTTTTAAAACCTGTATTCCTAATAGAAAATTAAATAAACCTGCCCTGTGGCGAGAAAACCCCTCCGTTCCACTACTTCAACAATGATAATCCTTCAGAAGATAGTAATAGTTGCATTCTTGTAAGATAGAGGATATCCTGAGCCACATAGGTTGTGTGAGAAGTGCTTGATAGGCAGGGATGGTTTCTCCTCCAAGGCAGCTCAAGCGGCATAACGAAACGGGCGGGCCCACAGGGCTTTGTTACAGATTCAACCTTAAATCCTTCGCAAAATAGTATTCCGGTTATGAGAACTAAGCTAAATACACAGCGCAAGACATATATACCAACACCAGGCACCCCGCAAGCCAGAGATTTAAGAAAAAATGCAAAAATAGCAACCACGGGAAAAATAAAACCCTGCAGATAACAAAATGAGAGAAAAAAAAGGAAAAGGCTCGGTAGAAAAGAAATCCCGATAAGCGACTTAGTAGATAAAAAATTAAAAATCTCATAGGAGGCTGACAAAATAAGCTTGCATATTTTCTCCGATGCTGTACGGATCCTGCATATGCAAAACACATGCAAAGAAAAATAAATGGAAGCAAACCATATACCAAGGAAAACAAAATTCATATGCGGGGTCATGGGTCATAGGTCATCACTGATAAAAGAAAAGAAATTTCATAACGGTCGTTAAACGTAACGTTTCGGAATGCCTTCTAGGGCTGCCGCGAAGGCTAAATTTAGTGTCCTGCAGCGACGCACCGGCACGGCGTGAGGTCATTTGTGAACCCCAATGAGACGATTCACTGTTTTTCTTTTTCCGACTCGACGGCTGGTGTCGGTAGAAGGGGCCAATCAATCTCAGCATCCGCACACCATCTCTCCCACAGCCGCTCGATGACTTCGTCGGGTGTCAAGTCGACCTATCGATGTTGTGCCACACATTAGTCTTGACCAAAACACTCCCTCCACATGAGATCTTCGCCGTAAGCGCAGAGTATAAGTGTAACACGGGACCAAAGAAAGAAAAAGTAAATACTTACACTGCTCGTCCTAGACTTCATCCGCTCCCAGAATTTGCCGGCACCCTTTTCTGTGACCTTCTTGCTCTTGCTTGTCGCCAGATACACTCCGGTCTTCCCGGCCTCCTCGGATGGTATGGCTAATTTGAGACCCCTCCTCAGGAGATACCACGCCGGATCCTTCTTCATATCCGCCGAGTGGACACCCTCCTTCTCGAAAAAGTCCGAGGCGGCGTATCCCGGCGAGTAGGCGTTGGCAACTATATCCTTGCCCTCGGCTCGGTACTTCCAGTTTAGTGCTCTAGCAAAACATAGCTGCATAAGCTTGCCGTTGCTGTACAGTAAACTGTTGACCGGGTCGGCTTTTGGTGGATAGTGAAACCCTTTCTCCATGGATCCCTTGACCTGCTCGGTCGAAAAGTCTTTGGTGAAACTGGCGAGGAAGGTGCCGGGCGAGGTGGTGAAAACGATTCTAGCGTCCGGAGCGAGGTATTTTTCGAGGAGGAAGGTCATGAGGACGTTGGAGAGGAAGTTGGTGACATACATGTATTCCATGTTGTCCGGTCCATAGGGTTCTTCGGCGGAAGGAGGGCAGCCGGCACCGGCGTTGTGCATCAGAATATCGATTGTCTTCCCCTCAGCGGCCCAGTCGCTGCAGAACTTCTGAACATTGTCCAACGACGATGTGTCGAGCTCGATAAGGAAGAGTTTCGCATCCGGAATCTGCTTCAGTAGATCGTCCCTAGCGGCTTCCGCCTTCTTCATGTTTCGGCAAACCATATACACATTGGCTCCCATCGACGCAAGATGCATAGCCATAGCTTTCCCCAAACCGACGTTGCTGCCGGTAACTATGGCGTTCTTGCCGGTTAAGTCATGCCGTTCGAGTGCTTGGTACGGTAGGTATTTGCCGATGAAGACGAAGAGTCCCATACTCAGAGCCCAGGACTTGTAGAATCCAGCCTTTGTTCTAACCCTCCTAAAGAGGGATGGCTTCTTCTTGTCCGGACCCATTGTGTATTACCGACTGAGATAGTCGCGAAGAAGGTATTCGATAGAAGACGGTGCAGACACTAGGGGGAAATCAAATCTCTAAAGAGCTTAAACAATTGCAAAGCGCACCGAGGTAGCGACAGAATTGGAATACTAATGAGCTTTCGCTCGACATGGCAGCGGTGGGCGGAACGCTTTTATACATCCTATAAGCGCCATGTGGGTCGTTCCAGTCGACCCTTCTCATCGTCCATCGCTCATCTCCAGAGTACAGGAAAAGAAAGCAGCAGCTCGAAGAAGATGGAAGGTCCGGCTTGCAAAACCCGTATGCGCATGCATGCAGGCGTTAGCATGGTATCAGGTTTCAAAATCTGTCGATTTTTCGACCAGCTCGTAGCTATACCCGAGCAGCCGAAGAGGCCGATAGCGAAACAAAATGCCTAGCCAGCATGCAGGCATTGCATTTTGCAGGGCCAGGTTCCAGTCGGTATGTTCATTTTGGATCCCCGATAGCCAGGTTTTAAACGTTACCCACTGTGATTTCTATGCGCATATGCGTGAGAGGATCCTATCGTATCGACACGATATCGCACATGACCCCAGCGGAAGTATATCCCGTCTATCGCCACCTGCGAAAACGACGCATCGAGATATGGAAGGCAGAAGCCGGAAGGAAAAACAATAGGAACAATCCCACATTGCATTGTCGACAGCAAGAACAGCTGCAAGGAAGAGGCACAGAAGCGGACAGGAAAAAAAAAAGTACTCAGAAACTGCAACTGGGTCGCTGGAAAGCAAGGTAGGATGCTCCCAAGCTAAATGTGGATGGATATCCCCGCCACGTCATGCACTAATCGTAAGAATCCATGAAGTTTTCTGCATGTAAAGTCGACTAGCTCGGACGTAGTGTGGATACCTAGTATCTTTTCGCAGCGATTCCATCCTCTAGCGTTCTGCATGGCGACCTTTGCCAGAAGGATTAGCCTGTGGGAGGTGTGATATTTTATCGCTTTTCCCGCGCTAAATACGAGCGTGCTAAAGCTGAGGTGGGTTTAGTTCTCCACTTCCCATGTTACGCTCCCGAGTCGACTCCGCCCGCTGGGAATTTGTATTGCGATATTTGGGTACTATTTGGGTACGGAGAGAAGACACACGAAAACTTAACTACCGTCAATCTTACCAATTACCAATTTTACCAAGCCGAGCGGACGGGAAAACAGGGAACAGCCGTTTTTGACATGATTCAGATCCTCCTTCCAAAAAAAAAATAACGGAGCCTGTTATTGAGCTAAGAGCATACGTGCTCCTTGCGAATGAAACAAAAAAGTGACATTTCACTGACAGCGGTAGTCTTGGCCCAGAAGGTACCTCTTCTTTTTGCTCGTGGAAGTTTCCATTACGTTAAATAGAGTTTGCTAGATAGCTATAGTGCATAGTGGGACCGCCAGCCAAAAGGCAGGAAAGAAACAAAGTGGAAAAGAGGGGTAGACAAGCAGGCGCTCTATCTCTATCTCTGTCCTTTTTTTTTTTTTTTTTTTTTTTCCTAATCAAGTACTATTAGTTTTGTCAAAGCCTCGAGATATACATGTATATTATTAAGAAAGCGAATTAAGAGGTTATGTGAGATAGAGTTCCATCATACATAATACAGTTGCATACAACAAATTAGCGGATTTTTCAAGCAAGAATGACCTGACGTTTCGCACACCACACAAATATACACGCCGAACCGGATACTGGCCACTAACAGGCGTTTAGAAAAAACGACCTTGCTTTGTACGACTTTTCGCTACCACCTCTCTGGATCCCAAAATGCGTCTACGAGGCGAATGCATATCTTGCCAAAGACACTCTCGTCTACCGTCAAGAGAAGGAGCGTTTGTTTCTGTTGGGTTTGTTCACTAAACAGCTTCCATTTTTCCCAGCTCAGGCAAAATATTTTCCCTTGTTGGATGCAGGTGGGAGTGGGAGGGTGTGGTTGGCTGGCGTGTGCGGGGTTTACTGTAACTCGTGACGTGGTATTGCTGCAGTCTCTACAACGCATTGGGCCGGTTTTTTATTTGCTCCTTCGACGGCTGGCCTTTGCATATGCATGTGAACAACAGCCGCGAAGAAACAGGACAGACAAGCGGACAGAGGGAATAGGTAGATGTGTCTCTGATGGAGCTGGCCGGTGGGACCCACACGAATCAGAATAGAGGGAAAAAACGTGCTTGTCACTATCACGGTGGGGCATCGGCCCAACCTGGGCTAGGTTATCGTTCTCGTTAGAAATATCGAGACCGAATTCCATATTTAGCTGTTCCAAGTGTGTGGGTAGCATGCTCGGGGAAAACCCTCGGTAGCAATAATGATCACAAATATTAAACAAATCCCATAAACCAGGTCTAAAATCAAAAAAAAAAAAAAAAACGCTGTTTCTACGCTATGAAACGCCGTTAGGCTATCACCTCAACTATGTGATAATGCCGGTGCCAGTTTAGCTCTACCAATCCCCAAATGCCGCATCCTCCAGATCATCAGCATTCAGCAAGCCTACTCCACTGTCCACCAATACTCTCCAGACCCCTCGTCTCCTCTTAACTGGCCAACCCGGAGTTTCCCAAAACCTCGCCTCGATACCTCTCTCGTTGGCATTCTTTATCTTTTGAGCGGCTACCTCCTTTTGCTTCTCACTCATCTCGGCCCAGATGAATCCAACAGCCTCACTCAAACTTGCAGAAGCGAATATGCTAGTGCTGCTATTGTACAACGGGGTCACGCCGTCAGGGTGCATGGGCTCCGAATGTGTGCCAATTGCATTCAGAGGTGCATCAATAAAGTAATCACGGGTTTTCTTTCCAGCGATGAGGACTTCATGAGAGGCGGAACCCGTGGCAATGACAGTAACCGGCCCAGGGATGATTTGGTCACCGTCCCATTTAGTGAGCCAGTTCCCTTCGCGGAGAGCTCCGAGCTGAGCATCAACCAGCGGCCAGGTTTCTTTGGCACCAGTCTTAAGATCAACCCAGAGGTAGAGGGTTTGAAAGCATTCCGTATCAAAAACGCCGCTATCTTGAAATTAGAAACCTGGAAGCTTTACATGAACACTAACGATAGGATACCTACCAGCGGGTGTTGTTGGCGAACGCCGTTTGCGGGTTCTGCTTCCTTAGGGTGTCGAGGATCGGGTTGACATAAAGAGAGCGGAAAGTACGATTTATAGTCAAGGCAACATGATCGTGGCCTACCAAAAGGTCTCCATTTCGCACCCAGACATCAGCCTCGACAGAGATGGCTCCAACCTCAAGTGCTAATCTTTGGTGTTAACATGAATGTTCCAGATAAGAATCGATCGAGCGTACTAACCAGAGTAAAACGGCACTTTACGCCAATAATCATTGTGTGAGTGTATTTGCTTCTACAGGGTGCCGAAGTGTTAGCTCGAGAATTTGGCATGACATCCCTCTGCCTGCACGCACAGCAAAGTTTTAGAGAAAACTATTACGTACAGGTACTATGCCTCTTGTGAATGCACTCGGATAATAGGCCAGCCCACTTTTGTCGGGCCACTGCTTTACTACACGATGGATATCATCGACATCGCTCCAATAAGCATTGGAAGGTACGAAAATATAAATAAGTATTAGTATTAAGAGTCTACATGTTACAATATTCCATGTTAGCAACTTCTCTATCATATATCGTCTCGAATTTGAAAGTGTGTTGTTTGGATATTGATTTCATTTCGGCGACGCCTCAGCTTCCACCTGTTACGTAAATGGGCAAGTGGAAGAGACAGAAGGCAATTAGGTTAGAAAAACAATACATACAGCATGATGGACAGCAAATATATTAACGGCGTGAATTTCTTTCGCACTTGCGCTCTACCCTGATCAGAGAGCTTGAAATACGGTACCGACGCCAGCATCTTGGGCGACCGAACGGTTTAAATGGAAACCGAAACCGAATATGTATTGTTTTGTATGCGTTACGTTACAGACGAAACGAGCGACGAATACAAAAAATTTTTTCTCTTCCCCCGGAGCAATTTGATACTCGTACCCCTAGCCTTGAAGCTTCAAGGGCTTCGAATTCGGATGGTGAATCCCCAAATTTGATCGGAACTTGATGGAAAAAGAGCGGCGCGAATTCGATGGGAATGAGAAACTTCCCAAGGGATATGTACTGCCAGGAGCTTCCTGTTCAGAGATGGACTTGGTTGGTGCTTGGCGTTCAGGCAAGCGATATGAGCCCCTTCGTTCCCGCACGTGGATCGAGCGGACCGAGTGGAAAGCTAATTCTGGGGCAACAGAAGACGGACAATAGCATAACTATATAACCTGATAGGCCGGTTATACAACATTGTCAAGCTCTTAGCCGATATTGATCTTTCGAAAATTATCTAGGCAACTTTAGGCTACGGGATAGCACGGTGTAAGGTAGTCTGGTGTAAGGCTGTAGAACGCTGTGAGTAGAGAGTTAGAATTCATAGCTGCCAAATCCAGGACCTCCGCCCGAGCTTGGTATGTATATGTATATGGTTAAAACATGGTTAATCCACAGTCGATATTCCCGAACCGTTTGTTCTGCATCAATTTCCCACTCTAGAGGATAACAAGTTATATAATTTCAATTTAGTGTATTAAATTGTAAAGATTTTCACGCTACAAAATTTAATCCGTATAAGGTTAAAAAAAAAAAAACCAAGTACTCAAGGTGCTATACAACCACCTCCCCAGATTGGTCAGACTGCTTGGAACAGCATGTAGCAGACATCGCGAGACGCAACAGAATCATGCCAGTTGCAATCACAACCTGCCTCCTCGTAGCTTGATTCGAACCACATACTCTCAGCAGCGTACAATCCTTACGGTCGTCAACCACGGTCCAAAGGATCCTTTGGTCATATCCGTTCTTCAAAGCTCGTTTAGGCTGCCCACAATAACCGTCTTTCTCCCATTTATCTAACCAGATCCCTTCGTTTGGGAAGATCCCCAATGTCCCGTTCATAAATGCCCCTGCATCAAAAAAGCTCTCATCATTAAGATCTCTCCAGACTGTATCGTGAGCATAATAAGCATGCTTAAGCATGTCATATGCCACAACTACAGGATATGGGAACTTGATGGACTCTCCCCCATCTGGCTGGTTCGCCAGATCTTTAGGGCTGAGATAGAAAACATAGCCTCTTCTTTGGTCGACGAGAGTTACATCTAGGCCCTCTCCGTACGTGCTCATTCCCTCCAAATTCATCATGAATTCCTTCTCGTAGCCTCTACCCCGACGATCTTTAAAGACCGCTCGGTTGAAAATATTATTTTGTTCCGGATGAAGACCGGAAGCATCCAGCTTAATATCCCAGCGGTAGCCATTGCATGCATAGTTGAATTGGTAGTCATGGGCTAGGATATCGCCCCCGATAGAGAGGAATGGTGGGAGCGTGGTCATGATACAACAAGCCACAATAATAGCCACTAGCAATGGCCGTCTCCTTACCCTTCCCGGCTGTCCTTCCGGTTTCAGTTTCTTCATCTTCTTGAGATCCGCCATCTCAACCTCCTCTTGTATCTTTTTACTTTTGCGAAAACTCCACCAGTGAGACGTTCTAGCATTTGTGCCTCGATCTCTTATGGGCGGTTCCGCTTGTATTCTGACCTGTCGCTCAAAGTGCTCTCCAACCTCCGACCATATCACATTATTCATGTGTGCCATAGCCGCTTGTTGGTCGTGATATGTACCAGATGCAACGATTTCCTTCATCGCCCTTGTCTGCTGACGCTGGGGACCGGAGGTCGTTTGATCCGATCCTGAAGGTGTCTCGTGTTCACGACGACTTGACCCGCTTCCTGGTCGCAGGTATGCACGATCTGGACTTTGAATACCTGAGCTCTCTTGTTTAGCAATAGAAGATCCGGTTTCTTGGTCGGAGGACACTCCATCATTTTCATCTCCTTGAACGGCGGAAGCTTTGTCCCCACGACTTGAAGATTGAGCAGCACGGGCCTTCTTGAGAGCTCTTCTCAACTGTTTCTCTCGCTCGGTCCAGGAGGTCGAGGATCCAGAACAATGCGGGCAGGATTGTGAACTGGATGAAGTAGACCCATCAATTCCCTGTCTAAGTTTTTGGCAAGTAGGGGAAGTACACTCAAACCCTTCCAGACGGTTTTGAGAATCTCGTTGTGGGCTCGTCGGCTCTTTTTCTTTATCTTTATTCTTCGCCTTCCTTCGCTTCTGAGCAAATTCTCCCGCCGATGTAGCAGAATTCGACCAAGTGGTTGAACTAGTCGCTTCTTCTCCTTTGCCAAACGGATACGAATCAGCACTCCGCTGGACGGGACCATCCTGATTCTGGCTGTCAGAATGGCCAACGGGCGGCTCACCCCCAGAGCTCTTCCATTCATCAGCATGAGAGTCCCCCCCGGCACCTTCCTCACCACCTAGATTGGACTCGTTGTGGAAATTATATTGCTCAATGCTGAGATTGGAAGGCTTTCTGATTCTCGGCTTTCTAGCCGTTGCAAATGTGCCCGAGTACGTCCTCCTCGCAGCTGTATAAGGATTATTCTGCGCAAACCAACCTTGCGAACCAGGAGCATTACCCTGATCCATCCATGCCGTAGATGAGCGTTCACCTTGTACTCCATCCTGGTGATTCGCCTTGGTATCTCTTCCTTCTTCCTCCAGACCTTTCCCATACTCCGGAATTCTGTACTTGTTCAGGTGTTCGTCCTCCAACTCTTTCTCCCACTTTGCTCTCAACCATCTAAATCCGTAACAACCGAGCATAAAATTATAAAAACCCGTTACGATCCCCCAAAATCCGCAAAACGCCTTCCAAGCAGCCGCCCCAACCGGATCCGTTGTCACGGGCCTATACTCGTGCGGACTCAACACGGGTGCAACGCTCGCATGTATCAAGATTATCGAGACAATATTCAAGAGGATGTACGTGACAGAAACCCGAAAGGTTTCGTGGCGCTTTTCTTCGGGCGAGCTTCGCTCGAGTCGTAATTCTCTGTCGTACATGCTCTTTTGTTGCGGTCTTTCCTCCGTCGACGGCGGAAACATCGAGGGATTCTTCGAATTAAGGAGCAGGTTAGGAAAAGTAACATGCTCCCCATGGTGGAAGGAATTTGGTGTACTCGGCCCTGAGATTTGAGCCTTTCGCATTTCAATTTGAAGAAATTAATATAGAGGCTAGGCCTTAAGACTGTACGTATACAGAGCTATGAATAGTGTACATCGTAAAGATATCTCCCCCTGTTAACCCAGGGTTGTTTGTACTGAGAGGGTAAGGATCAAAGTCCCTAAAGATCTATATTTACATGTTGCGCTGATGAGCCGTAGATCATGAGATGTTTGACAGATCTTCGACCTCAATCGTCGATCTTCGAGTTCCTAAATACAAATTCACAATGAGAATATAACAAAAAAGGCGAAAATACATCCAGTCCAGATTCCTTAGAGATGCATAGCCTGCCGTGCATCCTTAAGAGTGAAAATTTAAAAAGACCTAGTAAATACTGATAGAGAGTGGACGATGCTTCAGTAACGATGCCTAGCCTTACTCGACATTTCCCATTTGACTTTCCGGAATATTTCCTGCATCCTCAGTCCTATTCTCTGGTAAAGACTCTGCTCCAGAGTCAAGAACCTGGGTTGGATACGGAACCTCGCTCGCAAGATCCGCAGTTCGCGGAAGGCCAGCAGTGTTGTGTGGCCTTTCGGGGAACAAAGTGACCGTAACCATATTTACCGTAGCAGGTGGAGGGGGAGGTGCCGGCCCCGGCACAACGTAAACAGTAGTTAATTCGACTTGGTAAGATTGTACACCGACGATGAACGGTTGGCCATTTTGGATAGCTGTGGCCTGAGCTTTCTTCGCGTGACCTCGTATGTGGTTATTCCTTGCCGTGAACGCACCGACACATATGACAGTTGAGATTACGGCAAGGACACCCATAGACATGAAGAGATGTCTGCCCACGTTTTTGTCGAAATATGCACGGAATAGTTTATGAGCACGCCCAGGCATGTTGAAGGGAGGCAGTAATAAGAGCTTCGAAAGGGGTTGATAGATAGATAGAGAGAGAGAGAGAGAGAGAGATTGTTGAGATTAGGTGAGAACAATGTTCAGAGTATGGGTATGGTAAGAATCTGCTTTCGTACAATGAGAGAGTCTGCACATGTTCTTATATATACTGATGCTAAATCGCATTGATACCTCTCCGCGCGGACTGGAACAAAAAAAAAAGGTAATTTAAACGACCGTATCGATAAATTTAGGTCTTATTAGGCGCACGTTGGTAGTAAAATATAGAAAGCAGTAGACCTAATCGTCTCACTTGATAAGCAGATCTCCCTAAATGCTTAGAGTACAGTTTGGGCAACTAAGTGGTGATCTTACATGTGCACGATGAGTTGGTTTAATATCTTATCAAGCGGCACAATTGCACAATGCACAGGTGGGTCCAACACAACATCTAGAACTAGTATGTGTTATTTTGAGCATCGAATCCTCGCTGGTTTGGGCATACACATGCTCTGAGGCACTTCTTCTCAACCAGCCTGAAAAATTGGAGCATCGATCAAATAAGTGCTCCATATTCAAAAAATCATGAGTGTAATTTATTTACCTACCGAGTGTGCATGTTTCCATTACTGTCTCCGGATGCAATTCCAGCCTCCGTCCAAGGTAACAGTGTAGCGATGTTGTCGAAGAAACCAGCAAGAAGACAATATGTTATTTTGGCGAATGGGGGGACTCTCAAGGAGTACTATATCCATTTACAGTTCCTCGAAACTTATAATATGCTTTTGGCCGAGTTTCTTGATTTGGACATCACTTGCTACTCTCGTTACAAGTTAATATCGGTTGCACCGAAACTAGCCAATTTTATCTCGGACCTCTATCGACCAGATGCATTCGCCTACAAAGATATTCCACCCTTGAACGTTGAAGCAACGGTGAAAAAACTTGGAAAGCAGTTATTTGCAGCTCCAAGGAAGTATTTCAAAGAGCGTCTTCTAGGACTAATATCCGGGAAATCGGCCAAACTGAAACCAGGGGATACCTTGACGATATTTTTCTGTTGCCAGGCAATGACAGAGTCTGGAGACCTCTTACATGGGAAACAAATCACGAAACAAGAGATAATTCAATCAATAGGGAAAATCCCCGCTGGGGTGAATATTCTCCTGATATCGATTTCATGGGGGTCGGCGAGTTGGCCGGTCCTGGGACAGGACAACCCTTGGGAGTGGAAAGAGGACCTTCGAGGGACCAAGATATTTCCGACAGCATGCCTTCGCCATCTTGAAATAAATGTTGAAGGGAAACTGAACGACACGGTAGAATTGATCAAGGAGCATTGTCTTATTCCGCATTTCTTTGGGTTTAGCGATGTCGGTACCAAAGGATCGAGCACTCATATTTTCGTATCGGATCCTAATCGTACGAGATTCGTATTCTGGAATTACCAGTCTCCAAAATGGGCATACGTGTCATCCGTCACGAGTTGCATCCTCAAGATGCGCAAGTTCGTATCCGAATGTTCCCTCAGAATTGTGCCAACCTCAAATCTAAAAAGACGATTTCTGTTCGGCTTCAAGCAACAACTAGCGAATCCGATGAAAACGGTCTCACTCCCTATTGTAACTTACGAGTCTTACATCCAAGGCTTTCGCAAGCACGGCCAACATATATACATGGGTGCCCTTACAAGGCTAATGCGCCTCTTAGCCAGGGACCCAAAATCCTACTGCACGATTGGACCTTCTCGCGAGGAATGCCAACGCCAAGTCGATAATACCCTCCGATGGGTCGAAAACGCCGACATCCAAATCGAGATACTCCTACATCAGTGCGTTCAGGATGGTGAACTACTGTCGCTAAATCATGAAAAGGTTGTCTATGGGGAGAAAGAAACTTGGTCGCTGCACGACTGGTTTTACCACTACTCGACTTCGTATAAGCACCTGATCCGCCCTGAAGGCCCTGATTATCATCCTCACATTATGTACCACAAGGCAGCGATGAGGATGTTTGACATCATCCGGGCGCATGAAGCGCATGTTGATGGTTTCGAGATTGAAGATTTTGTGGCGTACATGGATAGATACTGGAGTCTGCAGGTGATGTAAGGTAGGCAGTGGCATTTTCCCCTCCTTCTATCCCCAAATCTTCACGCCTGAAAACCAAAAGTTCTGAAAAACTGGATTTCATCGGACCAGGATTAAATCCTGATATCTATTTTCGCATGGGAATCCCATTTATCGGCTGTACAGGGCCTAGGGTTTACCAAAGCGTCGGTATCAGCCTAGCGCATCTGCATCGGCCAATTAGTGTCCACCCCCATGCGCTCATTTCTTGCTTTGCCGCGCACCCGCATATCAACCAATCCTGTTTTACTTCAAAGCCTCTCCAGAGCCACCCGCGTCGCCCAAATATAACAGTTTTAGGAAGCAGGGAATTGAATACTATATAGTTTTTGAACTAGCGCATTTTGATCTTATCTTTTAATTCGAGCATCTCTCGTATTTCGACTTGGCTCGCTTGTACTTGCTGAAGGGATTGTAAACATCTGCCGAAGCTCTAGACATCAATGATGTTTTGAGTGACGCTGCGTAATGTATAAATACATACTCCTATGGCGCGATATGAAAATATAATACCCACTAGAAATACAACTGTAACGCCGCTCTCCCAGACTCAAATTATCATTGCCAGTATTTTCGTTCACCATTAAAGTCTTTCCC
>LDUD01000132.1:793743-807989 GCA_012184295.1 Dactylella cylindrospora
GGCAGGAAGGCAGGTAAGTTACAGGGTAATTCATGCATCGCCAAGTCAAAGGTGGACTAGCTACTAGACAGATTTGACGGTATCGTCGAAATACCTCTCTTGAAAATAAAGTCTTGACATCTAGCTAGCTTCTTCTGGTGCAGAAGAAGCAGCAGCGCGCATTAGCAAGCGCAGGAGAGGAAGTGTGGGCAGCCTCTCTCGCTCTCTTTCTCTTTCGTTATCTGCGTCCGTTCCATGTTCTGATACGGACACGAAATAGGAACCCTTGACGCACCCACAATCGGGACGACCCACACCCTGGACGATCCCACCACTTTTATCCCACCCCATCCAATCTGCGCAGACACTCCCTCAGAAACGGGTTCTTCATTTGCTGCGGACAGGTGGGTGAGGATTCTGCGATCAATGAGACTGAAAGTAAAATTTTTGGTGTGAAAGAGATAGAGGACGAGAAGGAAAAAAAAGCGGGTCTCGGAGTCCCACTTCGGTGCTTTTTTTTTTTTCTTTTGGAAAGTTCCTTCTCGATCCTTAGAGGGAAAAGATTGATTAAGAGGAAGAGGAAAAAATTTTTCTTTCCGGCAAAAAGAAGAAGAATAGGAACGATAGAGATGAAGGAAACAAAAAAAAAAAAAAAATTTTTTTTTCTTTACTGGCGGTTGAATATCAATTTGACAATTTCCGACGAGTCGTGCACCATAGATAGCTAGGTATTGGACGATGCATCAAAAAGCCGCCCCCATCAACATTCTGGGCCTCTTAACTTAGCACTTTAAGAAAGGGTACAAGTCAAGGGAAGAGCACCGCAGTCAATGGAATGGGTCTGCAAACGCCGCCCATCCCATGCATATGCCGGTCCGGTACGGGCGAGGTGAACCTGAACCCCTCGAGCGAAGACCAGCAGAGGGGGGAGTAACCTGAGCAATAGAATTTTCTTTCTGACAGGTCACTTAATCAAAAGAAAAGAAGGGAAGGGAAAAGAAAAGAAAAGGAAAAAAAAGGCACTACCCACACGGACAGACAGACACAATCTCTCAGACCGTGGCCAAATTAAGAGAGCCTCTCTCGAGGATTCTAAAATCTCGGTTGTGGGACCCCAAGTAAAAGCCCCCACGGGAGACCTGCAGCTTGGTCAAGCACGTACCCCTTAGCAGCTAGATTGGCCTTGACATGTCCTCATTATTGTTTTTCTTTTCCTTCCCACACACCTCTATCCCTCCCACCACCCCCCCTTCTTCTTGCACGATGATCGAAAGGCAAAGGAAAAATTAGACATTACCCAAAAGAAGAAACATTTGCTTGAGGTCGAAGGGAAGGAGCTAGGGGACAAGGGCCAGGCATACTGCAAGAAAAGAAACACACGCACGGAAGGAAGAAGAAAACATGAGATATCCACCACACCTTCATTCATATCAAAACGAAAGGGCAGCGGATAAGCCAGCAAGCAAGCCATACATACCGGCATGGTATCTCGAGTATATCTCGCAGAGGGGGGACCACCACCTTGTTCTCTGCTTAACGCGCCATGTTTTAAGACGGACAGAAATAGAGAGCGAGAAGGGAAAAGGGCTTTCGATTATCAGGTTCCTTCTTTTCTTCTTCTTTATTTCTCTCTTTCTCCCCATTCATAATGCCTCAAGCTTCCCGACATTTGGGATAACCCTATCGACGCCAATATCTCATCTGGTCTAGCCTGGTCGTTACATATATTATCCAGACCCTCGCCCATATCTTTATTTCTACAACACCTTGCCAGGAATTCTGCAAGAAGACAGTGTCTGCACCAAGAGGAAGCAGGACAGGATAAAAAAATTATTACCACCACCACCGCTCAATACTTTTTTGATACGCAATTCTCGCGACATCAATTTCGAAGAAGAAGAATTTCTAAAGAGGGAAATAAGAAGCAATTTGCGGCTTTACAGGTTTCCTTATCAGATTATTTTGACCGGTACCGGCTATTGCAAAAAGGTTGGGGGGTAATCTTGTGTATGCGGCCAAATATTAAATCTACGAAAAGGACCACCACTTGTCTCGACATCAGAATACCAGCTTCTGTACACCGGGCTTGGAAGAAAAAAATTAAAGCACATCAGTTGAAGGATATTTATTTTACATTTCCAATTTTCTTGAAGCCTTTTCTACCTGTCGACCATTTCAGCAACCAGCAGAGTTTAGAGTCGCACAAGTTTTGCAACATTACGGGACGGAAAAGATAACGGCTTGCAACACACTCTGGACCCCCAAGATTTCGCTTACAAGTAGACGAGCTGATAGCGGACCGATCCCTCCCGTTCTCGTCGAACCTGAGCTTTCTGTCTGAGAGTGTGATTTTTGAATCACCTATGGCCCTCTTCGAGCTTCTCAAGCCTCCCTCTAATTCAGACTTGAGTTTCTAGATACATATCATTAGCAGCAGCTTTCGAGCTTGCAGCTCTGACCAAAGGAATATAATCATTCCCTTGGTCACCTCACGTCACCGTCATTTCCATGCTCGAAGACCCTCAGTTCATGGCTAAAAAGCCAATACCTGCTGCACCGCATCTTCGACCTACCCTCCCGAAATTTGCGTCTGTGGCTGGTTCATGTTGCTTCATAAGCATAAGAATAGTCAACTCAAAACACATCAAGGACAAGTGTAACTGCCGCTCCTTCATACAACAGGCCAAGCTAGAGGATCAAGAGTTCTCGTCGTCTTGGTCGTCGTTGGACAGATATTTCTGCTCGTGCGGACATCATGCTCAGTATCACCCTCCAAAGGACAGTGCGTGCGATAATACGACCGAGTGCGAGATGGAGGGACACCACCCAAAGGAGGAAGAAGAGGAAGTCAACATGCCTTACCTAAGACCCCTGTCGCCGGTTCCACCACAAGAGGCAGAGAACAACAGGCACATATGGCATCTCTATCAAAAGACAGCCAAGTTGGAACAGGAGATATCACAAAAGCCAAACCCAGATGATGTCAAGACCTCTGTTGATAAGCTTGTCGGAAATCTAGAGGAGCGTATATTAGAGCTGGAGGATAGGCTAGAGGACACCGAAATTCGACTTGAAGAGTCAGAACGTAAGGCAAGGTCGCTTCAAGACGAAGTGGATGAGCTCATCGATGAGAACGAAGATCTACGGCAAGGCTTACCGGAGCCTCAAGTCGAGAGAGCAGCAACAGAGGAATTAGAAAAGCTCTGGCGAGAGGAATCCGAGAGACGGCAAGAAGCTGAGAAGAACTTGCATGATGCATTGTCAGCCTTAAAGCCGATATCAAAGCAGAACCCTTGGCGGGTCTACGTCAAGCTTGTTCTAGACCCTGACCAGAAGGCACCAGCGCCATACGACTCGGATGAATACGTCCGCTGTGATACCCTTGGGTGTTATCAATATGTTAGTGTCGAAGGTTGCGGTAGTCGTAACTTCCAATCGGCATTATCTCTATCCCTCCCATCTTCCCTTCTCATGAAACGGTGGATGCCGTTGATTGCTTCCAAAGGTCCTGAGGGCCAAGTTGAGCTGGAACGGGCGTACGACGTCGAAGGATTCCCGTCCTTGTGGTCCGTCGACTTTCTACGCAACACCTGTGCCCTAACTATCGACGGCCAGGATATCCTTTACATTGCTCCCCATGCGGGTTCCCTCGCCATTGAAGACCTTGAGAGTCCAAGAGAGAGTCCGGGTCTCACCGAAGCGTCCACCATCTCCAGCACCTCTGTGCTTCGAAGATCTAACAGGAAAAGAAGCATCACCAATAACACCAAAGTCGACACGCCAGTCGTGATGAAGCGAGTGCGTGTCAAGTCCTGACTCGAACAGAATTGACGCGCGAAGGCCGTCATCACCACAAATCACCAAATTCCCTCTTCATTTCACAACATGAAAACAAAAAAGAATTCGCTTCGGGAAGTGACGCCATACTACCCCACAATGGAGCCATATCCCGCTTACTCTTCTCCCAATATCAACGGTTGCTGCCTGTCATGCCATTCAACGAGCACACGACTTAAAGTTTTTCTACTTTGCCCCATTCTCAACGATAATCACCTAATATCAATCACTCCCCTTTTATTTTCAACCTTCGCGTAATGGTTACGCAGCATATCATGACTGATGACGGCCGTTGATACCCTCCATAAACCGACCTGCTTTTTTTCTTCCTAAGCTACATAACTTTTCCTCCTCACTTGATCAAACATATCCTTTTATAATTCCGCGGATTTGTTTTACCTGATTCATCATTCAAGCCAGCATAGACACCATAGATGTGTTTTCGGAGTTCAGTCTCTTGTTTCCCTCGTAATTTACTTTTTGTGGTTTATTCTACTCTCCTCGGCCTTTTCTTTTCTTTTTTGCCTCTAGAGCCTACAAGTTGCTTTTTTGTCGTCTGTTACGGCCGGGATTCCTTAGATAACTAAACGGGCGGTGGAGTTAATTTGTCTTGCTTTTTTATTTTGCTTTCTATGGGTATTTTTTTCCTTTTTGCTTTCAAGTTGAGGAACAGAGCTGTTAGCCTGGAGTTATAGGCTCTGCTCTTTTACTTTTTCGTATATCGGGTCTGGCAATTTAGCGCTGTTTGTTACTTTTCTTTCCCGTTCCTAGTCAGCATGTAGGTTCTCTCTCTTTTTTCATATTTTTTACCTTGAACATGCAGTTTGAAGTTTTTTCCGATTCTCGTTCTCCAACGAGAGTCTTCAAGAAACATATTTTTTCCACTATACACGCCGCTGAACTTGCACAATTTTTTTTTGCGTAACAAAATTAACATATTCTAGATGTGCAAGTTTCGCTTCATACCTACAAGGGGATATGCGCTTTTTAGACAGAGGCACCCGGGAGCCGGATATACGTACATACATGGATTATCAAGAATACACTAGTACATAAGAAATTACTGTTCTTTTAATTATCATTTATTATGCTTGGGACCATGCAAGCCTCTTCCCTTATAGCCTACATAAAATACTTTCCATACCCAGGGTAGATACCTTAAATACCAGGAACTTTTCAATTCTGCTGCAGAAAAGAAGAGACGGGTAACACGAAAATTTACATGCTTTTCAAGGGAAGCTTGGGGATACCTAGAATATCGAGACTAAGCTGGCCTGGGTGGGGTGTCCGCGCAAGGGAGAAATGGGAGCAATAATAATAATACGCGGGTAGTATAACCTGTAATAGCTTCTCGAATTCGAATGATTTACATACAATCCATTCTTATTGCTTGATTCCTGCAACCATGTTGGGGCGTCCTCCCGTTCTCGTCTGCAGGTTTTTTCTCTGTCTTTCTTCTCGCACGCAAGCTTATCAGCTAGTCCAATCATGATGCTTCGATATGGGGGATTGAAAAAAGAAGGTCTGCTCCCCATGGAGTACTACCCTCCCCGGTACGCATCCCCAAGAAAATCCAAACCCACATTCAATACCCTACCCTATATTAGACTACCTAGCAGCTATTCCCCTTCGTATGCGCCTTTCATTCACGGCAACTATTGCCTGGTCCCTTCGTCCATTACACGCGATAAAGAGAAACCACATGAAGAGAGGGAAAAAAGACACCCTTTGGTACGTGGTGCTTATCATAAAATCTTAGAGTTGAACTATAGAAGGCAAGCTTTTCCGGTTCACCCACCCCCCTCATTTTCCCCCCCATCCCCCTCACCCCAACATGCGCATGCTTGATCACACAATTCCAAAAACCATGTGACTTTGGAAGCGCGGTGGGAATTGCGCCTTTCCCTTTGTAAAACATTATAGCGACCGTTGATATAGGAAGAAAAAGGGTTTTGATGCCATACGCCTCTATTATAGTGCAAACCATCCAAAAAGATATCGTCTTTTACCCGGGTTGCGGGCATATCTCCCTCTGACCTCGGAAACCCGCCTTGAGTTCGTACCATGCTTAGCTTTCTCTCTCTGTTTCACTCTTTTCCTTTTCTCGTGATGAGATGATACCGTTAAAAGTCAAAGGGCAATCCTAGGTAGCCCTATATCAGGAGGCTGTTAAGATTGAAATTCTTTTTTATTTCGGTTAATCTAAGAGGCATCCAGGGTCCACGTTCCATGGACCAGCATGGCTGAATGAAAGGAACAGCTGCGAGGCATCAACCCAAGAAAAAAAACAAGAGCACCATTTCACACAGCTCGCCAACTGCGCAAATGAGTGATCAGCTGCATTTTTAATATACTTTTTCATTTGGTGTAATTTTATAATGCATGGCTTTATAAAAAAAATGTCTCCAAGGCAGCCTTTTTCTTCAGCTCGCTCCTCTTCGTGGAAGCAAGGTTTTAAATTTGTATGTAAATTAGGTTTATAATCCATCTTTGCACAGAGAATAGCGAGACAAAAAAGAAATGAAAAAGAGGGAAGGCAGTATGCTAGCAGCTGACTTGGGACGGGAAGGGAAGGGAACCAACCAAAAGCGGGTGGGAGATAGTTACACAAAGACATTTTCGCTCGTTTAAGCTGCCTGCTTGCCTTCATGGCTTGCCTGCAATAGAAAAAGATTGCTGCATGGCTGAGTTTCACTCCTTTCTTTTCTTCTGGCTAAAGATAGCCCTGTCTGGCTCCAGCGACATGCATATAGCAATATCAGCTGAATTGCTTCAATAGATACGAGTTTTGCTTGGGATTCTTTAAGGTCTTAGGATTTTTAAGGATTCTGGAGATACGGTATCTCTCGGTATTCCTTATGCACAACAGATTTCTTTCTTTCTTTGGATTTGCGCAAGGGCCGTACGAGGATGTCTCGTGATATCGCATTGCTAACGATAATATTATTATCTTAAATCTTCCCCACGCGGTTCTGTTCTGAACTGACTCGCAGGCATCATCTGCAGGCCGTGCGCCAGGCACTTTTCGTTAGAGATCTCTCACCTCATCCCACAACAGAATAGTAAAGAATAGAAGAATCACAGGAGAGAAATAGCCGGAAAATAAAGAATCCGATTAGAGCAAAAACAAACCGGCTCCCCCATGTATGGCCGCATAGTTAAGGCCTTCCCACGAGTAAATCTGAAACATAAAGAGGGACCATCGACTATAAGATGCAGAAAAATATGATATCAAACATCGTGCTATGACAATGATGCGCATCGCAGCTGGCATATTCCCTTCTCACATTTCACACACAGCTGCTACCATAGCTTTTGCGGGTCTAATCCTTCTCGTTTGAAGCAAAGAAAAGACTGAGCGATCATACACGGGACGCATCGACTTTGTCGTTCTTGTTTAATATCCCATGCGGAATAAAATAGTAAATGTGATCAACTCTTGCTTGTGCCTGCATGTTCCTTGCATAAAGCCTGTTTTTTTCCTTCACACTTGTCTTTCCTCTTAATTTATCATCGTCGTGCCTGCCTATCAATGATCTTCTCCTCGAAGCTTTCGCGACAAGAAACAAGAGCAAGCTAGAAATGTTCCTGCAACCCTTCCATGCGTTCGCGTCAGTGCACAAAATCTCCACCGAAAAGGGCAGAGATAGATTAAAAAGAAATCAAGGAGATCTCAACAAAATGCGACGCTGAGACGCATTGCTCTCCCACCCTCGTCGATCGCTCACGAGAAAAGGAAGGCGTCCCACGTGGGAATGCAGTCTTTTGCTCGAAGGATATTTTTTTCTACGCTATGACCTTATCTTTCTCTTTTGTTTTTTCTCGGGTTTATGCCTCGGTCATGGGTAATAAAATTCGTGATTACAAGAAGAATCGAAAGGATCTTTTCAAAGCAAATCGGTGAGATGTAGTCGGCCTGGCTTGCCCTTTTTTGCCAGCCTTGCTTGCACCTTTCGCTGGATAAATGCACTTGACTGTCGTGGCCTTGCTTGAGTAATGACATATCGTCAGTGGGGGTTTCTGTTTACCATCTCGCGCGGTTCCTACGAGATTGAAGCATGAAGAGAGTTGTTCCGCGCTGAGACCCACTCTTGTGAATCTTGGTTTTAAAAATCTTGCACTGGACATTTCCTTTTTGAAGAGCTTCTGGAGCGTTTCTAGCGGCATTGAATTGGGCTATTCGATGGAGAGGGGGAGGTGGCCGCGAGAGCTCTGTTCAAAATGCTTTTTAGCACCTTTTTGCGCTGACTATTGCCATGGTTGGTTGGTTCGGGTGGGTGAGTTTGGGAGCGGGTCACGCCCGCGTCCGACGGTCGCCTCATTCGGTGCGGATATCAAAGCGGTGCCCCAACTTGGGATGAAAAATCCCAAAAAGAAAAAAAAAAGGATAACTTGTGTGATGTGAAAGGCTGCCCTCCTGTCCTTTGACGCGGGATGCTGCTGGGCTTGGATGCTGACTACAGGATTACAGATATGTTTGGAGCATGCGAAATTAATTGGAAGAAGGGGATTCTTTTGCCTTCCCAGGACGTGTATACTTTTCTTTCATTTCGACCGAAAGGAAAATTCCACAAGTTACATAGCCAGCATAGCATCATTTGTGGACCCGGCACGGTACGGGGACCCATACTCTCGCCCTCCGTCTCTTTTTCTTTCAATCTCGGATTTCAGGAAGGAAAAAAAGTGGATCTAAGTTGGGGTTTCCACCCCGTGGGTCCGCCGGGTTTTAGCTTCATTGGCAAGCGGTCACTATCACGGAACCAAAAAAAAAATCACACGAAGGAACATAGAAAGAAAGGCACATTTCGGGTGAATTGAATGAACCATTTTGAAACATATACGCATGGAATAGATAGGGAGCAGAGATTGAGAAACCAAGAATCGAAGGACAAGGAACATCGTGGCAAGGGAAATGCGAAAGAGACAAGATGTGGATACTTTCAACTCGGATACTGATCAAGCAGCCTTTCCTTTTCGTGAGGCGGCATTTTGAAGATGGAATCGAATGGATTCCGGTTGTAGCCCCACGCCAGCCACCGTCGTCGGATTTTTGTCGATTCGAGGTACATTGCATAGAAGAGAAGAAAAAAGAAAACTCTGCCGTGCAGGTTCCATTCGCTATCAATCAGTTATTCCGGGCTCGCTTTTTTGCGTGCTTATCTGCAGGTCTATACAGGTGCAGACGCCTGTTTCCCTTCTCTAACTTTTTCGTCCTGGCTTGACTTACGCAATATTAGCTTGATCTGACGCAGCTAGTAGATAAAATCCGCTTGGATTCCGCACTGCTTAGCTTCGACCGGTCCGCAAGGCTGGTAGATGGAAAACTAAAACTTCAGGGACCCCTCAAATGTAAACCTGGACGGATATATATTATCACAGACTTAAGCACTTACGACCCAACGACCGTTTAGCATTCCCATCATAATCCACATGGCACCAATCATTCTCAATCAGACTACGTAAGAGCGTTCATAAAACCACGGACAGCGAAAACCCCATTGTATTGGTAGGCTATCTACGGCTCAACGGGTTTTAAGAAAGCCTCACCGAGTTTTTCCCGAGGTGGTGGAGGGAAAAAAAATTCAACTTGCTTTCTTTTTTTCTTTTTCGTTTTTTCAAAGAGGGTACTTCTATGTCAGCGATGATATGTACCTTTGTAGTTGAGTTATGTAATTCATCCAGGGCTCTTACTTCCCCCCTTCTACGGCCCCGTCTAACCGTCGACCGGAGTATCAAGCTCCTCCGCCGTGTGCGTGTCCGGCGTAGCAAGCTAGTAGGCGAGTGGGTTGAGAATGCGAGTGGGAAACCTGCGTATTCCAGAACCCGGAGCGGATATGAATACGATCTTGGGGGGGTTTCCAGTAAACGGGGAGCGGGGGCCCGTCCGTTCCATGTAGACGTCAAAGCTCAATATTTTTTGAGAATACCCATCAAGAGACCCATGAGATAGCCCCCCCGTGGGGTGACCCCAAAAACTTTGCCCATCGATGCATGCACCCCTACCGTTCTCCCATACCATTGTCCCGACTATATAGCCTTGTCTACATGTATATCCTGTTCACGTGAGAAATATGGGTAAAAAGGACAGATCGAGCGTATACGTATGAAAAGGATAAATATAAATTTTTTCGCATTGTATTTTCCGTTTTAGCAATATCCGCTTTGCGCGCACCGAAACCCCCCACATCCTTGCCCAGACTCGCGGGATGCAGGAAGGTACCTGCATCTACCAGCCGGTTTTGGATAAAAGCAAGCTCGAGGTTCGTAGAACCATCTGGGCGAGTGTGGTGGTGGTAGTGGTGGCGACTACGGCGGTGGACGTATGTAAATTTTTGTTTAAAGATGTCGAACCACCACAGCTGTATAAAGTAACCATAAACCGAAGGACCTCAAATTAGACGCAGAAAATAATCAAAAACCAGCAAGGAGAATGGACACCAACCCGTACTACATAAATCGGAAGAAAAGGACACCAGAGAACACCGATAGAGAATCAAACTAGGGGAGAAAAGAGAAAGCCGCAATCCAAATCAGAAACACTGGAGCTGAGAAGAGGATATCATGAAGTTAAAAGGCAAAAACATACAGAGAAAAGCCGCAATAGATATGCTTGGAATAGCTAGAAAAGAGAACAGATGCTGGGAATAGGGCAAGGGTAACGAAAAAAGCAGGGGGTATAGACACAAGAGTTAGAGAATTCGAGAGGGTTAGAAAGGAGAGGGGATCGCCCGGCGTCGGGATACTGGTATTCGAGGTTATCTTCAAGATAGCCTATTGGATGTTGAAATCGCTGCTTGCCCCAGCCAACAGCGGTATATGATAAAATAATTGAGCCTGCTGACGGTGTTCTGTCGTATTCAGTGTTTCGTGGATTCTGAACCTGAACTGTTTCGATAGTCCTCTCGGTGGACTCCAACGTATGAAATGAAAAGACTAGTAGCTGGAAAGGAATCTGCACCCAATAGCCAAAATAGAGGAAAGGAGAAGCACGCTGTCCGTACAACGAAGGAAAGAAAACCCAATATTCCAACAACCATCGGATGGAGAAAACGAAACCGACACAGAACCCCGACTAAAAAGAAAGAATCAATCCCGGAGTGACGAATAGTATAACCACACCACGCTAGCTTCCCCCTATTAACAGGAATGGCTTCGATTGCAGACCAATCAGAGCTAGCGGACGTTTACCAGGAGCTCCGCTTCGAGAATGTATTTGCCCTCCTTGTACTTCTCGCTACTCTCGAAAGCCTTGTCGTACTTCCAGCCAACGATTTCTTCACAGCTCCTGCACATGATATCGCGGACGATATGGCGGCCGGTCGTCATATTACGTTCGACGGGTTGACCCTCGACGTTGTTGACTACGCTGGAAAATAAGAATGCCTTGCCATGCTGGCCACGGAAGTTCTAGAATCGAATTTATTAGTCTCGTGACTTGATATGAAATGAAAGCAAGGTATTTGAGGTGTAAACATAGTCATAGCAGATCTGCATGAGCGCAAATGATGTATCTATGGTATGGCATGTAGACGCCTCCGGCATCGATGGGTATACAAGGGTGCCGTATACTTACTCTGCTTATGATATCTTCGTGGTTCGCCAAATGGGCCTTGCAGTTCCTACAGCCATATATCCTCGTAGAATTGAGGTACTCGTTGTAAATGAGACCCATCTTGTCGCACTCTTGACTTCTTCTACGCCAATTTTCTAAATAGTATCTCCAATGTCGGCCGAGAGGGAGCACGGAATCGGAGAATCGCAGTATTTATCTCCGACTCCCTGCTTTGTTATATCTAGCAGGGCGATTGCCAACCGGCCACTTCAGCTATACTTGGTGCCCCTTGCAGGTTGTGTCGGCGGTTTGGAATTGTAGAGCGGATCTTGATGATACCAGAGTCGGCAATGATAGTCTAATTGGGGTTATAGAATGCGCTTGGATGTGTTGGCAGCACGTAAATACGAGTAGTTCGCAAAGTGGCCTTTTTCCGTGCTAGGATTGACTGTTTGGAAATATCTGAGCGTAGGATACGGGAGGTTTATGTGGGAAACCCTCTTAGGTGGACTAATTGATGTTTTGTTCGAATTTAGGAAACTTTCGGCAGTGGCCAAGGGAGCAGAGTTGCTTTTAAAGCCTTTGTTGTGAAGCTGTTTGTTTGTTGGGTGATACAGAGACGGAGCTAGGAAACGCTGGTTGGGGGCCGATCGATGACGACGATATAACCTGAGTTTGGAAACCGGATGAAAGGGAAGCGAGATTGGAGATGGATATATCTACTGAGAGGCAGAAATTCGAAAGGGGAGGAGGAAAAGTGTCAGGCCGGAGTTGAGTGAAGGTGGAATCAATGGTGGTGGAGGGGTTTTTTTTAAGTATATTGGAAGCCGGCCGGAAGTTACAGGAGCAGGAGCGAAGACGGACAAAGGTGAGGAACAGGACAGGAAACGTCAGAGAAGGGAAACCGTATTGCAAATGCTTAAACGGGCTGCTGTTGTTTTTGGGCGTTTGTGATGTCGGTCAGTTTTAAGCGAGAAAGTTAATTCCTGATGGCTGCGGGGGAATAACTATTCTTGTTACCGGCGAAGTGGCTGGAAATGTTTGGATGTTGCTCGCGGGAGTATGGGAACGAGATCGAGTGAGGAGAATAAGATAAGAAAATAAGAATGAAGTAACCGTTCGTACAAATCTGCGTTAGAAAGCGAAGAGTGTCGGATGAGCTATTAAAAAAAACGAATGGAGGGGAGCATGAAGTAGTCAGCAAGAGCTGGATCGGATCCGGATCACAGGTTACGTCCACCAATGCAGCTAACCTGCTGCTGGTAGCATGGTGGTGGTGGTTGTGGTGGAGCTAGTCAAACCTGCTTGTTGGCAAGAACGAATAGCTAAGAAGAAAGAACCTTGCCAAGTGGTATCGTGATCCGATTATCGCTAATCCCCGGAACTGTACATGTACCGGTTCATGCCTGGTTACGACTTTGGGATATTTCGACCATCTTAGATGTATCTAGAGTGGAGAAGGGGAAGCAAGGAGGTCAAAAGTCGTGCATTGCAGATATCATACAATACAAATTTTCGCTATCACAAAAAATATCCATCAGGCATTCCTCGTCGCTCGGGAATCTAGTAAATGAGAGTATTTTCACGGGGCGTATCGCAGCAATACGGTGAGCAGATGACAGCTCGTTGCATTTGGTTATCCAGCCGGGAATTCGTCTGATCAGTGTCATCATCACCCATTATCGGGAAAAACTGCTTTGGTTTGGGAGCTCACGGAAACATGGCCAATATCCCTCCATGTTCCCGCATCTGCAGAAATTATGAAAGACACTAACGTATTCCGCCTATACGTCTCTCAAAATTTTGGGTGATTGGATAAAAGTCGAGAGGCACACTTTGTTTATGTAGCCTCCTGCAAAGGAAAATTCGAGGACACCCACACTCTCGATTTGACAAATTAATCATGTCGTTGATCGGGTTCAGGGCCAGGGGTATGATATGCAGCAGCTTGGGTTCTCCAAGATGTGGTTGGGTAACTCTACAATGAAGGAGGGGTAACAAGCCGGTTGGTAAACGGGCTGAACCGAGAAGCATTTCTTGAATGTTCTAGCCCCTAGAAGTCATATCATAAATTATTACGGAAAGCTATCGATTACTTCATTGTTCGGCTAGCCTCTTGCTGATTTTCGGGTATCATGACAGTTTTGTCACTGAAGTTCAGCCTCTTAAAGTTGAAAAATGCTATTGACGATGTCGAGATTCTGTGATGATGGCATTCGCATGGGTCCAGTCGCACGATAAGTGGAAACGCCTCTGCCCCACCTTCGTACCTTTGCAGGAGGGGTCAGCTGCGAACCAACAGAAAAAAAAAAAGTGAACCAAATCGCCAAAGCATAACCAAATCTGCAATGGCACCGTAGAACCAATCGAACCACAAAGCAACCTAAACTTTTAGGAGTTCTAGCATATTTCCTTATCAGTTCCGTTTCCCGTGACTCAATTGGGCTGACCCAGGTACATACATAGCCCAACGATGGTTCTCCACACGCCGACTCGGCAATCGCGGACACTTTTTTACCTCACGTAATTGGCAATTGAATTTTGGTTCATCCTAGGAATGTATGGCTCGAGGACCAAGCTCATTGATATGTAGTATCATTAGACATGACGGAGGGAAAGGAATAGGGAGGATATATGTGAGAGGACGTCGGTATGTAACTAGGAAGAATAAAAAAAAAAAAAAGGCCCGAAGCTTGGTAGAAGAAAATTGAACCCCCGCAAGTGCCGTTAATGGAAAATAAGAGAGATGATACAAGTAGACAATTATGCGTTAAAGTGTAATAAAAAAACTGTACAGGCGAAGACAGAAGAGCGAAACACACGGAACCAAAACCAGAGACTACTACCACCCACTGGCTTCCTGTGGAGCGGCAGCCGG
>LDUD01000132.1:808007-835837 GCA_012184295.1 Dactylella cylindrospora
CTCGTAAGTTTCTGCCGGTGCTTCTTCTGGGGCGGCTTCCGGTTGTGGGATGTTCTGGACAGCCTTGGCACCATAGTCTTGGGATGCCGGAGCGAGGACTGGTTGTTCCTCCTTCGGCTCGATAATAGTAACAGTATCTGGAAGAGACTTGTTTGGACCAGCCTTTCCTTCTGGGTCAGATCCGCGCATAATCTTGACCTTAATTCCGAGAACACCTTGACGGAGGAGAACGTGGCGGGTAGCAGAGTCGATAAAGTCACGGACTGGTTGGCCGGAGTGAATCATGAAGCCATCCTGGATGATTGAGTCAGCACTCGTTCGTGAAGCCGGCCGAATATAACAATCATATTATTAAAATAGGCATGGAGCTTACAGTGAATTTCATCGACTTGGCTCTGGCAGCTCTCAGTTTTCCAGAAACGACAACCTCGCAACCCTTGGCGCCAGATTCCATAATGAATCTCAGAACACCATAGCAAGCTCTTCGGACAGCCAAGCCATTCAAAAGCTTGTATCGGAGAGATTCGCACTGCGCGACAGCGCAGAGACCTCTGTTCTGGACCTTAGCAGCGTATAGGGAGACGGAGTTTTCTGGGAATTTGAATCTCTTCTGGATGAGGGAGGTAAGTTCACGGATTCTGCGACCCTGTTCGCCGAGAACTTCCTGGGTGTGGGTGGCACGGATAACTGTGAGTTGGAGATTCCCAGTCAGCATCTTTATATCCCATATGTTGCCGCTCCCAATCCCTTTGCACCAGTATGCTTTTGCCGGATAAGCTGCCAAATATATGATGTTGCATGAACGTACTGATATCAGTGACAGTTGGAGTGACTCTGACTTCAACACCAGAGTAACCTTCCTCCGCCAATTCCCTAGTGAAGAACTCGTTCAATTCGGCGTAGAAGACACCATCTGCGACGGCCTTTCTTCTTTTGGAGATACTATATCATCCACTTCATCAGCATTTCCATTCTCCCACAAGCCACTTCTATATCCATCGAAATCCCAATTAAATCCGAGGTGGTAGCTTCGAGATGTGTGTATCGTTGAAATAAAACGTACGTGGTAGTGGATGCCATTTTGAAATGTAGAGCTTTAGTAGATACTCGCTATTGTCGGATATACGCTGAAGTTGAGTAGAGTGTATGGCGGGTAGTTATCAGTATGAGATCGAGGGATGTCGTCGGTTGATTGAAGCAATCTAATAGAGCCGGTAATAGCAACAACTTTTCTACCTAGCAAAAAAATCGAGTGTAGTTTCGTTGACCCAATTCTGACGAAGACAGTGAGGGTTTGGATTTTTGGAAGCCCTAATCTGGAGCTAGTCTATAATAGGAAATCTTAGCGAGGACAGTGGCATTTCGGAACTCGGCCGCCGGTGCTCCATAGGGCAACACTACAGAAGAAGTACGCTCAAACAGATATCGGATCAGGTGATCGAACGCGGCTTAAAATTTTCATTTACCTTTATCCATTTGCGCCCAAAGAAATTTTCGCTGATCTTTAATCCTAGCCCAGCTAGAGCCTTCAAGCCTGGGTGATACTTATACATTGGATACTACCACGTCATGCCTCGGAAAAAGTCCGCAACCGCAAAGGCTCGAGAAGCCAATGGCGACCCTCACCCTAAAGAAATTCTCGAATCCAAGAAGGCAGTTCTCGACTTAGATTCCGATAGCGACGCCGACTCCTCAACCGCAGCAACAACAATTAGCGTCTCTAGGAAGCGAAAAGCTAGCGAGGAGGCTTCAGACTCGGAGGAACCTGCATTCAAGATAAACGAAGAGTATGCTAAAAGGTTCGAGCATAATAAGAAGAGAGAGGAGCTGCATAGATGTTCGTCAAACTTAATACTACCTCCCTCGAGAGTTAACTATGCTAACAATGGAACAGTGGAGGAGAAGTACGGTAAATCAGCAGCTTCGAAACGACGGAAAACAGACGGATCAGATGATGACTCCCTCGACTCTGATGAGGAGTCTTCATCCTCTGAAGATGAAGACGAAATCGGAGAGCTAGTTACGAGCGGTATTGATGCTCAGATCCAAGCTACCATCAATGCTATTCGATCTAAAGACCCGAGAGTATACGATAATAAATCGAAATTTTTTGACGGTGAAGAAGAAGAAGATGATGCTAGTGGGGAAATGCAGAAAGAAAAGAGCATGACACTGAAACAATATCACCAAAAGAACATAATGGAAGGTTATACGGGCGAGGACGATGATGCGGATGCCCCTCCTAGAACGTATATTGAAGAACAGGAGTACCTGAAGAGAACGGTGGTTGGGGAGATGCACGCCGCGGCAGAAGGATCAGGAGATGAAGAAGATGGGTTTCTAATACGAAAAGAAAAGCCGGTGGATGCAGGGGAAGACAAAGCACTAGCTGTGGCTCTACCAGAAAACCCTGATGAGGATCCTGAGGGCTTCCTAAACGCCTTCTTCTCTAAAAAAGCATGGGTGCCGAAAGATGCGGCGGGCGAAATACCCTTCGAATCGGATGACTCTGAGGAAGAAGATATGCGAGAGGAATTTGAGCAGGCGTACAACATGAGATTTGAAGATCCAGCAATAGCTGACAGGTCAAAAATTATAACGCATGCAAGAGATGTCGCAAAACAAAAGTCATTACGCCGACAAGAGCTGAGCAGAAGAAAGAAAGCGAGAGATGAGAAGAAAGAAAGGGAACGACGGGAAAAAGATGAAAAGGACACCGAGAAAAATCGTTTAAGAAAACTTCGTGTAGAAGAAATGGAGAAGAAGCTCAAGATGGTGCAAGAAGCTGGCGGCCTGGATATTCAACTAGGAGATAGTGGCATCGACGAGAAGTGGAAGAAGCTACTAGACGGGGCATGGGAGGGTGACGAGGGATGGGAGAAACGGATGGCGGAAGTCTATGGCGACGACTACTATAAGAAGAAAGATGACCTAGAAGGGGACAAAAAATTGAAAAAGCCTAAGAAGCCCACATGGGACGATGAAATTGACATTAATGACCTTGTCCCCGACTTCAAGGAGGCGGAGTCAGCATCGGATGGTGGAGATAACGAGCTAGAGACTCAAGAGCAAGATGCTTCAGCCGAAACTCCTAAATCTGATAAACCAAAAAAGAAAGAGAAGAAAGACAAGCGAGCCAATAGGCTCCTTCGAGCACAAATAGAGTCATATGTGGATGACAAACTACCAGTTTCTCTGCCTGGGTCATCGAAAAAATCCACTGGCTTTTTCCGCTATAGGGAGGTTACACCCGAATCATTTCAACTTACGCCAACCGATATTCTTTTCGCTGGAGACAAGCAACTAAATTCATACGCTGGCTTGAAGAAGTTGGCATCTTTTAGAGACGACTCCAAGAAGGCGAAGGATAGGAAAAGGTACTCTAAGGGGAAGGGTTTTAAGCTTAGAGAATGGCGGAAGGAAGTGTTTGGGAAACCAGAAATCAATTGGGATGAGTTGAACGGCGGGGCAGCAAAAGAAAAGTCCGGCAAAAAGGAGAGTAAGGCTAAGGGGGACGAGGTCCCTGAGACTACCCCTGCCGAAAAGAAGAAGAAGAGAAGAAGGAAGAACAAAGGTAATAAAGAAGCGGTGGATGTTGAAGCATAACCTTACAACTGGCAGCCCTCATTTTGCCTAGTAGCCGCCTGTGTATTATACTGTACTATACTATTTTGTTACCTTATGACGTAAAAAGATATCTGCAAGTTCAAACCCGTTTCATTAATTTCGTTTGGTATCACGATGTGCTAATTTACAAGACCCGTTTTGCAATCTGATAAAGCCCTCCCAGGAAGAATACGTTTAAAATGAGACATAAAAGCAGAAAATAATAGGTGCCGATGTTCACCATAACTCCTCAACAAGGAACTCCAAATCCTAGAGTAACGAGGGCTAGAAGAAACCTGGCCGTTTTCCAACCGATCTGTGCTGATACTGCCTAATACTACTTAAATACCAGATGTCCCACCCTTCCCTCCAACCATCCATTCGTTCAGGCTATCCACTGCTTGGCTGATCTTCCCTAGGATCCCTGGTTCTCTTTTCTCTTCCTCTGACCCCGGGAACATTCTGTCGGTATTCTCACGCTGCTGGTATCCGCCTGGAATAGGGGCAACTTCGCTGCTTCTCCTGACCGCGCCCGGGTAGTTTTGGTAGGATGTCGAAGAAGCGGTAGAGGTGTATCCCGAGATCGGCTGGCCACGCATCGTCACTTCTGGAGGACCGTAGGTGGTTTGGACTGGAGGGGGCATGGTGAAAGTCGGTGCTGGCAGTGAAGTAGAAGCCGCTGCTGCTGCTGAGGTCGCTGATGGTAGGGAGGGAGCAGTAGCAGGCTGAGGTACGGATGGCCCTTGTGAGGTTTTATTGACCGAAGTGGTTGGTGTCGGGAGAGCACCCGGTTGGGGAACTGGAGGGTCAGTCAGATTTACAGAAGTGGTGGTAGTTTTAGTTGGTGTTGTATCATCGTCCAGAGTGGAGAGGCGGTCAGTGGGAGACATGGTGAGGTTATTTGACGTTCCCGTCGCAGGTATTGAGGCCGTTGGGACTACAGGAGAGGCTCCCGGAGCAGCTGGCTGAGATGACGAATCTGATGCTTGAATAATAGGCGGAGACTCTGGAAGTGGATTTGGGTTTGAGGCTGGGAGGTTAGACCGTTTGGAAGATTGCTTGTCGTCTGATAGGGAATTTGGAAGAGCTGTGGTGGGGGTAATGCCTGAAGCTTTCGCCGCAGTGGTGGATGTTGAGTCCGACATTTGAAGATATGTATTACAACAGTGCAGTATATGGTAGCCGTGCAGTGACAATATGATGTTTTTTTGTGAATAGGAAGATTAGTAACTGCGGGTATCGTATCCTTATATAGGACTAGAGCGGGGATATTATCTTCTCTCTATATGCGGGTAACCAATTGTTGATAGGAACGTGAACGAGTGCAATCGTGTCAAGATCCAACCACAGAGGACTGGACTGGTTGCGTTCTGTGTGACGTAGTTTCCGCGCACGCAACACAGTCCGAGATGGGAAGGGCTCCCCTGTATTCGCCATCCGTGGGTGATTGGCTGGGGGCCGATGAGGCCCTGCACGACCTTGCCTAGTCCCGTTGCGGTATGGTCTCTCGAGTGGGTTTCACGTGACATTGTTGGAAGGGCAGAGACCTAATCATTTTCACGTGATCAACAATTTGTGTGTGTGTGTGGTTTGGCAGGCTACCCAAACGAGAACCAGCGAAATTTTGCAGAGGACTAGCAAAACAAGTAGACCTTGACGACTTCAACGATCTCTGACGACCCACGCCATTCATCAAAGTAACCCCTCGACATTCCCATCCTCATCCATATCTCCCGTCAATAATCAATAGCTGCTATAGCTACCGATCGTTCAAAATGGCCGCTCCTACCTCTAAGATCTACGTACGTCCAAATTCCAATTCCTCGACCGCTACACCCTCGTCAAATGAAGAAGATTCGATGGAAAGAGTTGGGATATCAGCATGCTGAAGGGGAAATTGTGGATTGAATATGGAATAATTAGCTGATTGGATTATCATTGCGGACCTATAGGCTTCATCTCCAAGCTACCAGAACCCATCCGAGATTGAGCTCCAGGTTGCACAAGCCTTCGTTGACCTCGAGACCAACACCTCGGAACTCAAGTCCGCCTTGAGGCCGCTGCAATTCCAGTCTGCTAAGGAGGTTAGTTCCAACGGTCATATTGGTATTGAAAGTCGGAATGTGTTTGGCGAAATAGATGTGGCGAATTGGCCATTTAAGGAAATATCTAAGGGATTATGTGGGAATAAGAGGCTGATGTGGAGCGTTTCGACATTATAGCTCGAAGTTGGACACGGAAAGAAGGCCATCGTCATCTTCGTCCCAGTTCCATTATTAACAAACTTCCACAAGATTCAGCAGAGGTAAGATCCTAGCGAAACCCCCCTCAATCAACAGTTAAGACCCGTAACTAACAATATTGGCTTCCGTCAGACTCACTCGCGAGCTTGAGAAGAAGTTCTCTGACCGCCATGTCGTTTTCATTGCCCAACGCCGTATCCTTCCCAAGCCAGGTCGCCGTAGCCGTGTCACCCAGAAGCGCCCAAGATCGAGAACACTCTCCTCTGTCCACGAGAAGATCCTGGAAGACCTTGTCTACCCAACAGAGATTGTCGGACGACGTGTTCGCACTAAGGAAGATGGCTCGAAAATCATGAAGGTTCTGTTAGATCCTAAGGATGTTGGCGGTTTGGACTGGAAAGTCGAGGGTTTCGCCGAGGTCTACAAGAAGTTGACCGGAAGGAGCGTCGTCTTTGAGTTCCCGGTGCAGAGCGAATATTAAATATTGAAGTTTAAGCAAATTTAATATTCGTATTTTGTTCTGTTACCTGTGAATTCTTATTTTTGACCCTCCTAATAGAGACTGGAGATTTTCGACCATTGACATGAGCACCAATTCCGACCCTATTACACCTCTATCTTGGCTAGCCCGTCTATATTGTCCGCATCCTCATCCTCATCCTCGCTCTCGTCTCCCTCTTCATGAATATTGTCGAACTCTCGATTCATCACGCCCGCTTCATTTGTCACTTTATATGGATTAACGGTGTTCAAAAATGGGGAATAACTTCATTCCAATCTTCTACTGTACTCTTTTTTTATTCCTCTATATATATTCCCTTGTTTGTTTTGCATTATCATAAGGCTTGTTGTGAATTCTCTTTTTTAATGGAATGGATATCAAGCATGAATATCTATCTACGCATTAGCTACAAATGGCCCTAGTCTAAAGTTCGGATGAACAGTTACCAAGTAACCGCTATGGTTTTGGAGAGAGAGCACTATTATTGCCATCAATTGGCCAATTATCCCTCAATAAAAGTGCATGGGATGTCCCAAGCACTATCTTGGGAGCTATGGGCCGGGCGATAAGAGCCCAGCGAGATTTCCGAAGAATTCGTATGCAAAAGTCGGCAAGATCTATCAGATACCGAGGTGGGCAATTATTCATCTACGCTCAGGTATTCTGAGTTCTGCATATTGATATCTCGATGGGCCAAAAAGCCGCGTGTCCTATAGATCAAACTAGCACGGATATGTAGACATGCGGTAAATGGGGGGAAAAAAGGTTAATTGCTCACCCAAGCAAGCAGATCCCCCAGCTGTAGGCCATGCAAACGCAGTTGCTAGCATTTGCTGTCTGCATCGACTATCACTTCGTATCGAGGTTGATATCAGCAATTCCACTTTATACTCCTGGATATCTAAACGCCTTTTTTCTGCCTGCAAAAAGGAAAGAAATCGACAGCTATCAAAGTCTTCGTAAGCCTCTTCCCATCGAATCGGGAATCGCGTAATCTCGCTCGGTTCAAGTTTTGTTAACCACCGCCAGCACTAGGCGAAACAAACAGCAGACCTTTCGTACTCCCAAAGGAAAATTATGGGTACCAGAGGACTGGATTACACAAGAAACATAGCCATGTCGACCTGAACGGACACCCACCAGGCCTTCTCGGAACCCCAAGGTACCGAATTGTTAGAAGCTAACGAAGCTTTTGAACTGGTTTTTTTTTATTGATAGGGCTCCGACATTCGTCATGGGATTGTTCAAGCTTTTTAGGAATTTAGGGCAGAATCACAGGGAACCAAAAGCGAAAGGAGTAAGAGTTTCGTACCTTCTCGTCTGATTCGCTAGAATCAAAATGGAATAAAAAATGTTTCTTCGAGTTCGGTGTTCTCCACCGTGCCCAGCGGCGGGCAACTCATTTCCCCTCTTCCCGAAGGAGGAGGCTTAGACCTTTGCGTTCAAGCGTTTGGAGAAAGTGGTGAAGGTCTGCCATCCCTGCACCGGCTTACGCGTCGTAACACACCTTGATGACCATTTTTTCTCTGCCCAGCCTACGAAAAAGTAAAGCCCTGCATCTAAGCATTTGGGGATTCTGGAGTGACCGAAAGAAGGAAAACATGCGATCGGTGGGCTTGGGGAAATGCTACCCTGCGTTGTAAGGTTGAGGGAGAAGTGAGCAGAGAAGAAGAAGAGAGGGAGTCATCTGGTCATCTCTCTTTTGGCTCTTGGACAACCAGCAGGAGGATCCAGGGTTAGATACTTAGATATTATTATTATTGCCTTGGTTCCAACAAATTTGTTAGCCATGAGTGGATAGGCTATCCGATCCCGTTTAATTTTCTGGCTTTCAAAGCATCAGCGACCGGGAGGGCCTTTCTCTTCCCCTTCCCTTTCGATGAGCGTTCCAAGAAGCCACGAATTCATATTCTTCTGATTATCCCCTTCACAATCTCTTTTCCCTGCTCATACCCACCGTTGTCCTCAGTCTTTCTTTCCCGTCGGTGGCTTGGTTTTTTTTTTCTCGCCTGCAGAGTTCCCACGACGGCAAGCTAGGGTGGTTTAATATATCAGACCGGCCGATAGAAATAAAAACTGAGGCGGGTAACAAATAATCTGAGGATACCCACCCTCAAGATTACGTACTGCCCGATATCAGAAGGTGCTAAACTCCTCAATTGGGTTTTTAGTGGTCTGCGGGTTTTACATCTCCCAAAGGAGTTTGAATATTGGTTTTTAACTCCTGGTCCCTCCTGTGCCATCTTGCCAGTCATTCTCGAAATTCTTTTCACTCTTTTCTGGAGTCTTTAGCCTCCAGTTCGAAGCCTGATCACTCTTCACTCTACATTCGCTGCTAATATCACTTGCTCGATCGCCTCTCCGATTGAGCGCTCCCTAACCCTCATTTTGCTACCATCATGGACCGCTACGGGGACCACCCATCGATGGAGGAATATGTCGACTCGAACCCCTACGTTACCGACCCTCCCGAGATAATACCCGATATGACCGTCGCGGACGGCTATTTTGGTGGCGGTAACCGCCCCCATCTTTCCTCGAACCCGTACATCACGAATACAACGGAAGCGATACCGGATATGGTCGTATCGGACGGATACTTCAACGGGCGGCCGCATCAGCAACTCCCTATGATTCATCTTGCCGACGAGGAGCCGGTAAAAACAGCCATGCCAGAGCCCCCAAATCCATCAGATACCCGAGAGCAGGAAGCTCCACCAAGGCCTTCCCAGGATGATGACGCCCAGACTCTCTACTCGCGAGTGAGTTTTCTATCGGAAAGGAGCACATTGCCGCCGTCGTACAGCTCCCGCAGACACTCCTACGAAGACGAAGAAAGAGCCGCTCAGGAACCACAAACAACAGAGATGGCACCACTAGTTGGAACGGAGTGCAACTGTCAACATCCCCAATGTATCACTTGTGTTGCGAATGGAAGAGCAAGGCCTCTTGATTATGGTAGGCGGTTCTGGAAGAAGAAGTTTAAATGCTCCAGAAACTGCTCGAATAAGAAGAAGCTTAGGAAGTTCAGATTCTGTTGTTCTTTTGCTATCATCTTGATCTTAACTTGGTCACTATTCGGTGGGCTGTTTTGGAGACATGCATCGCATAGATTTAGGGAAAGCTTGGTAAGAATATACTCTTTAAAGCTAAAAGTGTTCGGTTCTCGGAAAATATTTGCTGACTCAACCCCTCCCAGGAATACTACGAATCTATCCACTGTCGAGAGTTATTGCCTGGAACATACGAAGACTCGCTCACGTTGCCCATGAACGGCTCCTTATCCGCATTCGCCCTTAAACAAGCTGTTGTGTATGAGAAGGAAGTGGGTTCTGCGAAGGGCCAAGTCCATGTCGACGGATATATCAATGTTGAACATGCTTCGGAATCTGACGAGGTCGAACAAGATGAGGTTGTCGTTAAGGTTGAATATCAAGTTAGCGATGAGAGCGTGCTTCAGGATATTGACATCCGACTAACGGAGACCGGCGCTGGCATATTTGTAAGCCTCAACATAACTAAGTTTGGTGACAATTATTTGCTGACGGTATCCTAGACAAACCGATATCCTCAACATTCAGACCTCCACGATGTTTGCGTTTTCTTCAAGGTTACTGTTAAATTTCCAAAATCGGCTTCTGTCCTGGAAATTAAGCAGTTCCTTATCGACACCGAACAGCTCTCAGTACAACTTAAGCCCTCACTGTCACTCAAAGTCCTCGACAAGGCCATATTAAATTCAGTAACTGGAAATATCTGGTCAAAGGCAAGACAACCATCGAAGATTCAGGATGATGAGAGAAGGGTAGCAAATTTTGGCCTGCAAGCCAAGAACTTGCTAATTGGGACCACCACCGGAAATATCCGCGGTGTCTGGGGACTGGCCGATTATGCCTCGTTTGAGTCGAAATCGTAAGTTATATGGTGCTGCAGATCCTTTGTGTAACATAACACCGAGCTAACCGATATCCATTTCCAGAGGAAACGTCGACATTGGCGTCATGTCCCTCACTTCGTTGCCCGAAATGGGGGATACGACGGAGCTCATTGTCTCCACCGTCTCCGGTGATGCCGCTGTCCATTCTGTTTCGAACGATGGCACCCTACATCCGTTCCGCAAGAACCTTACTGCCTATAACACCAAGATCAAGACAATCAGCGGTGATATTATTGGGCAATACCTCCTCGGATCGTATTTCTCCGCACAAACCATTAGCGGCTATATCGAGGCCGATATCCTCCCAATATCCCCTGCCATCGCTGGTAGTAGTAATGAGCATTCGATAACCATCGAAACCGATAACAAGTCCGGCAAGACCAAGGTTGCATTCCTCGAGGCTACTGATGCTAAGGTTCTGACTGAACCAAAATCGCTGCTCCGCATGCGAAAGATGCAAACAGTCATTGGCTGGTTGGATGAGAAACGCAAAACGTTATTGGCTTTTATCCAGAAGCACTGCGAGGATAAGGAAGGCAAGGATCTTAAGGCTGGAAAGGCTGACATCTCTGAGTCTGCGAATGATATCGAACCGTTATATGTTGATCCCGCGGATACAGGGCTCGCAAGTCTTGCTTTCTTTAAGGCCACGCACGTCACTGTCTCCGGAGATGTCTTTATCCACTATCCCGTTGAATTTGAGGGTAGTATCAAGGCGACGAGTTTGACTGGGGATATCGAGATTGGCGGCGAAGACGTCAAGGTTGTCAGGAATGAGAGGAATGGGCCTGTCGGAAGAATAGTAGAGGCGGTCCATGGTGCTAAGGATTCCGGGATCGTCGATACTCAGAGTCTGAATGGTGATATCAGAATATGCGTGGGTGACGCCCGTTGGTGATATCTTCTTATTTACCCCTGCTTTTTCTTTGATTTTCTTTTGTATACCCTCCTATTTCCTTATATCTCTGTAATTTTCTACCTGCCGTTCTTGGTGTCGTATTGGTAGGGAATTGTTCTCGGCCCAAAAAAACACGAAATGTTTAATCAACAGGCCTGATTGTCAATCGTTTTGTTTCAATATGGGGAGTACTATCCGTGGGCTGGGAGGATTGGATTGGGATCTGCTAATATTTTTGCTTTTTATCTGGAGTTCGGCGGAGTCCTGCAAACCCTTATTTTTTATTTTTTATTTTTTGTATATTTCCTTCCACTGTACTTTATATTGATATATTTTCCTTGTATCTTGTTTTTCTTTCCTCTCTTTCTTTTTCCCTTTTTTATTTTCGCTCTGACCTCAAGCAATTAGCCAGCGGTGATAACTCTTCTCTCTTTTTGTATTTGTTGCTTTTGAGCCTATTGGATCTTTGGGAGATACAGCTTAAATTACGGGCGGATGGCTCTCTCGAGATCAAAAGAAAAAATGGCTGGAAAGGAAAGAGTCTACTGCGATCCTGGAAATCGATTTGGCTATGCTGGGAAAGATGCGTACTGGGGAAAGAGCAACGGTTCATATAACTCCCACCTTAATATCAATTATGATATGTACCAAATAGAAATGAAAAAAAATCATAATCAATCGATAATTATCTCGGTATATAGCTACTTATGGACAACCCCCAAGTAGGATCCATTGGAATCGAATTCTGACATACAGAACAGTTGTATTTGCATTTGGAGGCTGTGAGTTTTTGAACTGTGAATGTTTTCCTTTTTGGCGTTCATGGTTCTCGGTCGGAAGCCCTTAAGTTTCGCGAAAGGAAAGAGTACTACTCAAGGATACTTGGATTTGCCCAGCAATATTATTAGTTATTTTATTTCTGTTTTGGTGGTAATGACTGTGTCTACAGGCGGGGGATTCCCGCGATAGATTTCCTTCTGGAAGGAGTCTCGCAATATTTCGATGTTAAGATGTGATGATATAGTTGTTGTATCAATAACAACCACCCTGTGTTGTCATGTTGGAACATCCACTGTTTGGAGGTCCGTCTGACCCACACCGCATCCACTAGGTCGGAGGTGGCCATGAAACATGGAGCGCTGCAGAAACGAGAAAACAAGCTTTTGACATCTCTCTGGTCTGTAACAGAGAGCACTGGCCATACCTTTTGTTTCATGGGACCTCTTTACCGCTGTTATATCCGGACTCCGGTGGGCTCTAGAGATCCACTGTTCCCATGGAATTTACGTAATTAACTCGATATGGCAATTCGAATGGCCAAATGCGTTAATATCATGATTCTGATATTACTTTTCGATGTTTGGTAGCGCGCCACTACGGCCCTCCGACACCTATATAACCCATGCTATGACAATCCCTTCAAACATCACCACCTTGCACGCATCGTGATGTAACATCCTAGTGATTTCTTCCACCATTAGTTTTCCAGCAATACCCGGACCTGGGGGAAATGGTTTCGCCGTTCGTGATGGCTAGCCAGGGTCTCATTGGTTCCACGGAATTCGGAAAAACTGTTTATTGGATTAAATGTCCAAAATGCCCCTATATCCCGACTTTGGTATTGATACAAGACCAATGTATCTCGGTGTTATGACCGTGAAAGTTTCAATAGAACTTTCCATATCGATATTAGCTGCTTCGAAACCATGGATCTGAAGGGGCAGAAACCAATATGCGCCATACTTTTGTTGACGGGTATGTCGGCATCCGGGGTGCATTCGACTCGATTAACCCTTCTTACGGTGCGGAGAAGAAGTGTATAAATTTGACGGCAAATCCTACCAACGGGTCTATTTTCTTCTCTTCCTTCCTCAGGCATTTCCAGGTTGAAAGCTTCGATAGCATATCCAGCAATTTCCTTCCCTTCTTCGTGCTTTGGTCACATTCACTTCGTTCTTACCGCAGGATCGGTTCATTCATTACTATACTCTTTTTTATTCCACTCTCTTTTTGAAATTCACCAGTCTTCCACTCCTTTCTGCACTCTACAATTCCGTTAGGATCCTACGGCATTCCATCTTCCTGCATTTAAATAATAGAATCCACCCCAAACCTCCATCAAAATGCGTTCTACACTCATCCTCACCACCCTTACTCTCCTCTCCGCCTTCGCCACCGCGGCTCCTCTTCACCACGCCAAGCGTGCTCTGACCCTCCGCGCCTACAACGACATGTCCATCTCCTCGGGTGTCGCTGGAGACGCCGAAGCTCGCGCCAAAGCCGTCTGGTCCGAGGGACTCGACCTCAGCGATCTTGCCGCCATCAGTGACGAGGATTTAGATATTCTAAAGGTGGAGAGGAGTAATGCTGAAGCCGCGGAAACGGAGGCTTTCAACCCAGCTATCGAGGCTGCTGACGGAGATGAGGCGGATGCTTTGCAGAGAGGGAAGATTGCTAATAAGGTATGTTTCTACTAAGCGAGTTTGTTTTTTTCTTGGTAAGACGGATAGGCTAATTGGTTTCCCGTCTTATAGGTCCTAAAATTGACCGGTCTGGCTCAAGTCCGCCAGATTGCCATCGCCAAGAAGGAAGCTGAAGGAGACGAGGTCACGGAATCTGAACGTGCCGCTTTGGAAGACTCGTTGACCAAGCTCGCGAAGAACATTGCAACGGATAAGGAGAGCGCTGGATTGCCACAGACGGCCGTCGACTTTGTCGGTGAGACCAGCGTTAAGAACTAAAGGAAATTTTTCTATATATATAGAAACTTGGGTCTCCCGTGGATTAATTCCGGGAAAACGGGAAAAACTTTTGTACGAATATTACGCACTCATTGGATATTTATCCAGGACTAAGATTTTAGTGTCTAGTCAAAAACTAAAATGTCTGAATTGCTAGTTTGTGGGAGTTCAGATAAAACAAAAATTCGTGTACAATAGCAAATAGGAATAATTCATAAAAGGAGGGGCTACGGTACCTCTGGCAAAAGCTATCTTATAACAGTCAACGTTTGTGACATTACCTGAAGCAAAGAGTAAAAGCGCTAAAGCAATGTAGTCCGATTGGTATTGTTCGAGTTGTACAGCACAAAATAGTTTTTGTGTTGAGGGTGGTCAGGAAGCTCTGCAGGTATGCAGAATTGTCCTAGACATACAGCAAGCAACATTGCTGGCTCCACATCAGCTTAGGCAGGTCAGAATCAAATTCTCCAACCTGTAGGCAGGACTCCGACTCCGATTGACCGGCGACCTTGTGCTGCCCGAGAGCGGGCTTGGGCTTAAGCTTGCCCTGCTTCGGCTGGGATACCTAGTCATAGTCAGATGAGTAATCGACCCATGCATTCTGCATTCTGCAATGCATCTGATAAATTCCGGACTGCTGTATTGTTCTTGTTCAGTGTTAGTGGTTGCGCTAGGGGTAATTGAGGTGTGTTAGCTGTCATCGCCCGTGGCTGCTTAATTCCTTGCCTTTAGCCATGCTGATGCTCAACTACACGATGGAAAGATCGATATATCCGGAGACATGTCGACACTAGATAAGGTTCCATGCGTAAACGTGGGGCGCGAGTAACCTTGCCTGCCTCTGCACAGACCTCCACTACCTGTCAGGGACATCAGATTCTCGCTGCATACGGAAATTTTATGAAAGAAGCTTGAAGTTGAGAGAGGAAGGGACTTCCAGCCTATCAAGGACGGAATGGGTGCCGAGTGGGCGCTTTTTGGGGCGAGCCATATCGATCTGTCGGGGCTTGGATGGCGTCTTCGGAGAGACAACCAGCACAGACTTCCTGGTATTCTTTTCGCGCAGCAGTGGGAAAAAGAGGGAATAAAGTTCTATTCGCAATTCCCCACTTGGTCCATCTTTAACCTCTTCGTGCATTGTGTATCCTTGCTCAACCTGCGTACATGTAGCTGCTACCTTTGGCGCCGTTCGCTCACCGCGACGGAGCGAGGTTCCTGAAACATATCATTAACCCGTCCTAAGAAAATTCGTTCTCAGAGGAATATACCCAGCCATTCTTTCACTTACACATTGCATTGCTGATGTGAAATCGGGAACTGACTTTTTTTTATTTTTTTATTTTTTTTGACCCGTGTAATGTTGTCTAAAATTTTATGCAAGTAAGACGACCTAGAATTGCTCGTGACGATTTCATGGGACAACATCTCCGTTCCTCCTATAAGTTTATTGGCTGGAAGATTTCGAAGTTTTCCGACAGGGATCGGGTAAGTATTCCTTTTTATATACAGATACAGCGGAGAGCAAACCACTACGCAACTCTGGACGAAGTCTGCAACCAGATCTCAACATCCTGACAGATTCAAGCAGGCTTAGGCGATGCCAAGAATTTAGCCAGGTTGTCAATGGCCGTTGTCCATGGACTGCAGAATGATATCGGCGGTAGAGTTGAAATCAAAGTTGACTAGGTCTCTCAAAAAAAGAACTCATTTGCGAGTCCGACAAAGTATAAATTGACCCCGAGTAGGCAGTTAAGGAAGGTCCTTTTTCGTTTTGATCGCCAGCCCTCTAGCTTTAACTTGATATATTCTCAAGTCGGACTGTTGCCGGTTAATTATACCGCATACATCAGGATACTACACTCCCTATTGTAGGTCCTTCACAGTAGAGCCATCCTCCTAGGATTACCTTTAAAGATACATCTATCAATCCTACGCTACCCTTCTCCAACCTCCCAAAATGCTTCTCTCAAACCTCGTCGCAGCTCTCCCAGTCGCCGCCCTCCCAACCGAAAGCGCACCCTCGAGCCGCGGAAGACTCTCCAGGCTTGCCCGTCGCGATGCCACAGAAGTCATCTATCTCACCGCCGCCGTCGCTCCCAGCACACCCCCATACTACCTCAGCTACGTCGCTTATTACCCTACCACGACCCTCGGATACGCTGGCGATGAACCGGATCCCAACGATGAGGCTCTAGGTCCTTGGGGTGGTCTATCCCTCTGGAATACCTGGCCCACGCCGTGTAGCGGAAACACTCATTATGAGATTTCATTCCCTTCCGGAGTTTTATTCCAGTTTGATTTAAATTTTGGTGCTGCCAGCGCGGCGGTTGGAGCTACCATTGGTGGTGGATGGAATGGATATCACGGCTTCACTTGCGTGAAGGATTCTGGAAGGGTGTTGTATGAGCTATCGGATGATGGAGATGCGGACGTGCTAGCTTTGGTTAATTGTACCAGAGCAGCGTAGATACCGAAAGAAGTATCTCGGGATAGGATTTCTCCGGCTTAATTAGATTTATAAATTATAATTAGCGATGTAGATAAATGTTTAACATGAATATAGGATCCAGGTTTGGGTCTTGACTGAAGTCAAATCAGAATTGCATTTAGATTGCGCATGACGCAGGGATGTAGCGCATCGAGGTGCCAAACTTTTCTATACAAAGCTTAGGTCTTTTCTATTTTGCATCACCCAATGTAGTTGGTATCGAGGTTAAAAATTATAGCGCGACTCAATATGATTTGAAGCGTGGTTGCAATATCTGTAGCATGAATTCTTCTTGGAGTTGCCTTTGTGGTAGATACGACATTAAGTTGTCTGTGTATATATCTCTCATACTATCCATTATAAATTACACGTAGATATAACAAAACGGTCCATCGATTGTGCTTAGAGCATCCCCAATCGTAATAACAGGGGCATTAATACCTAGATCCAATGGATCATCAAGCGTGGCGTTCCGGCTGGGTGGAGTGTTTAAAATCGTAATCGTTCCACCAACAGCCTTGTATCGAACTTTTGGATCTTGGTTCTGCCAGATCCACCATGTTCGGTCGATTTGAGCGTGGTGGAGGTAGAAATATGGGTCCTGGTGTAGAAGTTTGTTAGCGAATGCATCTTTAAAATGCAACTTTCGAAAAGGTGTTGACCCGATTACTCACCCCGGGACTAGCACTAAAGTCGCCACCAGGATCTTAAAAACGTATTTAGGTTAGTCTTTGACTATCATCTCTAAATTTGTACTTGTGTAACAGCCCCCCCAAAAATACAACAGCTCGACGGAGTTGGAGATACTCACCACCACCAACCCAGAAATGCCCTGCCGTGTGAACTCCCAATTCTAAACCTCCCCTCAAAAACGTGCCCTGCATGAAGTCCTGGAAAGCACCAATTTCGTTGAAGTTGTTAATCAAATACGTCGAATTCCAGTCATTCGACGACATCCTTGCCGCTTGGAACCCGATATCCCTCCTCAAACACCGCGGATTGTACCCTAGTCCATCAAATTGCGGATTGAACGGGATTTCAGGATATTGTGCACCAAAAATCCCTGGACCGAGGTTTACCGTCATGTTTTTGAACGGACCGGTGGTGACGCAACCGCTACCTTTCCCTTCCGGGAGAATTATGGTAGGATTAACAGGATCTGGGAAAACGGGGCCGCTGGCACGTGGGATGTACTCCCCGTTTCCCCCGATGCTGGTATCGCTCCCATCAAACAATGGCGCGTGCTCCAAGTCGTGGGAGTATTTTCCCCAATTGATGTATGGTTGATATCCCTTGTAGCCGCATTCCTCGCGGAGGGCTTTCTCGTAGACCCAGGTGTAGTACCTATGCCATGAGAGAAAGTTGCCAGTGGCGTGAATTACGAAAGTTTGATTTATATGGGTGGCTACAAAGTCGTCGAAGCGGGATTGAGCACCTGGAGCGAGAGATCCACTCTTAGCGGGCTTTGATTGTAGGCAGAGAACCGCACGGATGTAGTCTTTCTTTTCGCGGGTGGAGAGAGTGCCCCTGTTTGAGATAAGGTTAGAGATCGAATTATGGCTATATAAGGTGAAAAACTATGGGAAGAATTTGGACGGTGAGAGTTATGCTTACCACTCTTTGCGGAGCTTCGCTTTACTCAAGTTGCATCCAGACTTCGGTGGGTGCAATACAGAGTAGACTGCCATATTAACCAAGCCCTTCGCGGCAAGCTTATCGGTCCCTTTGGTAGAGGCGGGTTTGAAAGCCTCGACCGCAGAAATGGCAGCCACAAGGATGGTTAGGAAGTGCAGCTGCATTGTAGAGCACGTAAGGGACAATTGGCCGAATTGCAGGAATTGTTCGAGTAGCGGAATGATCCGCTTGGAAGCAGGACAAGAAGCAGCTCCTGAGCCTATCCTCAGGATATTTATAAAATAGCGGCTCAGCGGGACTCATTTCTTTTTAGGCGATAGTCCCGAGAGATACGTGAAGAAAAACGTAATCCTCCAACAGATATCGCATTTTAAGTTCAAATTTTTCCAAATATCCATGCACGACCAAAGCGTGTTGACAAGCATCAGGGTTCGATGCACGCAGGTACATATACTTTTCGAAGGACATCAAGATTTTGTGATGGGCTAGGCGTGACACTAACGCGATATGTAATCAGGAAAATCTACAAGGACAGTAGCTCGTTTTTTAACAATTGACCCCCGATTTACAAGTACCAGTCTGTTTGCGGATTGGACAAACGTTCATCCGGCCCCTGGTCGCTCGTAAATTCGGTGCATATTTGTGAAACGTCAAGTTAGCTATTCAGGTACCAAGAGCGAAGAGCGAAGGTGTGAAATTTGTGTGCTCGCGCTGCGACGTATCTAATGTGGTCCTTGTCGTTGCGTCCCGGTTAAATTGGGCTTGCATGCATCAAATCCTAGTAGGTAGGTTTTTGACTTCCAATGTGCTTTTCTTTCATGAATCGTGGTCTCTGAGATCCACCTAGCCTAAAACTAGGCGAGAAAAGCTTAAGATTGCCTTGGAAATGTATAGGTTCATGAGTCGACATCCTCGTGTATGATATGCATATTAGAAGCTCAGGCCTTTCTCCTTTTATTTCCACTCTATGGTCCGGAGCTCGCGGAGCCGCGTCAAGTTGGATGGACGTGGTAGTATTAATAGCTATAGATGCTAGACGATCGACAATCGATGATTGTCAATAAGTATCTGCCGATGACTCTGGCAGCCTATCCTACACAACCGCAGTGAGGATTAAAAAAATGTAGCTGAATATATTAATATTAATCGATATGTATATCCCAGGCTGTACTTGTCAAAGCAATGGCCTAGCACGCGAAATTTTAGCCATCGACTCGTGCACTAGCGAATGACAAGCAATAAACCCCTCAAATATTGCAAATGGACACCCGCCATATTATGTTACACCATTGTATAAATAAAAGGGTCAAAGAACAGGTCAAGCTGGATTTTCTAGAAGCTATTTCCGCACTGTCGGTTCAAGAGAGCAGGGCGTATTGCAGGGAACACGAGGAGAGACAACGCAGTCAAACAGAGACAGTCGACATGATAGGCTGCTTGTCTAGTTCCTAGTCCATGATGGAGATGTGCACCAGGAACAGGCAAGAAGGTCCTTCTGTCATACCACACTCGGCTGCTCCACTTGGGATCCGAATAAAAACTCAACCTAGAAGAGACACTCCATTTAGCCGAAAGGAAGGCCTTGATCAGGGAATTCCTCCGACATTCTGGGTCCATTCCGTGCAAAAAGATCAGCCTTGTTCCCTTGTGTCACCTTCCGCTGCATTTCAAGATTTTTTCTTCTCAAGCAGAAGTTCGCCTAATTGCTTTTCTAAAGTTCCAGCCGCACCTGCTGACGTGACGCTCGCTATCATGCGATTAGGGGGACGTCGGCTTAGGGAACTCGGGGATATATGATGAAAAGTGCTTGAATATACAGCTAGGGCTTGAGCGGTCGCTGGGTCTAGAGCTCGCCCGAACGAGGTCAGAGGGTCTATTGCGTTGCAGTTATCATATGTCGCATATTTTTTTTTTTTGCTGTTAGGTTTTGGTGTCCAAACCCCATGACCCACTTGGATTACCTCGGGCGCTGAGAGAGCAAGATATGAATTCGAATATTCATATTGCTCCTTTCCAACCGCTAAAGAAAGGCTTTCTTTCATTGCGCGCTAGAGCTAGCGGACTAGCTACTAGAGCTGGCGGACTGTTTATAACTAGAAGATTCAAGAAAATATTTCAAGCCACATCTTGTATCATACCAAAGTGGTGTGCATGTGTCAATTGGACTATCACCACATTAGCGCACCTCGCAGAATGGCAGCCTCAAAAGAGAGCCTCCACACACATTTAGGAGAGGGTAATGGAATGGGATAAAGAAATGGCATGAACAAGTAGATGTATTTCCGCTCGGTTCTATAAGTATATATGCACACACGAATTCGTTCTGTATTATATTCAGAACTTACGCCAAATAAACAACATTGCCCCGAATAATGTAACTAATGGCACAATCGAAACCTCGATCTAACGGACTCTTTTTCAGCTTCTTCGCCCTACTCCTCGCCACGACTATATCTTTCTTAATCCTCTTCGTATATTTCCACCCAGTTTACATCGCACAAGTTGGAGATGTGTCGGCTTCCACACGCACGGGTTATGTCGCTGGTGTGACCCTCTGCGCAAATATTGCTACAATAATCATAAACGCAGCATGCCAGGACCTGTTGGCAAAGAAATTCGACATCAAGCTCGAAAAATGGCGGTTAGATTATTGGCTGCTCCCACTTAAACCCTTAGACAGAGATTGGAGAGCAATAATCAACGTTGATCAATTCTTCTCAAAGTTTCGACGGCTGGGTATCCACTCTCGTTACTGGATCATTGGTCTAATAACGGCGGCGCTCTCTGCAAGTTTGACCCTTACGACTACTACTCGAGAGTTCCCCTACTCTCAAGAGATTCGTGATGGCACGAGTACGCAGTTAGTTGGCAGCGGAGACTGCGCAGGAGTCTTTAACCTCCCCCTTCAGGATCCAACCTGGCCTTACTACTGGGATATCGGGAACAACCAAGTGTTCCTGGTGCAGACGAAACAAGGTGGTTGCCCAACTCGGGATGCTCAGATGGTTCTGGGGAATATCAACACCTTCGATTCTAGTCTCTTTGCCTACATGGATGCTGGTGTAGCTGTCCATCGTTCGGTAATTGGAGCGCCGAGAACCATATACTCTCCAGAAACCTTCATAGCTCCTGACCTAAACCGAGTGCTGGATGAATATCGCAGCAGCGTCGTATCGACTCGCCAATGCGTCCGGGTAATGGCCCGCAATCCTATATCTTGTCGACCTGGGGGCACAATTATCTGGACTAAGCCTTGGCTTAACGTTAGTTCCGATGATGGGCTATGCAACTCGTGGAGGCAATTCACGTCCGACGGCTGGGATCACTACAACAACGCTGGTGGAGGCGTTATGCAGAAAACCATGTGTGCGCACGATGAAATTGGACGGGGCACGATAGTCGTTGGCGCTGAGGGCGGATATGCACATTGGCTTGCGGTCTCCGTCGGCGACACAGAAGGCGCACCTCCCACTGCAGCCGGGGAAGTCTACGTTGTCACATGCACAGTCGACACTCGCGATGTCTTCGAGTACCGAGAGGTATCGCTATTGCTACGGAACAAGGATACGTCGCAGACCCGCTACATGCGATTCCTCAACTCAACAGGAAATTCATGCAGCGGACCGCCAATAATCCGTGATGTAATAGCGACGGCTGCATCAGCGAATTGGCAGACATTGCTACAACAAGCAGGTGCTGACGGTTGGTGGGATCTTGTATGGCAAGCATCGGGCAACGGCCGCTCGGCACCATATGCTTTTGAGCAGTCTACCAACGCTCTAGAGGATGTACTCGGACTCGTTACAGCTATGGTAACCGCGCGGATGAACTCGACGACTACACGGACCATCAATAGCACGGCGGTAGTCCAGGCGACGAGGATTGGGGATGGAGAGGTCTCTTCCGTCGCGTTTGCCATTCCTTCGTTGTTGGCGGTTGTCATACTACTAATTTTGATATTCGAGCTTCTTGGAACTCGCCTGCCAGAAGCTGACTGCACGAAATTGGACTGTTTGGTTAATATTAAGAACACGCCGGCTTGATAATGAAGAATAGCGACGATTTTATAAATTGTATGTTAGGGCTTATCACATCTCTTGGATTTTACCCAAGAGAAAATAATGTTTAATATGATGCAGTTGTAGTTGTATGTAAACAAAGGATTTCCCAAAACTTCGGAGGGGAAAACCGGCCAAAATCAATGCTGATACGTATCAAGCAAAATCAGTGCCCTCAAGCCAGGGCTGGATAGCCTTCCTCAGGTTGTTCAACAGCTGCCAATTCAGTAGTGTTAGAGGCTTGATTCCTAGTGTATCTCTAAGGCCTAAATTGGGGACTGGTAATGAGGTGCTCACCCAAGATTCAAGGTCAGCTTCAAAACCTTCTTTCTCTTTCCCTTGCATAATAGATTGAGTTGCTGTTCATCACTGTTACTAAAGCTGAAATGTTTTCAATAACTCGGAGGCGGGACCCACAAGGCGCGCAATATAGGATTCCATCTAGCGAGGGGTCGCGCTTAAGGCTTTCAAGAAACCTCTCTGCGTCATCGTCGGTTCCAATCTGGCTAATCATGAACAAAACCGCTGAAAGAGTATAATCGTTAGATTGTTCATATTTCAATTTCGAATATTTCGTTGCGTTTAACTTTGATTGAGGAAGTTGAACCTACTTCTTGGGTCCATTTCATAACCTTCAAGGATCCGCGGAGACTTTTGAAGAGCCTCCTTTAAACGATGCAAGGGCTCGTTAGAGGGCTAAACGGAAGCAAAAAAAATTTAAAACGTTAGCACCTCTGCTGAAGGGGTTATTGTCGAGTATAAGGCACTGAAATGATGGGACGCATCTCATACATTGCCATCCGTCCATATGCAAACTAAAAAAGGGCGCTTGAGTTGGTACTCGAAATCCGGATCTTCCAGTGGCTTGTAAACAAGCGGCTCCAATATTTTTTCTTGCAAAGCAGTGCCTAGCATAGTGTAACCTTCGAACTCAATTTGTGACAAAGTGGTTTCGAAATCGGCTTCCTTTTGCAAATGGAATGATCCAGGACTGTTTAAGAAACGAATATCCACACCAGCACAAGCAGGGTCGAAACGAGTTGCAATTGAGGTAGTTTGACGGATAACGTTGCTCAGGTCCGTTATACGGTTTTCGTCCTGAAGATTTGATCGCATTGACCGACTGTCATCTATATATTGAGTTAGCGCTGGGCGCGGGCATTTGGAATCTACAGCCGAGGCTTTCTTTCCCCACAGACTTACCACAGAACAGCACTAACTGAAAGAGAGACAGCAGGGCGAGTGTCTCAAAATTTTTAAGCTTTGTGCTGGGCGCTGAGTAGCCCCTAACCTCTGACAGAACTCTCGAATGGGAAAGGTGTCGCAGGTATTCTGGGCCTTCTTTAAAGACAGAGTCCATCCCTGATTTTGCAAGAAAATCTCTTAATACCTTTTCCTTATTGTTTGCTTGTTCGATGATGGTAATGCGGCCACTGCTGCCAAACTGTGTGTGTAAATTTGAAGTCGTTAGTGACGCCCACCACCGGCCGCAGCCATGCAGCCTTGTATTGACGCTGAGCATGGAATCAGGATGCATATACCATGGATGTTTTCAAAAATGAGCCAAGATTTGTCTGGCTTTGCCATACTGTTGGTAGCGATTCGACAATGTCGAGAGCCTCCGCTATTCTATCATGCCCAAGCTCCATCGCTAACATCAATGGAGTCCGATTTTGATCGTCTTTCACTTGTACCTCCGCCCCTCGTTTGAGTAGTTCGAGTGCCGTCTCATACTTACCACTTTCTGTAGCTGCTAGTAAAGGCGTACGATCCCTTAAGTCCTTAGCCTCTAAATTTGCACCCTTACTTAGCAACAACGTTACTAGAGAGTGGTTATTTTTGAGTCCGAGTTCTCCAGCGATGATTAATGGCGTCCGATTCTCGATATCTCTCGCCTCGACGTTGGCCCCATATGCTAAAAGTGCAAATGCTATATCTGTATTACCCCGCTGTATAGCTATTAATAGAGCAGTACCACCGTTCAGATCTCTTGCTTCTAGGTCCACCCTAGCACTTAGCAAAAGATCCACTATATCATACCTTTGGTGCTGGACGGCAAGCATTAGCGGTGTTCGATCCTCTGCATCCCTGGCTTCCAGGTCTGCGCTTTTACGCATAAGCTCTAGAACTATATGTAGGTTGCCCTGGGTTACTGCCATAGAGAGGGCCGTCCCTCCGATCGAGTTTCGGGCTTCGATATTTGCGCCTTTGTCTATCAGTGATTCCACGAGTCTTGCATTGCCATTCTTCACTGCAGCAAAGAGGCCATCTGGGTCATATTCCCTTTCATCTTTGGAACCTTTTGCCCCCATATTCCTCCAAATGTAACTGTGCTGAACGTGATCTCGGGAAACACGTTCAGTGTCACTAACATCGGATATATATCTATCAGAGTACATTCTCCCTATCACGATGCGCTTAGAGCTGTTGCTGCCTTCATCTTCACCATCTCCGTCTTCGCCATTTAGGAAATGAGCCCTAGGAATAACAAATAGAGCTAGTTGCTCCAAATGTCGGCTAATATGAGCCTCAAAGCTCGTTGCCTCTTGCAAGCAAAGAGTGCAGGTCCCACTCTTTGACCCACTTGGCGTCCCGAATAGATCCTTTACTGTTGAGATTTCGCGCCGTCCTAGGTTCACGTTATGTTCGAACTGCATGTGCTCTAAGAACGCCTCTCGAGTGTCATAAGAGGCATGACCATCAACCTTGCAAAACCAAGTGAGCCTATGATGGGAGAATTCATGCTTGAACCACTCGTCGCGAGACAGGAAGAAGTATTCTGAAAGTTCACATTCTGGGTATGTGCAAATATACGGTCGCAAATCCTGAAAAATGTGTTTCCTGTTGAGGCTGAGCTACCGATGACACTACCTTTAGTGAAATATATCTCGAGCAAGTACTTACCTCCACTGTCTTTGTGTTCTTATATCTTGGACCACATAGCAGTACGGGCACAGGAACTGTTCCATTTCTTTGCCATTGGCATCCTTCGGTCTTGGTGGTATATCAACTACCAAATTCTGGGATGTGTAAGTTGAAGGAGGAGCTGAGTATGCTGATGTTACCACGGATGGCGCAGCTAGTAGTGATGCCGGATCTAATTGGCTTGCGGAAGGCCCGCCTGGGGTTTGGTGAAACGTTGTTGCCTTTGTAAATACTGTCTGGGGGATTTTATCACTCAATGGTAGTGTTCGGACAGATTTCGTCACCACGGGTGCATCTAATCCGGTCGGTTCTTTAGATTGCGGAGATATGTTGGAGGGTTCGAGCTCAGGTGGCTCTTGGTAAGCCCCAGCTTGGAGAGCTTCGTAGTGTAGTTTCCTATGATACAGCCCTTTGCGCCGACGAGTGATAGCCTTCCCAAGCCGAGCAACAACCTCAGGGTGTTTAGATTGCAAATCTGGGAATTTGTCCTTAACGTATAAAATGTCGAAATGTCCAAACGGTGATATTTCTCGAGGAATTTCGCCTTTGAACTTATCCAAAGGAGATGCTTTTCGGATCGGTAGTCTATACAAGCAGTTGATTGTACGTTGGAGAGAATTCGAAATCTGTGGCATCTCTTTGGGAGCAGGTCTCATTGCTTCCCCCACCTCTCTAGGTAATAGCTCTTTGGCTGAGATTGGGCGGGGCTTTCTTCATCCGAGGATACATCCCAAGGGGAATCGTCATCCTCCCCAGCTGAGCCCGAGTCTTTTTCAGATGCTTCGCCATCAGGCAGGCTACTATTGTCCCGTTCGGTCTTGGGAACTGATTCCCAGGGCTCTCTCTCACCCTCCAAAAGCTCGGTCGCTGTAGGATCACACCGTCAATAAGGTATAAGTTAGTGCTCGTACATGGGAAGCTGGCTTACCGTCGTTGATCTAGGGTTCGTGCAAGATGCAGCCATTCTCATCAACTGATGTGTTCTCTAGACTCAAGGAGGCGTAGCTGTGACGAACTTACTCGCTGTGTGAGAGTCTTCAATATTATGAAGACCTAAAAATACAAGATTTAGAAACGATCCTATGCATTTTGTGGGATAGTAAGGAGTCAGTTGATATTCCCACCTGGTTTCTCATAAATTCTGCTTCCCTCAGCCTGTAGTCTAGTGAGATCTGATACTTCGGGCCAGAGTGCCCAGCACCGACATTGCCAGCCCAGAGTTTATACCGATCAAATTCGATCTCGACATCCCTCAGAGATATTTGATCTCCAAAATCCCGTTTAGGAGATTTCAAAGAATTTACAAGACTGTCGAAAGAGCGACAGCAGGCCCAGTGGACCATTGCAATGGATTTCGCCATCTTAAGAACTGCCACCAGGTGGTATCAACCTTGTCTTTGCAAATAATTTTCGTTATCTTGCCATCTCGGAGCTATTTGAGCGAGGTATTTTTGCTGGCAGGGCCAAGTGCGTTTATATGTGACCATGATCATGATCAATGTATATGTGCTAGAAAACATTCAGCCTTAAGCCATGCATGCGGGGTTTGCCAGCATACAACAACTGCAACTACAGCCCCCACTTCCCAGATGAATGTGAAGGCTCTTAACTACCACCATACCTTTTCCTCGGAAGCGCTGGGACACGGAATTCGGATTCAAACTTTCAGATTTGGTGCTGGCTAGTAGTTTATGCAAGAGCTGCCCGGGGTCTCCAAGGGAGATCGGTTGCTGTGTTCTGCATAGGAACCTGATATCGATAACTCCAAACAGCCAAGTTGAGTTGGTAGTTGGAATATGCCACTTCGGTTGCGGGCTACAGCATGAATGCACGCCCGGATTTAGGCTTTATAGCATCTTGAGATCTATATTTCGCATTTAAAATGAGTGGAATTGAAGTAGCGGGATTGGTATTGGGGTCGATCCCATTGGTTATTAGTGCACTCGAGCACTATTCAGAGGGCGTAAGTTCACAATTCTAGCTAGCGCTGTCATTGGCATTGCGAAAAATTATAGACAAGGTTAAGAATTGGAGCTAATTGTGCGGTATCCTTTGATTGAGGAATTGGCAAATATATGCAGATATCTACACTGAAGAATATGAAAGAGTACGAGATCATTTTTGATGACATGAAAACAGATTTCGTTTCAGCAGCCACAGTATATCGGAATTCCTGCTATGAGATGTTTTGTCGGTCTGATATTGCCGAAGAAAAAGTAAATCAGCTTCTCAATGACCGGGATAGGTCTCAATGGGTGCAGCCAGAGGTCGAGGCTCACCTGAGGAGTAAACTGGGACCGGACTATCCAGTTTACATGAAAGCAGTGGTGAAATTAAATGGCAGAGTCGCAATCCTCCAACAGAAGCTGAATCTTAATACTATGTTCCTAGTATGTTTCTAGTCTCAGACTTTATTTGCTATTATTACCAAACCTAGCTGTATTTTGTCTACTGGGTCAGGCTGCTAATTCGAGATCAATTCTTTTAATCTATCCTATACAGCCTCCATGGGTAGCCAAAGATGGTGCTGTCGACGAAAAGGCTCGAAAGAAGTATCTGACGAACTATAGCGCCCGTTTTATAGGGGGGTTTCGCGCTAAAAAGCTAGAGGCCTTGATTCAGAAAATTATACAAGACATTGACCTTCTTCAAAAGTTACAATCTAGCTCTGTAGCTTTGGAACCAATTCGAGTGCAGAGACGCCAACAGCCTGTAATCAGTGCTCTGAATACTTTCAGGCAGCAGGCGCGAATTCTTTTCGATAGCCTCAATTCCCATTTCGACCAGTGCTCATGTC